>CM067342.1:12384644-12577144 GCA_034190875.2 Urechis unicinctus | reverse complement strand
GTAGCATCTGGTACATTGTGCTTACAATGCTATTGAGCAAATGAGCCATAAAATATCCAAAGGAGCGGCTTGACTTCGCGTGAGAGCAATAACATCATATCATTATGACACTGGCAAATCATCTATCATCTGTCGCTAGTGGGACAGTAGCCAGCGTGACACGTCTTCACATATATCAGTGCATTGCTATTGCCGTTTTCAGGCGCTACACAACTACGCAATATAGCATATCGCATTCAATGATTTTGGCGACGACAGATCTTTATTTCATTATATCATAGTGGTTAAGCATTAGTTGTAGAAGAAACGTCTCTGTTGAGAGGATTTAAGCAATTATGTTATTAACTCATTGTCTGATGAGAGCTTTGGCGTAATTGCATCATCATATAGCTTCAAATGTAAGTGTTTAGATCATCAAAGTTTGATTGTTGATACGCCAAAACTGATAATCTGTAGTGTTTCGGTTTTGTGTATAAAGACAAAAACGAAAAATATCACCGGCGAACGGCTGGCAAGTAAGCACTTTCGGTCATGCCGAGTCTTTGAGTGCTTTATGAGGTTATAGAAAATGACATTCAACGTATCCCACCCGCTCAGCTGACTATGGATGCGCTGTCGATGATGTAGTGTTGCTGATATTTTGCTTATAAATAAAACTGCATAAATTTATCATTCCTATAGCTTCTACGTGTCATAGCTTCAAACAATCAAGTCGATGACATCTGGGTACTGGGGTACTTCAATTGGCGTTGGATATACCATCTCGCTACGTTGCCCCATATTGCTTCTGGAAGATGGCAAAGGGATTATACCCGTACAATTTAAATAGTAAAATCTGAAAGATCTGGTGAACTTTGATGCATAAATGTGTCAGCGTATGTTACATAATCGAGTTATATTATTGCTAATTAAAAGCTGCTTGCTTTACCTGGAAAAACACAAAAGCTGCTAGTGCATAAAAAACCAGTTATTTTTAAATTGCTTTGGCTGCGGCGCACTTTGCATCAAACGTATAGTGACACTTTGTCATTACATATGATTAGCCATGACTGATCCATTCAACAGGGGCTAAACATAAAGTCAGCAAATATTGCTTGCATTAATAATTGTGTTCTAAGTGTCCTGTGCTAAAATGTTATGTGTTTGACTGACGAATAGTACTGTGTGCATGCAGACCAAAGCGTCGCTCATGTCTGCTCGATTTGAATGCAATGTTTATGAAATATCAATACCACCTGCTCCTAACTATAAGTTGAAATGAGAACCTGAAGCTTATTTGTAAATTTAAACGAACATGGGTGGTAACGCATAATACTTTGCATTTCCCGAACATGCGAGTTATTCATAATTGACTGCCAGTCTCAAATGGTTTGCAGGGAATGATTTGCAATATAGCAGAGCGAATACGATAAAAGAAGAGGTAATGGTAATGACAATATTACGGTTTTATGTCATATAAAAAAAACAGGCGATATTGCTTGCATTAATAATTGTGTTCTAAGTGTCCAGTGATAAAATGTTATCATTTGAGTGACGAATAGCCCTATCTGCAAGCAGACCCAGGCAATGTTTGTGAAATGTTTATGAATACCTCCTGACTATAAGCTCTTTTGAACTAAGTGGAGCGTGGGAGTACCCGATCGACTGTTGGTCTGTTGGGCTACTAACTATAAGCTGACATATGAACCTGAAGCTTATGTGTAAATTTAAACTTTACATGTTTGGCCACCTTGTATTTGAACCATTGATATCACATATCCCACAACTACGACAGCGACGAAAGTGAAGAACACGATGCTTTATAGTCATTGTTTGGATTAAGAGATCACAATTGGGTTATAAGAATTACCTCATGGTGTCCAATTGTTACGAATCATTTCATAACTGGGCTGTGCAGAAAGGTACAATACAAAGACCGCTAGAACCGCATATATGTATATATATGGGAGAGTGACGACTTGTTGACGTGTAGCCCATATATCTTGGAACCATCACTGTATAGCATGTTCGTTCCATGGTGGAACTGCTTCTTTGTAACAGAGACTCCATGTACTGTGCCTTCATAGGTGCTTCTTAATTACAACCCTCTTTTCTCCCTTTGCCTTTTTAATCTCACCCTCGTCAGACATCAGGATCGAGTACATCGTAGGGCGCAGGCCAACATACTCCTTGATACTCATTCTTCATCTTTTCTAGCACCTTCTTGTTTACGTTACTGAACAAGGGATGGGAACGATCATAGTTGCTTGTATCAAAGAGGTCACTATCCTCTTGCATGTCTGCGTACACGTCAGCTGTGCGAATCTCCACAAGCAGCTAGTCCGTGTCTATGTATAGCAGGCCAAGGTCGCTGCCATATCTGGACCTCATTGTGTTGTAATATAAGTCGTACATCAGGTGCTTGGATAGTTCGAGTATGTACATGCCTACATACACTGGGCGGCTTAGCACTAGGCGAGTCTTGTGCATATGCAGGGTGGCAAGGTCGCCATCGAATACTTTGTGACGAGCTTAAGCAAGATTGGCCACAAGCCTGCATATTTTATCCTCTTCTGCCGAGCGCACAATCTTAACGTCGACTTGCTTTCAGAGATTCTCCATCGTCTTACCAAACACAGAGTTGTTCATCTGCTGATACAGGTCCTTCTCAAAGTCACTGGTGGCAACCTAACGCAGGTTTGTGTTCATGCGTATGAAGAGCTCCATCCAGGGGCTCTGATTGAATATGAGCACACAGTGTATCTTGATAAGCCTCATTCCCAGTGATAGGTGGAGCTTGAGATTCCTATAGTAGACCACATACTTCGCTTTGTTGCGCAGGTTGGGCACCAGCTTCTAAACCTCGCTTCCGGTGCTCCCCAATGCACCTGGGAGATTCATCTGGTAGTCTGACAACCATTCATTTTGCACAAACATTCGCTCAGGCGCTAGTGGATGATCATTTTGATCAGCATGTAACGCAGGGTGTTCCACATCAACTTCGAGTATATATCCGGTTTTGGCATTGTTGGGATCGTCCTGTATCTGTACGGCAGCCGGCTAATCCGCCCACTGAATCACCCCATTGGGTAGGGGCTGGCTAATCGCCCACCCATACAGGTTGTTAGCGTCAAGGTAATGGATGTAGCTTGCTGGCTTATTCTGCTCAAAGCCCTCCACATACCGGTTATTGGCTTTAGCGTGGCGACGCAACACCATGCTTACCCCACCTCGCAGGACCTTCTGAATGAATAGGTGATTGTCATGGTCGGTGAGTAACTATAGCCCCACACCTGTGCTCTTAAGCAGCGCATCCCATTACAGACAGGGATGGTGTAGTAGTTGGCTGGTTCCAGAGCGTACTGCTTTAGGCAGGTCTTGCGCAATATCTCAAACACATCCGCCAGGAGCAGCACGTCTGTGCGCAGGTACAGGTCATGGTAGTCGCCCATGTTTCTACACCCGAACATGTCCCAGACCTTCTGCGCATGTTTCCAGTCTGCAGCAGATATGTCTTGCTCAGACAGCTTGATGTAGAACTCCTGGATTGGCGGCAGCAGGGCATCAAACTTATCCCAGCCATCCATAAACTTATAGGGATACACACCCTCGCGCAGTAGCACTGGCGCTTTGTTAGATCAGACTCATACTTAACCATCACTGCAACTGCGTCTGGGTTGTTTGCAAAGACCAGTTTGTCAAGCGAGGCCAGGTGGAACTGTGCACTGTCAATGATAGGGATATGTACTTCTCCATGTTGTTTTAGATGCAGTTGATTTGGTGTTTCACATTGCTTATGGCCTGCATCAAGAGGTGGGAGTCATAGCCCCATAGGTTGTGGAATACCACAGGCATGGCCGTTTTTTTGGGACTCAGCCGCAGCTTCAAGTTGCAGGAGTTATGGCCTGGTCCCCTGTACTTACCTGGTATATGGCAGTGGTCACGGACGGAGTCGCCGCCCAGTTCCTTTTTACACACTTGACAGTGGGTTGCCACCTTGTGCACTCTTTTATCCTCACGCATCATGTGCATGGGGGCAGGCTTTGGCAGAACTGCCGCTCTCCCTGTTGCAGGGTTGCAAGAATTTCTCCACAGTGTTGAAAGCTCCCCTTCCTCCTCTGTACACCACAAGGGGTGCCGTCTGATCATCGCACTGGACAACAAATACATAGCCGTAACCGCATGGCTCATGGTATTCTATCTTCAGCCTGTTGCTCTTAGTAGGATCAGGTGCAGGGCCTGAAAGCTTCACAGTAAGCACCTCAAAGTCAACGTAGATAACATACGGTGATGCCAGCTGCTTGTGCCAGTTCTGGAAGGATAATATGTTCTTCCCTTCTTCAAACTCCCAGCCGGAACCTTTGTTGGTCCACTTCTCTAACCTCTCTTGAATATTGGCATTGATCTTGTTCAAGACATCGCCAATATCTTCTGCAGAGAGAACCACCTCCTGCTTATTACGCAGTACAGGCTCGACAAACTCAGTGCTGGTGTGCTTCATGAGCCGCACCTACAGAGCTAACTGACGCTTAATTCCGCTCCTTAAGTTGATCAGTCAGAACTTTACGCATCTGTTTACATTCACCTCGTAAGAATATCATAACATCCACACTGAGAGGGTGACCTCAGGAACATTCATCCAAACTAGTCAAAGTCCCCTAGCCCCTTGGCTGCAGGCCCTGTTTACATGTTAATGATATTCAATACTCGCGCCAGGGTCAAGGCTAACAAGATCTCTTAAACTGGACTAGCATCCCAGATTGGGATGCTCCAATCAGAAGCCATGTCTTTTGGGTACTTGAAGTATTTGCTGTTGCATAACCATGGAAATGATTCCAAACTGAAGCCCTCGATTACATTCGCATGGCGTGGTATTGAAAGACTTTCAAAAGAATTGTACGCTCTGCTTCTTGATGGGTCGTGACTGTTTTGTGAATGTGCCTGCTGGGGCGGGGAAACATTTTTCTGTACGTTGTTAGCTACTGCTCTCGATGCAATGCTTGGAATGGATCAGTGTTCGACTCCAATGGTTGTCCGCTTGCCTGGGACAAGTGATTTGTGACTTGCCAAGTCAATTTGTCCAACCATATGAGTGATTTTTATGAGCGGGCATGCATTCTGCAACACCCCGATGTGTTGTTTCAAGCTGTAAAACCGAGGGTGCGTATCACAAGCCAGTTTCATGAGCCAGACGCGCGCAACTAAGGTCAATCCTGGTCACAACCTTTGCATTGATTGGTGAAGCAGGGGTTGTCACGAAGATTAACGAACATGTCTAATGAATATTCGGATGCACCAGTTTTAGACCATGTCTTGTCCTAGACTCTAGGGCGAGAAGCATAGTGTAACCCCTGGAGTCTGGGACGCAGACTAATCATCCACCCACGCAAATAGTTTTTAACAGCCCACTGTGTCTTCTTGAACTTCAGGCGTGGTGTGGGAACTGGGGGCGCTTTGCTTTCACGTTGTGCGGGGGCTGCTTTGCGTGGTACGGGGGACACTGCTGCTTTGCACGTTAGTCAACCAAATATCTCATTGTATACGCTGTAAAATTCAATAAACACTTCGAGAGCCTGTATTATGAGTCATTTTCCATACAAGGGAATTTTGTTACTAGTGAGAAACAACAGAAGCACAAATGTTGTCGTCTGCTTTGTCTACTTGTCATCTGCTTCATCATCTTGTCGTCTACTTTGTCTACTTTCCGTCAGCTTTGATTACTTGTCGTGTTCTTCGTCTACTAGTCGTCTTCTCCGTCTACCTGTCATCTGCTTCGTCTACTTGTCGTCTTCTCTGTGTAACTCCCATCTGCTTTGACCTTGCTGACAACCACAGCGGAAGTAGTGCAAAGGTTCTATTTTTAGACAGGAGGGACTTTTGTTGACAACCACAGTGGGATATCCCCGTTCTATTTTTAGACATTGTCTTTAACAGCGGCGCTGGTAAACAAGCAAGGCGTTCTACACTGGTGAGTCAGGGCTATTGGGCTGTTGTGCAGAAATCTTTTTTCTGTTGGTACGCAGGTCTGTGGTTGATCTTATCAAACCCACAACCCATGTACACTCCTATTTTATTTCTTATACCCTTGGGACAAATCGTACAAAGACGATTAACGTGCTTCACTCTTGTGTACAGGGCCTGTTACAAGGGTCTCTTTTTCCCAGCAATATCCAAGGGCACTTGTTTTCAAATACTACCATTCTTGTGTATATAGTGTCTAATGTCTAATTGAGCGGCAGCTAAGTTTCAGGTAGCACCACAAGCAGCTCCTCCTGTATAAATAGTACAGCACAAGCTCATTGGGCTTCGTGACATAGCGTCCAAGCCGGTAGGCATTTAGTGAGCACACAGGGTCAGTGGCACAATGGCGGTGGTCCTGCTCCAGCTCACTAGGCAGGTAGAGGTACCGAACGCCAAAACCAGAGGGAAGCATTTGATCTTTGGGCCCTACCACGCGCCCAGGGATCACGGAAGAGGGATTTGTCTTTATAGCATCTTTAGGTTTTATTTCAGTCAAGCAGGTCACCTCATTGTTTATTGCAGAGACAACATCTTGCAGCCGAGAAACCCACTCAGTCAATTGAATTTTTAACTCCACTGCGAATTGGTGTCCAAAGAGACACTCAGCAAGAGTGCGGATAAAGCGTTCCACTATAGCTTGGTCACGATGGACATCCACACGGCCACGCCTGAAGCAGACCCCACGCTTGGCCAGCAGCTGATTAATTGCTCCCATGAACTCCCGTCCAGGGTCGACCTAAAGTAGTTTAGGCCAATGCAGTGGTCCTCGCTTGTATATCCTTTCGAGTGCACCTGCAACCTCTTTAGTCTCTATTGTAGACAAAGGCTCAGCTGGTTTGTAGCGTGAAGCCACGTCCACTACTTTAAGGGCCTGTCCGGCGTTTCAGGACATCATGAGGAAGGAACAAGAGATCGGCTTGGTGAACCTAATTAGGCCTAAACACATCAAAATTTGGCCTGGGAATGTGTTTGGGGATGGGCAGGTACATTTGCCATATAGCTTGCTTTGTTAGCCACCACCTGGAAACTTCCTCAGAAACCCTCACAGCTGCTGCAAGCTTCTTGATAGCTGTACTATCTTTCCAATAGCCTTTAGGACTATAGTAGATGGTTTGCATATGATCCATACGCTAACGAGCACGAGTCTCCAAAAGTAAACTCCCTGCCTACTTAGCAAGCCTGTACGCGACCAGTCCCGTCGCAGCCATACCCAAGATAATGAACGTCACCTCATGTCCCTTTCGACCATCTGTGGGAACGTAGAAGTCTGAAAGCTGAGGCTCAGAGTCAAGAGGGTGGACGGATTTGCCTGTAATCAGTTAGTACTCATGCATAGCCTCGTCAACATCCCCTAAATTATGCTTGGCATGTCCCGGCGGCAGAGCTGCTCATTGATGAAGTCTAACAGCTCAGTTTGCTTCTTGGCCCATGCTGCCAGCTCAGACTGAAGCTGCTTAGCGGTTTCGTAACTTAGAGAATAAGAAGTTGATCCCAAGGGTGTTGACAAGGGCACCTCCAACAAGTAGCGCAATCGAGGCCATTACTTAAGCATATCACCAGGTATAATCCCTTGTTTAATTAGCATATCCTCTGTGGCCATGGCTAGGGTTACATCGGCAACAGCCAGGTCCCTTGGTGTGAAGTCAAGTTTGGGGATAGCCCCACCCAGAGCCATCTTGCCGGGTTTGGCGTTACCTATTGATATACCAGAAACAACTGCACCGTGGTACAACGCGTTGATGAGCATGTGGTCTTATCCTCACGGAGCTCTCTCAGAAGCTTATTCTGATAGGATTTTCAAGCAGCGGCACCCTTTTAGCGTTTTTTGTGGGTTCACTAGTCACCATCTCTATCTGCGTAGCCTCCGCCAACATCTGTTGATTCATTGTCTCCAGTGATGTGTTCGTTACCTCCGATGACATTTTGTTTACTAAACTTGTTTGTCCAAATTGACAGTGCTTAGCTGCTGTTAAGGCTGTGGTAAGCGGAGCTTAGTACATACCATAGTGGTGATATAGCTCGCAAGTAGCAGTGCTTAGCGCGTGCCCAACAAACAGGTCGTCCTGGAGGTCTGTAATTAGTTTTGGCTGGTGTTCTGGTAGGATCGGTTGCCCATACAAGCAACACCTGAAAACAGCTATACAGTCGCCAGTCCAAGCGTGTGCTTCATGCTAGCACCTAGCCAAGCCTCATATCTTACATATAACTTGGTGATCTCTTCGTCAGACATTTATTTAACCTGGTCAATTGTCAGGTGCTGCGCACCCAGGTACTGGGTACCCAGGCCTGATCACCCGCTATGACCCCAGCTAATGTAACTCATTTATGAGTAGTTTTTGAGTCCAGTTTGTCAGAGACTTAGCGATAGGGCCTGCAGGGCGCTGAGATTCCAGGGGACACTCTGCAAGGAGTTAATCAATGATGATATCAGGATCCATAAATAAACATATATACTTTTGAAGTCTAATATATTGTGTGGACTGGACCCAGCGTCTGGAGGACACTACTACCCAGATAATTATGGCATTGGTAGGGTCTTCCAAGAGCAGTAGGATGCCCTTCATGCTGCGGACCGGTACGTTCAGGTTGATGTTCCACAATGTGTCACTTTTATTGTATGCATGCTTCCCGTGGCGGAGCACACGATCATACAGAAACGCGAGCCAACCTGTGTACTGGGTGTGGATCATGCGAGCCAGCTCTGGTTGGTTGACCATGTCATAATCTAAGGAGATGCCATCGATTGTGAAGCTGGCATCGGTGTCACCCGTTGCGTGAATATCACACCTGTAGTCGTTGAATGTGAGCTCGTATTCCAGTCTGTCATCAAGCGAAACCATGACGTCTTCTGCACCCAGGTTGGGGAGGCAGACCAGCAGTTGTTGGTTCTGATCAATAGTGCTTGGGTTGCTTGTATTAACCACAGACTGCCACACGCCCTTTACCCCTAGGGGCTCACGTATCTGGCGATATGGATTTAGCTTGCTTCTCATGTTGTATGTTAGTTTACAAATATATCTTTAATACAATCACATGGAAGAGTTTGATAACCCAACATTTGATGAGGGTGTTACGGGAGGGGAGATGGATGAGACTAACTTCATTGACGGTGTTGAAACTTTGGATACATCGAGTACGACTAGTCCACAATGGGCTATAATTGAAATGCCTGCTGGGTTAACAGAAGATCAGGTGGGATCCCAAGAAGAAATATATGTCTTAGTTACAAGGTGGGAGAAGGCAGTGTCCATGCGTGGGCTGCAGGCCGACCTAGAGTTCAGATCGTCTAAACAGGGTGAACTTTGGGTTAAATGAGGGCCGCGAGTGGAAGCTTCTGACGTGGAAGGACAAACCCAGCAAATTCGTTTCACTCAGTATAGAGAAGTACAGTGTACAGCTTGCTTGGGCTCTTGGCGTGATCACTGAACTACTATCTAAGAAGGCAACAGCAGCCCTCCAAGGTGTTGACCAAGCTGCCGATAAAACCGGAGAGGAATTCCTGCCTTCACATTCTCGGGCTCCTGTCGCGGCCACCAGGCGGCGATACTGCTTTTCCATCGGAAAAAGGGGAATGTTTCTAAAAAGTATATAGACTGTGTAATTGCAATTGCAGACATAAAAATAATCAAGGCAGCCATGCGACATGACTCTTCATCAGGCGGTAATGCTGTATTGAAGTCAGCCACTGCAAACATCATGGCCACAACATGTTTGCAACCACCATCATATCTGCAAAGATAAATGAGAAAATAACTAACTTTTAACCTCTCTTCCACCAAACTACAACACCACATAAATCAAAACACAAAGTTAATATTGTACCAGCAAGTCTTCATAGGTACAGCGGATATCCTCTTTTGCTTTCAAATGATGCCACCCTACTAGGACTCCATTTGCACTTGGTCATCGTATGAATAAGACAGTAAGCCTCAGTAAGCTCAGGTGTATTTGACATGTCGGCCTGCCATGCAGAAAGTTTGTTGGGATCTAGGGAATTAACTAGCTGACCCTCTATGCTAATAGTTCTTCATTCATTGCAAATATTCTCTCCATCATCTTCCACGACCAAGTCCACAATATTTACGGTGCTGCAATTCTATGAGCTCATTTTTCTTATAACTCGAGCAAGGGATTCCCTAGGAAAGTTTTCAGCTGGGGTACTTTCCACTTAGAAGGGGAGAGTGATGACATGGTGTAGCAACAGCCACGCACGCCAACCTTGAAAATACTGATGTTCTTTCAGAATACTTAACAGACGGCTCGAGATGAATGTAGTTGGCAACATTTTGGATCACTATTTTATGAAAATCTCTGTGTTTGAGAACTGTTTCAAATGTGCTCATTGCGACGTTACAGCGTTCAGAATACGCTTGACACCTTCGGCGACGTATTTGATGTCTTTTACAGCTATAGAAACACGCAACATGAATGCGCGCAACAACGCAGGGACTTAAAACAGCAACTGGTAAAGCGCAAACAAAGTGCCTACAGCTTGACAGGCAGAAAAACATGCCCCCAGCTTCGGTAAAAATCACTGTGCGCGACGGTGGCCCTCCTAACGGTCGCAGCAGAAACCAGAGAATGTGAAGGCCCCTATTTGAAATGAGCAGCCCCAAAGTTGCGGCTGCAAGAAACAAGCTTCATAGAGGGCATTCACAATGTTACCAACACAGACAGATGGTCTGCCACTCCGAGAGCTTATAGGGCTTTACAAGGCTATGCAGAATCAGAGGGGGGAGCTGGTCAACAACATAGCACAGCTTAGCAAAATAGACAAGCATATAGCCAGTCGGGAGCCGGGAGCCTGGAGCGTAAGTTGGAGCGTAAGCTGGAGCGGAGTAAGCTGGAGCGTAAGCTGGAGCATAAGCTGGAGCGCAAGCTGGAGCGCAAGCTGGAGCGCAAGCTGGAGCGCAAGCTGGAGCGCAAGCTGGAGCGCAAGCTGGAGCGCAAGCTGGAGTGCAAGCTGGAGCGCAAGCTGGAGCGCAAGCTGAAGCGTAAGCTGGAGCATAAACTGGAGCGTAAGCTGGGGCGTAAGCTGGGGCATAAGCTGGAGCGTAAGCTGAAGCGTAAGCTGGAGCATAAGCTGGAGCATAAGCTGGAGCTGCCAGATGACGAGAGGAAACTCCAAGAGCGTAGGCTTGCAGAGCTACGGGAAGAAAGACTAGTAAGACTAGAAGCTGCCTCAGTGAACCACATTAGGTAAACTATCAACAAACTTCTTAACAAGGACACAAACCTAGCCGAGCGTATCCGCACCCTATTCTGGGTATTTGTTACAATCGCCTCTATCCTCACTGTGATTGGGATGGTAATCTCAACCTTGGTACCTGCTCTGACTGGTTGGAGTGGCACTGGTGCTTACCCGGGACCAACACCAGCTGACAAGCCCGGTGTGAAGGACTGGATAAAAAGACAGCTAAACTCCTTGGCAAACGCCTTGAAGGGCTTAGCCATTAAGACAGCAGCTGCCTTTCCAGGGATCATTGGCTCCATCGTATCGTGGCTGTAAAGGTAGCTGGTTGGATGGCAGAGCATGTCTGGGCCGCAATCGCCACGCTGGGGGGAGTGATCCTCATGATGCTCCGTGCCTACTACGTAGCAAGCCAAAGAACAGCAGCCTATCACCATTCCACCCACAAAGAGTGTTTTCTTTCATCCTCGTGTTCCGTGGGTGTAACAAGTCCATTGGACGCTGCAGGGCTGCCAATATCATCCGGCGGGTCCTGTATGTCAAAGCTTCCCCCATTAGAAATTGCAGCATTCACGTTGACCTCAGTGTTGAAACCGATCTGCTGTTGCTCACTTGCGATGGTAATCAGGTTGCTGTACCCAGCTACTTTTCCAACGGTGAGGCTTATGTCTGACGAAGCCATGTAAAGTCCCGTTCCAAACACATAATCAACCTTTGACATCAGTGTGCTCCTACACCGTCCAGCGGACTGTGAAGATATCGACCAACCTCAGAGTAATTTTCGTTATGGCTGTATATACCGGCCTATTCAATAAACGAGGGTGTTAGGTATAGAAATGAACACCGAAGAGCGTATTGCTGAGCTTGAAGATTGTGTAAAAGAGTTGAAGTTAGATATAGATTTACTGAAAGAAGAGAAAATGGACTAAGAGATCCAGCTGAGAGATGTTGTCAGTGTTTTTTAGGTCCTTGTGGAAAAAGTGGAACACCTAGAAGAGCTTGTTAGCGGGCGTGAGATGCACATGAGCTTGTGTAATTCTGGTTCCACGTCAACAAGATGTCACTCTCCCCATTTGACTTTAAGCGGTGGATAGTCGCGAACCTTGGCCTTGGAGATGGGCGGAAACCAACTTGCCTGCCCTGATGCCCATTTGCTGTAGCAATATGGGGGTTGCTCGAGTTGCTGCATCGTTGGAATACATATTGTATACTCCTTTGGCTACATATGTTCAATTGGGTGTACTTCGGCTACCTGTGGGTGTGGACCTGTGGAGGAGGCTGTGTGGACAATGGAGGCCAGTGGGGGAGAATTGGGGGAGGCTTTTTGGGCAATGGTAGAAGGCAGGGTGGGGAGGTCGGTGGGGGCCATGGGGGACAATGGAGACAAGGCCAATGGAGGGCTTGTTGGTTCGAGTGGGAGCCGTGGCAGACAATGGGGGCTTGGGGAGGACGTGGCGGACAATGGGGGCTTGGGGAGGACGAGGCGGACAATGGAGATTAGGCCAATGGGGGCTTGTTGGTCCGAGTGGGTAGGCCGAGGTGGACAATGGAGACGAGGCCAATAGGGGCTTGTTGGTTTGAGTGGGGAGGACGATTGGGCCCGGGGCGGACAATGGAGCGGAGGCCAATGGAGGGCTTGTTGGTTCGAGTGGACAAAAAAGGTAGCCGAAAAAATGGTGGCCGTAACAGAAATTTGAGCCTTTGTAAAGAAATCCGAACAGGTGTAAAGCCACCCCAAAGACCAAGAAAGTCTAGTAAACCAAAGTCATAGACACCATGGCATATGGGCACACTAGTTTAACTACAAACTAGCACCTCGGCCCCGTTTGGGGGTCGGGTCCGAGGCGCCCCTAGGGTGAGTAGTATAGATGAGTGGCGGTACAAAGCGCAGATCGGGCCAGAACCCTCTCCTAGGTGTGTCTAGAACCGTAACCCTCTGCGCCAGAACTCGTCTCTAGTTGGGTGGTGCACCAGAACCCCCACTCTCTATACTACTCGGACACTTTGCAATCCAAGTATACATGGCAAATCAATACCATTACGGATTACAATCCCACAGAACAGACGGTGTGTTTATAAATTCGCCTAGCAACCGCTGATCTGACTCCGATTGATGGGGCCTCCGATTGATGCTGCTGGCTATCCTAACCCGCAGCAACCAGGAGCCTATACATGCGGAGCAAATATGTCAAGTGGGCGAGGGCGATGTTGGCGAAGGTGACCCTGTAGCTGTACCCGAGCATACGAAAGCGATGTATGTCGACGGTTGTGGCGAGCTTAGCCTCTCCCAACAAGAAGTATTCGCAAAGCTACTTCAGGTGTATCGGGACGTATTTTCGAAAGGCCGCGCTGGTCATGCATTTTGGCTTGTGTAATGCCCCCGCCACTTTCCAGCGATTGATGGATAGGGTATTGAGTGGTTACCAATGAGACACCTGCTTAGTGTACTTGGATCATGTTATTGTTATTGACACCCCAAATTTATCAAAATTACTTCAAAAAAGAAAACAGCTGTCGAGGACATATTAAATGATCTCCACCAATCAAATATTTGTAACAAAATATATCAAAATGATACAGCTGATCCAGAGGCAAACTACAATATTGTAGAAAACATTCTTCAGTCATGTTATGAAAAAACATTTCCCTCAAAAATATGTTAGATTCAACAAACAACATAAGCACAAGAAAAACAAGTGGATCACAAATGGTATAATCAAATCCATTCGCTACCGAGACAAACTGTATAAATCTAAAATCAAAACACCACAAAATTCTGATAGCTACAACACTATAAAACAAAATCTAGCAAGTTACAATCACATATTGAAAAAAAAACAATAAAAGAAGCTAAAACCAGACATTATGACAAATGCTTCAAAGACTCAATCTCAGACATGAAAAAAACATGGCAAAACATCAATGAAATTTTAAACAAATCTGGAAAAAAAGAGAAACTTCCTGATTACATAATGGAACACAAATAAACAATAAAAGTGAAATAGCAAACAAATTTAACTCATTTTTCACAAATTTGGGCCAAAATTTAGCAAAAATATAAACCCACCTTCAAATTCTTTAACTGAGCAACAACGGAACAATTTCAATTTCAAAAATGTTAATGAGTCAGAAATTTCCAAAGTTGTAAATGACCTGAAAGGAAAAAACAGTAGTGGATATGATAACATATCAAGAAATCTCTTGAAGCATCTCAAACAAGCACTCATCAAACCAATTACCATAATTATCAACCAAACCCTCAATACAGGCATATTTCCCATATCCTCAAAGACAGCAAAAGTCATTCCCATCTCCATAAAAGGGGATAATTTTTTATTTGATAACTATTGCCCAATATCACTACTACCATCCATATCAAAAATATTTGAAAAAATTATTTTCCTACAAATATATCAGTACTTCCAAACCCATAACTAATTTTAGGACAACCAGTATTTCACTAAACTAGCAGCAGTATAACTGATTGAATCTGTACTTAATGACCTAGACCACAATTTGCTACCAATCAGCATATTTCTTGACCTCAGCAAAGCCTTCGACACAATAGATCATAACATACTGCTTTCAAAACTAACTTATTATGGATTCACAAACACCAGTAGCATATTAATTAAAAACTATCTACAATACAGAAAACAATATGTAAATTTTGAAGACACTCAGTCTGACCTCCTCCCCCTTACAACTGGAGTGCCTCAGGGATCAATCTTAGGGCCCCTTTTATTCTTGATATATGTAAATGACATCTGCAATGCATCAAATGTATTTAAAGTTATAACATATGCAGATGATACAACCCTTACCACCACCCTCAACTGAAGAAATTCTACATACAATATAGACACATTAAACAATGAACTAAATAATGTCAACAACTGGCTTATGCACAACAAGCTGTCCCTTAACACAAGCAAGACCAAATTCATGATTTTTTATAAACCACCAAAAAAAATCCATTCAAGGATCCAGATCCTTATAAATAACACAGAAATCAAACAAGCTCACTATTTCAACTTCCAGGGTCTCAACATCGATCAGCACCTCAGCTAGAAAAGTCATACTGATAAAATCCATTGCAAACTTAGTCGAACAATGGGCATTATAAATAAACTAAAACACCTCCTCCCCTTAGATATTAAAAAAATTGCTCTACAACTCACTGATATTACCACATCTAAACTACAACTTGTTACTTTGGGGTCAACTTGGTAATAGAATCGTAAAATTACAAAAAAAGATTATTCGAATCATTGCCTGCAGCTCCTACAATGCTCACACTGATCCTCTTTTTAAAGAACTACAGATCTTGAAAATTGAAGATCTATTTTCACTGTCCAGATATAAATTCTACTATAAATACTGTCACAACAATCTACCCTCATATTACAATAACATAAACTTAATAAATCAAACATCTGACATTCATAATCACAATACTAGAAATCACAATAATCCTTTCATCCCAAGAGTAGAACACACTTTTGCAGTCTCATCCATTCGATTCAGCATTCCAAAATTCATCAACAATGCCCCGAATATAAAAGTAACAAAAATACTCTCTCATTCTTACAAAGGATACTGCAACTACAGAAAAAATTGGCTTATCAATAGATACAGGTATATGTGCACCACTCCAAATTGTTTTACATGTACTTGCCCACATTAACTAGTCAAGCATAAAAGTCATTTGTTATTGTATAAAATTCATAATGTGCTACTCATGTCACCAAATTCCTGACTTTGCCAAAATCATCTGTCTATGTAAATGTTTTCTGTACCTTTTTACTCAGGTAACATGATGCTGTGACCTCATGTACTTTTATTATTGTGTACTATGTTTCTCTTTCGTACATAGTCTATCTTTTGTGTGTTTTTTCTTTTATATTATTATTTTTATTATCATTATGTCAGGGTGGCTCCAGCAGCAGCGGCTTATCAGCATTAGTTGGAGTCTCCTTATCAATTGTTCATTGTATATATGTTCAATTGTCTGTCTGTCTGACACGGTTGAGGAGAGATGGCTAGGACAGATGTTTGCTCGTATCGGGGAGGCAGGATTGAAGCTTCACCCGGGAAAATGCTCCCTGTTTAAGAAAGAGGTACCATATTTGAGGCACATAATCTCGCCGGAGGGCGTAGCATCCAGTCCTGATAAGGTAGAGGCTGTTGAAAATTGGCCAGAGCCGGGCAATATAAAAGAAAGAGATCCAGCAGTTTTGGGTCGGGCTAGATATTACAGGCGTTTTGTGCTAAATAACTGAGGTGATCCACCCTCTCGTTGCTTTGACCCAGAAAGAAGTTGAGGTTAATTTTGATGAGAGTTGTCGAGTTGCTTTCTGGCAGCTAAAACACTTGTTAACTACGGCCCGTGTGCTGGGTTTACCCCAGAAGGAGGGACAGATGATTTTGTACACGGACGCCAGTCTATGCGGTATCATAATGCCACTAAAAGTTGATAGCTAGTTTTACAGATTTTGACCAGTCGTGCCTCACCACACCCTAACATTCTGACTAGTGGGGCTTCTGATTAGTGGACCTCTGATTTGTAGACCTTCTGAACACTTCCAGAAGGAGCAAACAAAAGACAATCCAGCTTACTGATAGTTATGCCTCATAAGTAAAATAAGCTAAAAGACGTTATGATTCCTTCGTGGTTACCACTTAAACTATGGTTTCTGGCTTATTTTCGATCATTCTCCCGCCAGCGGTGATAAACAAAAGCCTTCCAGCTCTGAAGACTGATGCATTTTGTATTTGTATTATCTATCTGTTTCCCTTTTGTATTTGAGTCTACCTTTGGATTGTCCACAACAGACCTTGTCCATGTTGGATTGCCCACAATATACCTTGTCAAAGGTGAAATGCCCACAATACACCATGCCAATCTTGGATTGTACACCATGAAGAGTTACACCAGCCAATAATACATAATGTCCGTGCTGGGTTGCCCAAACAGACCTTGTCCATGTTGGATTGCCCACTGTAAGGAGTTACATTAGTCAGTTATATAACATATCCAAGTTTGGTTGCCCACAATATGCCATGTCCTAGTTGGATTGCCCACAATATGCCATGTCAATGTTGGATTGCCCACAATATGCCATGTCAATGTTGGATTGCTCACTATAAGGATCGAGTTGCACTGGCCAATAACAGACCATGTCCATGTTGGATTGCCCACAACAGACCTTGTCCATGTTGGATTGCCCACAATATACCGTGTCCATGTTGGATAGCCCCCTATGAGGGGTTACACAAGCCAATATAATACCATGTCCATGTTGGATTGCCCACAATATACCATTTCAATGTCGGATTGCCCACAATATACCGCGTCCATGTTGGATTGCTCACTGGAAGGAGTTGCACTATACCCTGTCCATGTTGGATTGCCCACAATTTATTATGTCAAAGTTGGATTGCCCACAACTATACCTGTCCATGTTGGATTGCCCCACCATGTCCATGTTGGATTGCCCACAATTTATTATGTCAAAGTTGGATTGCTCACAACATATCTTGTCCGTGTTTGATTGCCCATAGTATACCATGTCCATGGTGGATTGCCCACTATAGACCATATTCATGTTGCATTGCCCACTATGAGGAGTTACACATGGACATGGTATATAATTGGCTAGTGTAACTCCTCATAATGGGCAATCCAACTTTGATATGGTATCATATTGGCTTGTGTTACTCCTTATAGTGGGCAATACAATATGGAAAAGATCTGTTGTGGGCAATCCAACATGGACATGGTACTATATTTGTTAGTTTAACTTATTATAGTGGGCAATCCAACATGGACATGTATTGGGCTTTTGTAAATCTTCATTGTGGGCAATCCAACAGAGACAGGATATTTTATTGGCTAGTTTAGCTCCTTATAGTGGGCAATTCAATATGGACATGGTATTGGGGCTTTGGGTCTTGCAAATGTGTTGGCAATAGCTCAACACAGACAGGATATTTTATTGGCACTAGTTTTACACTCTTGACTTGGGCAATGGCAATATGGACATAACGGATTTGAATCATAATGTTCATTGGATAATCGTTAAACACCCATGCTACAAATTGGCACACTGCCGCTTAACTGCTTCGTCCTTTCTTGGCGGGATTTAACGGGGAATCCATGTGATTGCCCTGTTAAACCGTCGTCCATGTTGGATTAACCCACTTTTGGAATCCGGGTTTTTTTCCCACTCGAGAATATACTGATGACGTTGCCCACACCTGTCCTTTGGATTGGGATTGCGTTGTCAAACAGGACCAATACAATGTATGCATTACCGTGGTTTTTCCCGCGGATTCAGGTTTTGCCCCTCGAGAAATAGATAGATGACATCACGGCACCACCTTATATTGAAGCGATAGAACAGGACCAGGATACAATTATCATTGACAATTCAATTGATTCAGCTTTTGCGCCCCAGGTAAATAATTTTATACATTTACAAATGAATTCATCACTGACGCTTAGCCGATTGTTAAACGTGTCACTGTGTCTGAGTTGAGATTGCCCACTAATAGTTGTCATGAGAGTGCTCACAAAAGTTATCCTAATTGATTGTTGAAAGTTTGCTGACAAGCGGGAAAGCAGTACCAGAAATCATAACTATTTTTAAGTGTTTGCTGTCAAAATGGCCGAGTCTGACAACACAAGTGTTTTCCATATAAAGAAGATCCACATGGAAAATTGGTGTATCTTTCATAATGAAACTAATTTGGAATTCAAAGAAGATAAGTTGGATTCAGTTAGGCTATTTATTGGTGCAAATAAATGTGGAAAGACTATTGTCTTATCAAGTTTAGAAATAGCAGCCAACTGCTTGAAGTGCTTCTTACAGGTAACTGAAGGGAGCGATCTGTCATCCATCTTAGATTCCTATAACAAGATTTTTACCTACACTGAAATATAATCTGTTGAAGTGCTACAGTTCACTGCCGCGTAAATGCTCACAGGCGGGATTTAGAAATGTCCTACCGTGTTTTACCGCGGAAATCTTTTCCTGTAGCTAGATAGATGACCGGACATGAATAAATTTGATACAACATGCCATCATACAATTCCTGACATTCAATGATTCTGTCGATAGTTATTTTCAAATGTTCATACTGACCTGTAGCTAGATTGTTATGGGATTGTTAAAGGACTGTGATGAAGAGCCAGATCCATTGTTGTGTTTTGATTCAGCAGCAGTACCACGCCATTTATTTTTAATCATGCTGCCTAAATGCTACTGATTGAAGGTCACTGATCTGGATAGTGATGCAGACTATGTTAAGAAGCTTAAGGATTCAGATACTTAACTGGGAGGATGAGAACATAAAGATATTTTGTAATGTTGTCAAAAAGGCTCTGCCTTGGTGTGTTGTGAATGACACGAAGATCACCGTTATTTACTCCGGCAGCCATGTTGGGGACCATGTTGAGGGGATGCAGAATACGGATGGAATGATGGTTGACAAAACTACAAATCATAAGTCTAAATATAGTGATATATCCAGTGGCGATAAATTTCTCGCCTCCACCAAAAATGTTATAGATAACATGTATGCCAGAAGACCTCCCAAATCGTGCTTGGTTCTGGAGGAGCCAACCCAATGTATGAAATCTCCTATAAAGATATTTTGTAGATTTCAAAAAGGCTCTGCTGTGATGAAGATCACCGTTAACTCCGGCCAGCCATGTTTAGCGTTTCGACCCCTGAATTTGAATGTATGAACAGAAACAGAAGAATATACAAGTGATTATGTCCACTCATGCCTCAACTGCTGTTGAATGTATACCTCTGTCGAATGTTGTTCGTTTTTCCCATTTAAAAGACACTGAGGTAGAGGTGCGATGTCTTGTACCAGTGAACAAAAAGTTGTTTTATCCTAAGCGATGGTTGTTTCCCTGCTTGTTTGCTCAACTATGTGTACTGGTGGAAGGACCCACCGATCAACGCATCCTTGAAAATTTATTCTATGCCATGCTGAACAAGGATGATAATCACATTCTTGAAAAGGTATTGTCCGACAAGCCAGAACAAGATAGAAAAAGAATCGCCACAGCATTTAGAGATTGTTTAAAAGACTCGGTTGTGGTGGAAGTCCAAGGGAAAGGAAACTTTAAAAATATCGTAATGATATTATAAGACTTGGTATCCCATATGTTATCATATGCGATGGTGATAGTATATTCTGAGGTGCTGCTAAAGAGGTGAACAAAACCATTACCCTTACAAGTGGTGATTTACATAACCATTACCCTTACAAGTGGTGATTTACATAACCATTACTCTTACAAGTGGTGATTTACATAACCATTACCCTTACAAGTGGTGATTTACATAACCATTACTCTTACAAGTCGTGATTTACATAACCATTACCCTTACAAGTGGTGATTTACATAACCATTACTCTTACAAGTGGTGATTTACAAAAACAGTTGCAATACAATTCTAAAGTATTCCATTGTGAACGGGTTTTTGAAAATGGGGTAAAAACACGGACAATGCTCAATACTGGTGTCACAGAAGATAATCTAGAAGACATTAGGAATGCAGAACAAGTATGGAAAATTGCAGAGAAAGGCAATATATTTTGCCCCTCACAAAAAGATAATTATGATTTAGAATCCTTGATTGGTAACTGTTATAACAAAAGTGACATTGCCTATACATGCAGTGAAGAAGAAATCAATGATATCATACAACGTCTCTTCACAGAGAAAGAAAAAGATATTGAGAGATTTTTTAGATTTTTCACTGAGTTTGCTAACAAGCCAGCTAATTAAATCCCTAAGAGTACTGATTTGATGATTCAATAATTCATATTACTCGATGTACATTTGTGTGAAACTAGCTCTTACTGTCTTAGTTGTTCTTATGATTATTTTATAGTGATTTTTATCCTTACTCTATTTGATGGTTAACTTTATCCTCATTGTTGTATTCTAAATGCCAACCAAATTACCATATTGTTTGTAGCTTGTCTTGGCATTGCGTTGGTACATAGGGGTTTACAGCAACCGTCTAAAAGTTGTCAAATCGCGCGAACGGTTTCAATAAATCTATTTCAAAACAAGTACAGTGAATATGTTCCTTTCTAACGTAACTAACGCATAATGCAACTGCTCAAGACAATAGTGTGTTTAATCAGTACACCCACACCCCAGCCTCTGTGGCAAGGTCAGCTCCTGCTGCTTGCTCCATGAGGTTCACACACACCACCATCCTCTGTGGCGAGGTCAGCTGAGGCTGCTTGCTCCATGAGGTTCACACACCACCAGCCCCTGCGGTCAGTTTCTGCAAAGAATCATCATTTTGTTTAAATTCAACCCCTTTCCTTAAGTTTAGTGCCTCGTGAATTAAGGTGTGAATTCCAAACAACCACTCAGATGCCGTGTAGGCGTATGCCGCGCTGATTTCGATATTTAGCTAGTATTGTATGAATGTATTTAGATATAGGGTCTAGACTTAGATATATACGGTTTCCCCTCAATGGTTGATCCATACAATCCCCATATTATGGATATGGTGCGTCTCATTCAAATATCCACTTATTTTTTTACCAAACTCGCCGATATATTAATAAATCGTTTAAATTTCATGATGTGCGTTAATGGATAGTGATCATAGAATTGAACAGTTAACATTGGTTTAAGAAATCTAATTCGTCTTTTAGAAAGTCTGTGTGATTTAGGTTTTATTTGCGTGAAGCGCGAATGGTGACCATAACCACGGATCACAGATCTGACGAGATCAGTAAGTATCATGGTCAACATTTCAGGTAGCAGGTAGCCCGCAGGATCTTGTCCCAGACGTATAAGGATGAACGGCCTACTGATTGGTATAATGAGTTTAGAACCAATTCCGTCCCAGATCACAGCTAAGCCTAGGTTGAGCTTGAGCTGTCTGTAAAATGTTGTCACCGTACAACAGGCGTGCGCCAGGGGGCGACGTAGGGACATAGCATCTGCCTTGTACAACATGCGCCACACCCCCTCTCTCTAGGGCCAACAGTTAATCCTCAGGAACGCGCTAGGTCAGTGGCTCAAGTTGATGTCCCTGAGGGCCGACAGTTCACGCCACGAGGTTGACGAAGGAATAGACAAATAACGGCATGCCTTGTCGATATCCCGTCGAGTTCTGCTTCGGGTTATAAGCAGACTACGCATCAACAGTCATGTGTACTTGATGTTGTTTAGTTATTATAGTAGTTTATTTATGCTCAGTGTGGTTGTCATGCCGTGTTCTGCTCACTGTATTTAAGAGTTTGTACTTGTTCAGTAGCGTCTTTGGTCAAGGGGACAGATCACTTTCAGCCAGAGGAGGCGTTGACGCGCCCTGTCTACGACATGATCAACCGGCTGTGGATCTTCAAGTATCACGTCGCTGCCTGGATCGAATGGACCCACCAGTTCGGAAAGCTCACGTCAATAATAATTCTTATTGTGTAAATGATTGAATCACATTTAGGGTTTTTTACGTACATTTTTCAGCTTATATGCAAGCAGTGGGCATACGCAAGCGAAACGACCATGACTTGTTATCCATCAGCCCTGCTTTGCTAGTTAAGATGCAAGTAAAACGACCATGACTTGCTTTGGCTATATTTACATTCCATTGGTATAACTTTCTCCTCCTTTAGAATAGTCAGGTTTACCGTTGCATGTCTAATCTTGCTTCTCTCCCCTTTTCCACCTAAAATCCCACGCCAGGTAGGCCCCCAATGTTAATTAGTTTTAGCGTTGAGGTGCACAGAGAGGCCAACTCTCTGCTTGGCTCGGATTCACAAGGGTTAGGAGTGTCACACGATGCTCCTGCTGGCGCTATCGATGCTTCGGCATCAATAGTGCCAGTTTCCGAGTACAGCTGGGGTATCTATGAGTAATTTAGATGCCCTAGCCACAGATATTGCACCATGTCCCCACATAAAATTAAGATATGGTTGGATTTCAACCTCTAGAAAATAGGCCAGTCTGCACGACATCTACCAACATTTCACGTGTTCAACAATAAGTATAGTAATAAAAGTAAAATATATAACAATGTAATAATAATACCATAAATATTTTGATTTCACTGAACAATAATTAATCGAACCAGAATTTTTTTTACCATAAGATTGATCAATTCTGATATAAAGTACACTGGAATGTGTATTTCACATTCCGACTCACTACAGTCATTTCCTTACCAACCAACCCTTAGTTTAGAATATCCCCATGATTTTTTTTCTCCCATGAAGGGACCTAGTTTCTTTTGTGGATATTCATCCACTTAAAAGGAGAGGGATATGTTGAGTTCCAAATTGATAACATACATACCCTTCATCATAACGTACCCTCTCAGTCATCAGTTGATGGAGTAAACCCCTACAGCTTATATTAATTATAAACCTCAGTTTCCCATATCCACAAGTGACCTACATGTCACCTGCCACTTCCCCCCCTCTCCTCATACATACCCCATATTCCAGAGCCACATGACCATCCTGCCCAGGCAACGCCCGAAGGCGCCAACCCTCACTGACCTGGCTACTGCACGTCCCATGAGAATTGGGATGGCGTGCCTAAGTCGTTGAGGGAAGCCTTTTACATTTTAAGATCAGTTCTCTCCTGGCCTCTGAGCTCAACACTTCTCTCTCTCTTAGATTTAGGTTAAGTATCATCGGAAATTCGAAAGTTGAAAACAGTTAGTTAAAGATCAAGTTTGTATAAACCCTACACCTGGAGTTCAATTCTTTACTTATTACAAGTGCGTATCGTGTGCATCTCAACACCGCAGATCATGTTACGACACAATCTAATACTTTTTGTTAATTGATTACTTTTGAACATACCTGTTGCCATTTTTAATACCATTGGAATATCTTGCTGTCTCTTTTAAAGACATCAATGAGAAATTGGAAGATATATGTTTGTATCAATTGCTAGTTATATTAATAATAATATTGGGCTTTTTGATCATTCCAGTTACCAGATAAATGATTAATCTCATGGGAATATTCATTAATTCTGCGAATAAAATTACATCTCACCGGATAATTGAATTATCTTGTCAAGTAATTCATTTCTGTGAGGATGTCCATGTGACTTCATATCTCAATAATCAACGATTGTCAAGTCTACATCACAACCATTTGCAGCTGGTATGAGATGTCGAAGGTCAGCAACATAAATTAGCATATTGATGTTGTTTTCAATGTTAAGCATAGGAGCAACAGCAAACCACCCATATCTCAGTGGGCAAAAACAAAATCCATATTCTGATGCTTTCTATTTTCAACAAAAACATTATCCACAAATAATCATTAGTATCAAACATATCTTAGTAACTAAACTTACATATATATTGCACTAACAGAAGCTTTTGGAAGCAAGACAACAATGCTTCTGACTTACACACAGTGCTACCCCGCTAGCACATATGCAACAACATAAACAATAACCAGAGCTGTTACATGCTGGCTGGGGTGTACACCCGGGGTAATAATGGGCATTGTTAACCATTATTAGATATATAACGCACTCAACTGGTGTAAGCATGTTCATTTCATAAAGATTGGGGAGTCAAACTGGATTGCTTCAAGGATAAGGGGGACAGTGTATTTTCCAAGTCCTTCTAGCCATATTAAGTGGCAATCCGCTCTCAGCATACTCATTTTCCAAGTCCTTCTAGCCATATTAAGTGGCAATCCGCTCTCAGCATACTCATTTTCCAAGTCCTTCTAGCCATATTAAGTGGCAATCCGCTCTCAGCACACTCATTTTCCAAGTCATTCTAGCTGTAGTATGTGGCAATCCGCTCTCAGCACACTCATTTTCCAAGTCCTTCTAGCTGTAGTATGTGGCAATCCGCTCTCAGCATACTCATTTTCCAAGTCCTTCTAGCTGTAGTATGTGGCATACCGCTCTCAGCACACTCATTTTCCAAGTCCTTCTAGCTGTAGTATGTGGCAATCCGCTCTCAGCATACTCATTTTCCAAGTCCTTCTAGCTGTAGTATGTGGCAATCCGCTCTCAGCATACTCATTTTCCAAGTCCTCTCTGGCAATCCGCTCTCAGCATACTCATTTTCCAAGTCCTTCTAGCCATATTAAGTGGCAATCCGCTCTCAGCATACTCATTTTCCAAGTCCTTCTCATATTATGTGGCACTCATTTTCCAAGTCCTTCTCTGTAGTAGCTCTCCATATATTAAGTGGCAATCCGCTCATTTCAGCATACTCATTTTCCAAGTCCTTCTAGCCATATTATGTGGCAATCCGCTCTCAGCACACTCATTTTCCAAGTCCTTCTAGTAGTATGTGGCAATCCGCTCTCAGCATACTCATTTTCCAAGTCCTTCTAGCTGTAGTATGTGGCAATCCGCTCTCAATTTTCCAAGTCCTCTAGCCATATTACTCATTTTCCAAGTCATTTTCCAAGTCCTTCTAGCTGTAGTATGTGGCAATCCGCTCTCAGCATACTCATTTTCCAAGTCCTTCTAGCCATATTAAGTGGCAATCCGCTCTCAGCATACTCATTTTCCAAGTCCTTCTAGCCATATTAAGTGGCAATCCGCTCTCAGCACACTCATTTTCCAAGTCCTTCTAGCCATATTAAGTGGCAATCCGCTCTCAGCACACTCATTTTCCAAGTCCTTCTAGCTGTAGTATGTGGCATCCGCTCTCAGCATACTTTTCCAAGTCCTTCTCATATTAAGTGGCAATCCGCTCTCAGCATACTCATTTTCCAAGTCCTTCTAGCCATATTAAGTGGCAATCCGCTCTCTCAGCATACTCATTTTCCAAGTCCTTCTAGCCATATTATGTGGCAATCCGCTCTCAGCACTCATTTTCCAAGTCCTTCTAGCTGTAGTATGTGGCAATCCGCTCTCAGCATACTCATTTTCCAAGTCCTTCTAGCTGTAGTATGTGGCAATCCGCTCTCAGCAATCCGCTCTCAGCACACTCATTTTCCAAGTGGCAATCCGCTCTCAGCCTTCTAGCCTATTATGTGGCAATCCGCTCTCAGCACACTCATTTTCCAAGTCCTTCTAGCTGTAGTATGTGGCAATCCGCTGGCAATCCGCTCTCAGCATAGCTGTAGTATGTGGCATACCGCTCTCATTTTCCATGTCAATCCGCTTCATTTTAGCCTAGCTGTAGTATATTAAGTGCCATATTAATGGCAATCGCTCTCAGCATACTCATTTTCCAAGTCCTTCTAGCCATATTAAGTGGCAATCCCCTCTCGGCATGCTGATTTTCCCACCTCTTTTTCCTCCTCTTGTCATAATGATGCTAGTTGCTCCAAATATGGAAACTACTACAAGTGGGCGGGGCTTAATATGTGGAGAGCGGATTGCCACTAAACCTCTCACGACAGGACAACTCATATGTTGGCAGCATCCGTTCTCGCTGTGGTCACGAAGCACGAACTCCCAGAACCAACGTCATGATTTATGCGAGAATCAAAGCAGAGGTCATAATGTGCCGGTACATGTGTCTGTGAACGACTGAATCAGGGCACGAAATTGACAAAAATGTCAATTGGCCCTCCATTTTTGTTCAACTGGCCCTTCAACAAAATGAACTGGCCCTGCCAGTATTTAACTGGTCCTCTCAATGGTCTTGTTATTCACAATGCCGAAAGCATTTAAATTGTATTTGACAATAGGTATCATAAGATAAACATGCATGATCAAAGTAGTTGGAGTAAACCATAAGGCAGTATTCTTCATTCAGTTACATAGCAATTATTAGTGACATATTAAAGAATAAGTAGAAATGAGAAAGCTGAGTGAAGGTGGACTTTTTTCTAATTCATCACCGTCGCATTTAGGTAAACATTTGACGAACTTGTCCATTATTAAATTTGGGAAAGTATCAAATCAGCGATGCATAGGAGACTTGTAACGCACGTGACATACTCTGACCAATAAAAACGAGTTATACGATCTCATTGATAAATCGTGCGCATTCGTCAATACGGAAATAAACGAAGTTCTCTAGATGAATGCTGAGGTCAAATCAATTGGGACAGTTCACAATTTCAAACGATCGCGCGATTGTCAATGTGTTTATCTTTTGACGTCGAGAATGGTTACAGAATAGTTATCGGCCTGGCGGACCGACAACTTTGACAAATGAATCGGCGGAATTAACATTTAGTCGGCGCGCGCCGACTAGAGATAGCCAATTTCGTGCCCTGGCCTTCGTTTTCCGCCAGCTATATAAAGGATTAACTGTTAGAACAATGTGTCAAAATAGCGAATTGTTAAAAACCGCGATATATATAATATTTGTGTGAAAATACGCAGCTTATATAAGGCTGGGGTGAACTCGTGATAAACTCGGGATGAAACTCGGTGACCGAATCTGACACCAAAGTGGTTAACAGAATCTCTTTGAGTATTCATTGTGGGTGTTGCCCTTGGCGACGAGCAGCTCATGCGACGGTACGCGTAACTGGCGCAGCTCAACATACTCCGTGAACCCTAACTGCGGAAATCCCACGACCAGCGCAAGCGGCACATTGCCTTTGAAAATAAACTTGGCCAGATCGCCGACCTGTATACTGATGAAGTTTTAAATATACAACCCCAGTTAGATAAATTAAGTACTATATGATACATTAATCAAAATCGTATAGTTGTAATGCTGATAACGCCGTGTGAAGGCAAGCTATGCCTGCGCCTGCAGCGAAGTTCGGCTGCCACCCGATGATGGATTTTTGCCGATTTGTTGACAGGGTTAACCCAAATTCCGCTTCCAATTTAACTATGTCGGACGCAACAGATCGCCGTCAAATTTGCTACAAATTGAGAAAAGATATCTATAATGACGTGTATCCTACCTTCAGTTTCGTACAAATTATACCTTTCAAGTGGATTTTGGTGCTTGGAAATCGGACGAAATTCTTAAAACTCGGCGATTTGTAAACTTGATATATTATACAAATTGACCGAATTAGAAAAAATTCAAAAACGACGTGTTGTGGATCACATCATGCCCCGAGTATGGGGTCAACGGGATTCCTCAGAATTCGGACGCACTGCGCCAGTATAATGAGAGTTTGATTCTTGTGGGACGTGGAAATACCTAGCGGAATATTCCCGATCGCAGCGTCACGCCGTCAGCGACGGGAAATGTCCGCTGCTTATCGGGAGATATACACATACCTACATTATAGCAGCCAAGGAAAATTTGAAGGCACATCTCTCCAGATGATGGTCCGTTGTAGCAAATATTAAATATAATGAGTAATAATGTCTAATGAGTAGAACAACCCAGAGTTTACCTCACTTGAGGTGATTTTGATCCCAATGTTCAGGTCACATCTATCCTAGCTCCGGTCGAGCGGTAATATAAATTAGCCCAACAGACCAAGAGTCGATCGGGTACTCCCTTCTTGCAAGAGGGAGCGTAAGCTTCACTTGGTTCATAAGAGCTAATATAAATGTCTACTCAGACGTCTTGTAGGGCTACATCTTTCCCCGGTCGGACGTCTTGGTGTCTACTCTGACGTTCTGTAGGCAGGGTCTTAGCCAGAGGCCCGTCCATTGGTGGTTTGGAGGGGCAGGTTGGAAATCCTGGCTAAGACCCTGCCTGTAGGAGTGTGGGGCTAGTCCATATATTGTGTCACATGTTACGAGTTATAGGGTCTTACTCGCCAGTACTCATCACTCCTGAACCTCGGCTTAATATTTCTTAGTGAAAACGGTTTTTATATCCCAGTTGGTACATTAAGTAAGGTAGAGTTAGTTTTATACACATCTGAAGCTTGGTTAAAACCGCAAAAGCACTTGGCGAGTTTAGGCTGTGTGGTATATTTTTTGTTGAGTATTCACATCGTTTTGTATGTCGTAGATGGATTGAGGTTTGAAGAAGATGGGGGTACTTGGACTAACCACCTTTATTGATAACCACCCTCACCTTTTAACAGAGGTGAACCTTCACAGCACACGCATCGTTATAGATGGCAATAACTTGTTCCATTTCATTTACTACTACTTCAATGTTGACTACCTTCATGGTGGCAATTACGACACTTTTGCTGGCCATGTTCGATTCTTCTTCAATGCTTTCAAGAAGTGTAATGTCACACCATTTGTCGTGTTTGATGGTGGCCGTGATGGTAGTGATCGAAAATTAAAGACTGATCTCAACAGAGCGAAGGAACGCATTCATTCTAATGACCTCTTGGCCCACGGAGCTCGAGGTCGGCTTCTGCCTTTATTAACACACATGACATTTCGATTTACTCTTGACGAACTGGATATACATCATGTGACCTGTGATTTTGAAGCTGACGATCACATAGCTGCCCTGGCCCAAAAATGGAATTGCCCAGTTTTGACCAATGATAGTGACTTCTTTATTCACAATTTACCTGGAGGAGTTATTTTATTGGACTACTTTAATTTGGAATTGAAGTCCATTGGGGGAGATGAAAATTCAATGTGCTTGGTTGTTCAGATGTACTTTGTGAATTGTTTTCTCAAGAATTATAAGCTCGCTGGTGCTAAACTCATGCCTTTGTTTGCCACTCTGCTTGGTAATGACTATTTTGATTCGACTCTGATTGAGTCATTTTATGCCTCTCGGAAGTTTACAAAAGACAAATCTCAGAAGGCACCAGTTTCACGTCGACAGGTTAGGATAACCGGTATCCTGCGTTGGTTAGAATCGGTGTCCGATGTGGAGCATGCTGTGGAAAGCGTGAGTAATGTCTACACTGAAAACAAGACAACAATACAAAGGAAAATTGAAAACTCTATTCTTTCCTATTTGGAACCAACAACAAGTCTCCATCTCTTTTTTGAAGACAATCAGAAGGAAATTTGCAACCATGAATGCAAAATCAAAACTGTCCAGGGAAAGTGTTTGCCTCAATGGTTTGTTGCTAAATGGAGAAGGGGACATTTTCCATCATTGTTATCAGATGTTTTAACAACGCAAAGGATTATACTCAAGTCCCAGATTGAACTAGTTAAACAGCCGAGTGCCTACGGAACCTCAAGCAAACTCAGGTGCATTGTGTATGGTGCGATGACAACATTGGATGAACACAAACCCATCAATGGTTGTGATGACTCAAAGTTTGTCATTGTGGAATACGACCGGGAACACAAACAATTGAAGAAAAACACAGTTAAGCCAGCAGTGGAGATGAATCTGGAAAATGTGTATTCACATATCGTGGGGACGACAAAGCGGAGATGTTGCTAAGACTGTTGGACATAGGATCTAGTTTGCTGAAGGAATTGCCGGAGGATGTGCAATTGATAGCCTTATGCTGGGTCTACTGGTTGACTAACTCTACTCCGCTGTTATCTGAAACACACCTGATTGCGTTACTCTTGTCCTTTCTCAAGCTCTATGTCATAGATAAGCTGCACAAAGTCACGCAGAATAAAACTTTTACGCTTCCTGAAGATCACATACGACTGGTAGCAAGAAGTAAGATGCTGAGAGAAGTTGAAGAACGCTGTACCGCCAAAGACCTAGCTTTTGCTGCAGTGAACCTCGGCAAATTCACTCAAAAAGACACCTCATCCAGTTATGTCCATGGAGGCTTGGTTCACGTGTTGTCACAATTTCAGGGTTGTGTTCGCGAGATTACGACAATGAACGAGCTCTTGTTGCTTCCTCTGCCGCCTGTCAACCCAGCACACTTTCTCAACGGCACATTCATCTGTCATTTCCACGCGGAGCTCTCCAGACGCACAAATCCAAAGTTGTACGTAGAAGAGATACTTGGAAGGTCTTCGTACCTTGCAGAGTTGTTCGTTGACCTGTTGGCAATCATCAGATCTCACCTCCCTGCTGAGCTTTTTACTGCCCAAGAGAAAACCAGGAGCAAGAAAAAAAAGAAAACACTGAAGACAACTTCCGATAGAGACGAGACAAAGGAAAGTGACGAGGAAGAGAAAGCAACACAAGTGCACCACCAATTAGCATGTGATGTCGCCAACAGATTTGATTGTTTATTACAATTAGATTAGAAGTCAAGCTTGACTGATAATCTGATAACTGATAATTATTTGAATTGGAATGTACATCTGTCATTTTCTGTTTTGTTATCTCTGTATAAATTCATTTTGCTGAAGTCAGTTTGAAATTGCTGAACATTTAGCTCTTATATTTGTTTAACACCGTAGTAGGGTGACTTATTCTGTTACTAGGCTCCTGTTAATATTTCTTCTTGACATACAAATCAAAGAATTATTAATCAAATTAGCAAGGGATATTACAGACTAGTTTTTATCAGCAAGCATGGTTTCAATTCCTCTGTTTCTTTAGCATTTTCTTGCATGATGTTTTACGTTCATACAATTTGTTAAGATGAGCTAACCTTCCTCTCCAGCTTAAGATAAGCAAGCAAAAGACAAACATAGGAACATTTCCAACTAAATTTACTAGATACAATCCAGCATGACAAAACACCCCCAATGTGGAATTCCATGAAAGACTAGCAAGCAAATATAACAATTCAATATTATTTTGACTAAACACACCATAACACAGGAAGTGCATAATGTTTAACAGTCAATCCATACCAATATAATAGTACAATCACACTATTGTTATAACACTCACTGCAAAACATCAACAGATCAATTTTCACTAATAAATATTGTGTATAACTTGTAAATTCTACAAAAAGGAAAGCACAACTTAGTAAAATGAGACCATGCAAGTACACAAATTCAAACATTCAATGTAGGTAGCAAAATAGGAAATCCAACAAGTTACAACTTACACAAATTTGGTCTTACAAACAAATGAATTGACAAAATGATTGTAACTCAAGGTCACAGGTCAAGGTCATGTTTTAACCTTCCTTGGTGGATGCACTAAAGACTTCATTGAGTTGCTGAGTGACGCGGATGAATGTCGTCCGCTTGCTGAGCTCCTTGAGTTTGGCCGCACCGACGTAGGTACATGTGGAGCGAACGCCACCAAGGATGTCAGTCATGGTCTGAGACACAGGTCCTCGGTAGTCGATCTCTACGGTCTTCCCTTCGGAGGCCCTAAAACAACAGCACAAAATCATCATTAACCTATGCAAAGGAATGATGCATGCATTTACAAAACACAGCTATTCAGCTACAGGTAACCTTTTCATTCACAAAATTCCTTCCAACCTATATAAGAGAGCATTATGGCTTGGTTAATCACCTGTAGTCTGTGACGGCTCCCTCGTTGTACTTGCTCATGGCTGTGCGGGAAGCCATGCCATAGAACTGCTTCATCTTTTTACCGTTCTTCTCCACCATCTCGCCCCCCGACTCGTCATGCCCTGCCAGCATCCCGCCTAGCATTACAAAGTCAGCCCCAGAACCAAAGGCTTTGGAGACATCCCCTGGGCACGTGCAGCCCCCATCCTGCAAGAACACACACATCAGTCCATTCCAAATTTGTTTCATAGCCTGTCATTAACTTATTTTGTAACTTTGTTTAGTCTCACAGTAAATAACAAAATCATGATAGACTTAGCCGCATTATTTCCAAAAAGAAGAGGTTATTGTAATAAATTATTTAATTATATTTCAACTGTAAAGGCTTACAGAGATGATGTGGCCACCCAGACCATGAGCTGCGTCAGAGCACTCGATGACAGCGCTCAACTGGGGATACCCTACGCCAGTCTTCTTGCGGGTGGTGCAAACAGAGCCAGGTCCGATTCCAACTTTGATAATGTCAGCGCCAGCCAAGATTAGTTCCTCCACCATCTCGCCAGTCACCACATTACCAGCCTGTCAGCGAAACAACCATGTCACTACTTGGACCCAGAAGTGAAAGGGTGAGAAGTGCACATAGAATCAATTGTAAGAGAATAATAGCCTAACGGCTGACTATTACATACCATGATGGTATGGGTTGGAAACTTGGCTCTGACTTGTTTGACAAATTCTACAAAGTGTTCTGAGTATCCATTAGCAACATCAAGGCAGATGAAGGAGAGTTCTGGGACAGCTTCTAGGATGCTCTGTAACTTCTCAAGATCACCCTGGCGTATCCCGGCACTCACCGCAACATGCTGTACCCCACACACTGCGCTTGTCAATATGGGATACCAACAACATCTCATTTACAGATGATAAGATAGTTACCAACAATTTTAGGGTACCCTTATTTTGTGGAATGCCTGACCACAGTATTTATATTTCCACATGCTTTAAGTTTAACCTCACAAGAAGAATGCTAGTACAATTTGGGCTGTTTGGACAAGATCAGGTAAATATGCAAATAATTTCATTTACAAACAAAAGCTGAAATAACTTTGGTGCAGCATGCCTAAATTAAAAAGTAACCATTATTTCACGGTCACTTTCTACATACAAATTTGTATGAAGTTCTGGGGTGACAAAAGGCTGGGGAACAGTTAATTGGAGCGGGCTCAGTGTTGTGGTTTTACCTCAAGTGCAGCTTTGTTATTCTTGCCAAATTCAATCCAAGCTTCCACCGAGTAATGCTTGTGGACAGTTGTGAATACTTGGCTCTGTTACATCATGTAAAACAAAATGACCTTGCATGATACTATTAATAGTTTGACGAAACAAACACAATTAGATTTGCTAACATGTAACTTAGCTTCATTAACGAGGTAGCATTTATTTTGTTCGTTGGTTATTAAATTACCTTTGCCAAAGCAGCCGCCATTTCAAACGTTCCCACTGTGTCCATGTTGGAGGCAATAACAGGAATTCCATTGTATGTTCTGCCCGAGTTGCGGAAAACGTAGGAACGAGTCAAATCGACCTGAACACATTATTCGTGAGAAGGATATCAACATTCGCATAAACAACACTAACATGTCTCTTCAATAGATATTTCAACGGAAACTGAAAAGTGCATTATAAGTGCGAAGAGAAGCCCGCATGCCCACATTAAACCAGAACTGTACTTTCTTTTATTATCGCTCGCTAAAAAATAAATGCTCCTCCCGAGCACGACTTACATCAGATCGGCTTCGGATTGTACTTCTCTTTGGTCTGAAAAGGACATCTTTGAAGTCTAATTTCACATCTTGATCAATACGCGGCATTTTGACTAGTTGAGCGTCGATTTACTGCGACAAGGTAGTTCTGTGTTCGCTGACGAAGATCGGTAAAAAGCTAATTGTTCACAGATATTTCGCCGGTCTTTATAAGCTGGAGCGCCGAATGTGAAGGAATGATGCATGCAGGTAAAAACCCGCTGATAGCCCTCACGAATGTATGAGGGTAGTATGAAATAGATGACCGTTATAACATTGATATGTTTATCTCAATTAAGACGCCGCGACCCCGCATGTACAGGCAAGATCGTTATTATTCCCGCTTGAAATCGGGGACCCACATATGTGGCGCATCTTTACATCATACACATTAGTCAAGGAACTCGCCCCTGGTGTTTTGATGATCTGATGCCTTAGGCGCGGATGTGAGTAGTAAATAGCGCAGAGCTGTCAGAGGCGGAGTTTTATTTGCCTACATAAACATATGATATGATACTACTTCATGTCAGCTTGATGGTTGGATCAAATGGTCTTGTCCCAGCGTACTAAATCTAGTGTACGGTTTGGTAGGGGTCTCCCCTTTATTTACCCACAAACTTTTGCCTGATCGTCATCTTTTTCTATTTTTAGAGTAGGGTAGTTATAGAAACACTAATAGTCTAGTAGACAGTTTTGTCGATTGCCTAGTGCTTCTAGAAAATCATGGTGCACACATAATTGAAACTGGAGTCCCATAATGAAGTCATAAATTGTTTCAGCTGGTTCTGTTGCTAGTGAATACCTAAAACCCGTGCCAAGTCATTCAATTGAGCCACGGGTGCTTGGGCTAGTCCAGTATAACCATCAGAGGGTACCGTCACTTCGCTAGATAACAGTCCAAACTGACTCCTTAACACCTTTTCTCTGTATCATCATATGACCAATCCCTTCATAATCCCATCCGACCCAACGTCCACCAGCCGGACTGGATCCAAGAAAAGGGCAACCTTATAGCATTGCTAAACAAAATAAGGACATTTGCGCCTTGTATTTTTTCCTTTAAATTGATTCTAAATTGCGAATCCTCCCGGTGATCCTTTAAATAACCATGTAAGTTTGATATATCTCCGATTCACAGTCAAAGAGATATTGTCTCCCAGAGTAGAATGCAGCGAGTTCGCGGAACAGCTTGCAGCTGCGATCATAGCTGTTGCGCTGACCAATCAACTTCACAAACCCATGTTCTGACCTCTGCAATACAATTTATATTATTGGTCTATAAATCGAACCCCCCACTTCAATTTCTATAGAATCGTTGCCGCCATTAGCACCAGTGAATTTATTATAAAATCTAGTGTTTCTTGTTTCAATTAGGTCATATGTTTTATTGAATAAAAATAACCGAGTGATAATTTTCAGTTAAACATGTCGGCACATTGCGTATGCTGACATGCAGTACTGCCCTTAAGTGAATGTATACAAATCATTTTACTGAGATGGAAGGAGGGTCGGAGATCTGCCCGAGAAAGTAAGACAAATTCACGACACAAAACAAGTTTTGATATGCCTTTCTTTTTTTTTAGAATTCCCTCACCAATTAACAGAATCAAGATCAAAATAGCAACAAACACTGGTGCGCTTGGTAATATATCTGCATTATTAAAAAATAAATAAAATGACTGGTCATATATTGTAATTAGTATACGCGCATGCGTAGTAAAGTCGTTGTGAGTTACCGCCATGCGTGAGTTTGCCGAGTATAATTACAAACTTGTAGAAGAAAAGAAGTAGCTAACTTATTGGGTACGTTTCTGTTTTCTGAGCTTTCCACCGACAACACGTAAACAATTATAGATAATAATTTATTTCATATAGCGTATATTCCACAATAAGTGCGCTGAAACGCTGAGTGCAAGGTGGTAAGTGCAAACATTAGCCGTAAAATATTCGGCAAAAAGATTTTTTTTTAATCGTAACTTAAAGACATCTACACGTCTATATGTCTCAAGGAGCTTGGAAGGTTATTCAACAAGAATGAGCCACCTACACCACAACTTGCAGTTAGCATTGGTTAGCCTATCTCAACTCTTTTCCTGGAATATATGGAGCGATAAGATCTTCGAGGTACGTTGATGCCATCTTATATACGGATTTATAGACAAGTACCATTATCTTAAATTTGATTCGCTGTATTACTGGCAACACTGAAGCGAGTACAGAACCAAAGTAATGTGATCACATTTAGAGTGTCTACTAAATAGTCTTGCTACGAAGGATGCAGGAACGCCATAGAGAAGAGCATTGCAGAAATCTATTTTTGATGTTATAAATGCATTTATTACTTGCTCCAGTGACGATCGGTCAAGAAAATGCTTTATTTTACAGATATTGCGGATTTGTTTATATGACCTTTTGCAGATGATTGTGACCTGGTGTTTCATTGATGGAAAAGTGTCAAATATTTCACCGATGTTTCTGGCTGCAGGTGATGGATTTAGCTTGTGGTTATTGATACATAAGCTTTTGGATGCGAACATGTTAGACATATGTCTCGACGAAATGACCAAATATTCTGTTTTTCTTCATTCATTTTCAGACGATGTTGACGCATCCATTTTTGAATCTTTGCTATGCATAATTGTATTTTCTCAATGGTGCCATCGAACGCAGCTTACATAAAGCTGAGTGTCATCGGATGATGATGGTTGATATCAGAAGTTTGTATCAGGCGACCAAGCGACGATGTGTCGAGAGTGAAGAGCAGTGGTCCTAAGATGGTTCCCTGAAGCACACCACAACTGACAGCTTCAGGGAACTACTTCATGCACTTTGTATATATACATTGCGTGCGGCCTTCAAGATATGCGATGAACCAGTTAAGCACGGCATTTCTCACACCTATGCTTTTAAGTATTTGTATAAGGTACCTATTGTAAAGCTAGTATTTAATTTTTCTTTGCTTATGCACGCTCTTCGTTATAGTACTGTTACTCACTGCCTGTAGTTGCTGGAGTGGGGACTAATCAGAGGAAATTAACGCGAGTCCTGGAGTAGAGATGCTTATTTGGTTTATTAAATTTCAACAATGAAGCTCCCTGGAATCTCGCGGTCCGAATCGTTTCTCTGACTAGATGAATCTCCGTGACTGACCCATCTATGGACCTTATAAAGGGTCCACATGATGGGCCAGGCTAAAACAATCCCCACGTGACACGACGAGTCCACTTGGAGGGTGAACTCGCTTGCTGTGAGGATTGCTGAAATCAGGGTTACACCCCTCCCAAAGAGTGGTGTGATGTAACCCGGGCTCTCGTGCTGATAATTAAAGGGGGAGGCTTTTTAAGAACGTATGAGCCAAAATAGTATTATAACACTATGATCCACTGCGTCAAACATTACCACCTTCTGCTGTCCAAGTGCATGGATAATGTCATTTTGGACTTTCACCAGTGCCGTTTCAGTGCTGTTATCTTGACTGTGAGCCGACTGGTATGATTCCATCAAATTGTTCTCTTTCAGATATAAGATATATGAATTTACTTCACCCAGATCCTCATGGTGTAAACGCTATTTTCAAGTCACCTCGCCGCATATGGTATAGATACGGCTGGAATCTTAAAGTTTGAGACCTATGACAGGCGCTGAATCTGTCGAAGCAAAACTAACCCTTGTGACGTCATCTGACTTATATAATTCACTGTTTTTCTTATGAAAAAAATCATCTACTGTTCTTAATGCAAGTGCATTGGGCTTTTAATGAGTCACTGATCGAATCATATTCAGTTTCTGTGAAGGCTTAAGTTTTCGCACGTTGAATAAGGGAACGATCATTCCCTCAGTAGGCTCACCTATCACTGTTATATCCGCATCCCATAATTCACCGCGCGGAACATCGCGCGCATGCGCAATCTACATTGACGAATGCGTCGCAACTGTGACTTGGGCGAAGTGATGATACACAAAACAGTTTGGTTGCGTGACAAATTTGACAATTTTATTATCAAACACGAATGCATTCCTTTTGACGTTCAAACCTGAGTCATACGATGATCAAACATGCTTATTTATTGATAAATTGAATAAGACTAGCCATCTGAGACTTAAAAAGTAAAAAATACCATAGTTTATACTTAAAGTCTATTTGCACTTAGCCAAACGAGCCATTTAGGAATTTTGATCCACCCTGGGATCCAGGCCGCCACTGATGGTGACATGTACCAGTTAATTAAAACGTTGAGGCTTCGGAAGTTTGCTGGTTTCTTTCCTGTCAACAAAAGGTAACAACAATCAAAACATCGAAAGGTGCAAATTTAAGTAGTCAAATCAAGGGTAGCAGCGTGTAGCTCTACATGAAGATATTCAGATATTGGACAGGTCACTATGTAAATGACGTATTTGCAGGGGACTATCAGATTGGATATGATGTAGGTTAACTCGTCTTCGGACGAGCTCACCCACTGTCCGACATGGATTATCGACAGAGCTGCCTCAAAATGGATGAGCGTTTGGTCTAAGGAGCGAAGTGATATTGTAGAAGGTACTCCTATTTGGGTAGTCAAGGACCCCCAGAACCCGGCCGTGGGACACATGCATATTTTGGATAATGAACGTTTCACGCCATGGCCAGAACCCTGGGGTCAAGGACGTGGCCAACTTTATGGATAGAATCAGGAATAAGTCACCATTGATGTCCAGTAAGCCATACTCGTCTGCAGCATCCGCTGTCATCACAACACGTCCAGTTTTCCTCTTGACATTAGGATCTGTTAACCAGATTAACAATTTAATAAAGTCAAGGGGATAGCAATTAAAGAATGTTGATGTCATGTGGAGTGGTAGTATACATGGTGGCGGTTCTGATCCAGAACTCCCACCATGTATACTACTGTAGTTTTATCTTTTCCATAAGGTGGTAAGACGGGTTGTATCACCAGTAGCCAATGCAGCGACCACCATGCCAGGTAGCTCGATACTCTCTCCTTGTTCGACCCCGGACTCAAACTGCAGGTAATTCAAATGCACATTCAAGTTGGTTATGTACATCCATCATCGATGCTGAATTTTATCGTCCAGTATACTATTATCAAGTTCATGTTATCACATTTAGCTGAGTACAAAAGTACAAAGCTTACACAATATGATGCTAAAAAGAGCTAATAGTGAGTTACTTTGGGTTCATCGTCGCTCAAAATATTGATTGGATGCCTATATGGTTTCAACTAATATATACATATTTTAAGCGCTGCTGTGTATGACGCGTAACTGTTTGTTCTCACCAGCTTAGCGTCAATACCAGGGGCTACTGTTGTGTTGGATTTGAAACCATCTTCAGATATGATATCCATGAAATTCTCAGTGCGAACACCACCAGGCCAGAGACTGAGGATTGACACATTGTGTTTGGCGAGCTCTGGGGCACAGTCAACAGCCATGCGATCTGTAGCTTCTTTACCTATACCGTAGGCGGGGTTAAAGAGGTAGTTGAGACCGCCTGCTGAGGACACGTTCACTATCAGACCGCGTTTACGTGGCACCATCAGCTTCGCAGCATAGATCGTGCATATGTAGTGGTTCCTGAGTAAACAACGCACACACAAATTCATAATGCAGAATTCCAACAAAACATGTGTATTTTCTAAAACGAGGTAAAATGAACGCATCCGAATAATGAAGAGCATGACATACTTAGGTGAATATTTTTGAATGAACTGTATTCAAAGCTAGTTTAATCCCCACTTAGACATCAGAATGTTTAAATCCCTGACAAAATACTCCCCAAATTCAGTTCGTGAAAACTAGGACTTCAGTTCATGAATTTAAATAGAATATCTTCAATGTTCGAATTGGATGTAACTGGTAATAATGACGAACCAAACAATAGGACTACTTGTCTTATCCGAGATAACTACGATTGTACAACATTAGCAACACCATTCTGTCTGAAAAGCTAACCTCAGACCGACGTTATCATCGTGATTTGTCCTAAATATCGAGGCCTAAATAACTAAACCTAGTGGCGTCATCTGACCAAAATAACTAACTTAAGTGACGTAAGTGGCATCATCTCACCTATATAACTAACCCTAGTGACGTAAATGGCATAATCTGACCTATATAACTAACCCTAGTGACGTAAGTGGCGTCATCTGACCTTATAACTAACCCTAGTGACGTAAGTGGCGTTATCTGACCTTATAACTAACCCTAGTGACGTAAGTGGCGTCATCTGACCAAAATAACTAACTTAAGTGACGTAAGTGGCATCATCTCACCTATATAACTAACCCTAGTGACGTAAATGGCATAATCTGACCTATATAACTAACCCTAGTGACGTAAGTGGCGTCATCTGACCTTATAACTAACCCTAGTGACGTAAGTGGCGTCATCATCTGAACTAAATAATTAATCCTAGTGACTTAAGTGGCATCATCTGAACTAAATAATTAATCCTAGTGACGGAAGTGGCGTCATCTGAACCAAGCAACGAACCGTGGTGACGTTATCAACATCATCTGACTAAAATAACGAATCGTTGTGACGTTACCGACATCTGACCTTAATAACGGACCCTAGTGATGTCATCAACGTCATCTGACTCATATAACAAACTTGAAACCGCAATTAATGGCGTCTCCTGACTCACTCACCTGAGACCGCCATTAATGGGTCTTCTGACTCACTCACCTGAGACCGACTTGATTCACATTATCCCACATCGACAAATCCATTTCCCAAAACTCCTTGCCAAGGTTTTCCACAAGAGCCTGCAAATTCAAGAAAAATCTACAGACAATAATTGCTACAGTTACATTTAGCTGAGTAGCATTAAACAGTTAAATATACCCTGATATTTTCTAAATACACGACACGCTTTTTCATTGTATTTCAATCATTAACCTTGATGGCGGAGTACGCATTATTGACGAGAACATCAAGTTGGCCGTGCTGTTCTCTAGCGATCACTTCAAACAACTTCTTAATGTCTTCATCTTTACTGTGATCGCATTGGAGAGGGATACATTTGCCGCCTCGTGCCTCGACCTAAAAAAAGATAGCAATATTTTTGCCCATCGATTGATATGATGATGTTTAGCATTCTTTCTAAAGAGGTCGTGTTCGTTGAAGAGGCATTTCATCAAATCGATCGAACAGACCTCTCCTCGCAATATTTTGTTACAAAAATATTTTCACCATCAGTGTTAAGTAATTTATAAATATTGCAATTCTGTCTCTTGGAATGTCTTGGTATTGTGGTATATGGTATTATGTTATGGTTTATGCGTGGTACAAATTTTTGCAAATAGTGTTCCCTGCGTGAAAATGTTGTCGAATGGCGTGGATTTGAAAGCGAGTGTTGTCTGTGACCATAATGATCATGACGGCTTATCGGCCCGGTAGAACATTATGACGGGACACAAAAAAATGTCGCTGATCATAATGATTACCGAACAAAACGTCCTAGTAGCCTTGTCCGTGTGCTATCCCATGACGTCAAACCGAGACAATCTGGTTTTAAATTCAAGTAACGCTTATCACTGATATCTTATGTAAACTGGATTCCCACAGCTTGATATATGAAACAATGCTACATTTATCCTGCACTTAGACTTAATCATTGAATGCTTGTGATTAGCCATAAACTTTCATATACATAGTGTATATATATATATATATATATATATATATATATATATATATATATATATATATATATATATATATATATATATATATATATATATATATATATATATATATATATATATATATATATATATATGTATACTTCAATTACTAGTGAACTTAGAATGTTCCTCTCGTAGTTTCTCGGTCAGTGACGTTGTATTCCAATATGTAACTATGTTGTGGGGCATATATTTTCGATCGGATAATTGTTGGTTGGCCTTACCTCTTCTGCTGTTTCGCGCAGTGAACCGGACTGCCCCGCAGTTGTGGAGAGGGTCCTTCCTAGATAAAGCAAGATTTTCAAATTATGCAACCCCCAACATCAACTATGAACACAGAGTTCTCGCTTATTAACACAGTGAGTAGGGGATATTGCTCTACATATAAGCGATTCAATTGCTAATGCTAGAATTAATCTGATGATCTGTGTCTAGGACCGAACCTGTGATATATACGGTTGCGCCGGCTTCCCCGAGACGCAGCGCAATCCCCTTTCCGATTCCACGTGACGCTCCTGTTACCAAACATACTTTGCCCGCCAGAGGGCGATCTTTGTTGTTGCTCATACTGAAATGTGATTGTCTATTGGAATGAATACGAGAATAATAATTAAGTCGCGAATTTAAGTCCAACTGTATTATCTAACACAGCTAGGCCATTCCTGATCTGACACGTTGATATCCTCTGAGTTCGGTTTGTCGTTACATTCGCCTGTTGTCTTTAAAAATATTGCTGCGAAATATTTCAGGATGAGATATCCCCTAATATTTATTACAGCCATCTGTGTGCATTTCTTTGACACCCCTTGTACAAAAGCACCTGGACGAATAGGTAATGTTAGCAAATGACAGTTAACTCGGGCAGGTAATCAACATCCCTTGACTTCACGTGGTGGTCAGACCAGGGTCCAGTCGACAGGGTTATAAAGCGCGACGTCACATCGCTGATAACGGTCCCATCTGACCTCAACCACTTTTCGCTGTGGCAATCTAGTTATCCGTCTGGGATACGATTCGGAGAAATATCCAAGTTACTTGGTTATTTCGAGAATCACCGGAGCTATTACTAAGAAACAATTTTAAGGAAAAGATGCACAGCGTCATTAGTCCTGATCTTATACAACAATGCTACAGGGACCCCCTGTTGTTTGAGCCAGTCAGGCTCTTTTTGCACCTTTTTGCGGGTTACTTGAGGTCGGAAGGGGTTATGACTACATCAGTTTACATGCGTTACTCGCCCTGGTACTGTAAGGGAGACTTACAAATTCATAAAGCTCATCGAAACACAGTCAATATCATGTTCACGTTGCCCCCGTAAGCCTTTTTTGCAAAATATTTCAAGATGAAATATCATCTCACATTTACGTGCTCATTTCCTTGGCACCCCTTATACAAAAGCACCAGGGCGAATAGGTAATGTAAGCCATTTAGTCCCATAGGAGTGATTCGGCGCATTTACCTCGGGCAGGTAATCAGCATTCCTTGATTTCACGAGTAGGTCCGAGCGTCTATGGGTTAGTCAGTCCAGTCGATAGCATGCCCAAATCGTCTATGTACTCTAAGGGAGACTTACGTATTCAAACAACTTACTGACACGGTCAATACAATGTTCGTGATGCCCCAGTATGCATACATAACCCTAGCCCTACAAGACGTCTGCGTAGACGTCTTACCTTTTCTCGAAACAACGCAACGCAATTATTTTTAGATCGATTCAGACAACTACCAAACACCAAACATACACAAGTGATGGAGTTATAGAATGCAATGATGTTTTACGGACAATTTCATCACTTTTCGGCTGGTGATTTCATCCGTGGTAATTATTTATAGTTCGATCAATTTGGGAAGCGGTAAAAAGTCAGAAACACAGCAACATGTTTGTTTACAAGTTCAAGTATCACGTGCATTGGCCATGCGCATAATGACGTCAGCCATCGACGACTAATGCTATGTCCGGGGGGGCACTTAAGTGTACAGATATAGTATACATGTGCCGCACGAAGGGGGTGGTTTTTTCGACATCTCGACTTTTACGACGGGTTAGACATTCGCATAATACCTTGTACGATGGAGTATACTTTTCCTCATTCTCAACGAGTACAACGGGTACGGGTTTTCGAGGTCCCGCGGCACACCCCTATCCGAGTTAGGATAAGTGCCCCCCACTTGGGATGCTAAGGCAATGCGGGAAATCGCGACTTTGCGCGCCAAAAAAAAACTTAACACCACTCGGACGCTTCTTCTTCAATTAAATGCCATCGATAGTTCGTCATAACCAAATCGCGATACGATTTGTCTGCCATTTTGGAAACTATTAATGGCCTTAGCATCCAACTTACCCTAACCGGATAGGGGTGTGCCGACGGGACTCGAAAACCCGTACCCGTTGTACTCGTTGAAATGAGCAAAAGTACTCAATCTGCAAAGGAATTCGTATTCGTACTATCGATGGCATTTATGAAGAATAGCGTCGAGAGGTGGTAAGTTTTTCTGGAGCGGAAGGTCTATTTTTTGTAAAGGCTCTTGATATATGTTATTTTTTAGGTACGGGATATTCAACCCAAACGAGAACACGCCGACTGTGTTTGACGAGCTCTTCGTAACGGTATAAATTCATGTTACCGTTACACCAAACCGGAGCTAACATTCCCCAGCTCCGGTGTAACGGTAACATGAATTTATACAAACACAACGTTTGGGTTAAAGGACTACTATGCGTACCGCCTTTACAAAAAATGGCACGCTATTCTTCAATAAATATGCGATACGAGTCTGCCAATGGAAACTATTAATTGCCTTAGCATCCCGTCTTACCCTAACTCGGATAGGGGTGTGCCGCGGGGACCTCGAAAACCCGTACCCGTTGTACTCGTTGAATGAGAAAAAGTATACTCCATCGTGCAAGGTATTATGCGAATGTCTAACCCGTCGTAAAGTCGAGATGTTGAAAAAAACCACACCCTTCGTGCGGCACATGTATACTATATCTTTACACTTAAGTGCCCCCCCCCCCCCCCCCGCGCAATGCATGTGGAATTGAACTTGTAAACAAACATGTTGCTGTGTTTCTGACTTTTTACCGCTTCCCAAATTGATCGAACTATAAATAATTACCACGGATGAAATCACCAGCCGAAAAGGGATGAAATTGTCCGTAAAACATCATTGCATTCTATAACTCCATCACTTGTGTATGTTTGGTGTTTGGTAGTTGTCTGAATCGATCTAAAAATAATTGCGTTGCGTTGTTTCGAGAAACGGTAAGACGTCAGACGTCTTGTAGGGCTAACATAACCCCACTTAAAGAGGCTGTTCAGCCTCATATAAGGCAATCAGGGATCATTTGGTAAATACATTACTACGCTCGATGCGGTTACGAAATAATGCCATCGTTTATTTGGTGCGTCAAATTTTACTTCATCCAAAATTATGCTGGTAATATTTAAACATATTTGTTTCACCGGAAATCCAAAAGATGTACAGTAGAAGGCTATTTCATTTAGCTGTGTCAGTCCATCGATAACGATACCTCCCTGAAACCATCAGCCGCTCGTTTGTCGGCTGTAAATCACTACTCGCGCCTTATAACCACCTCGCTACGGATGTGTATATTTCCGCTCAAGTTTCAAAATGTAGTTTTCTTCAAATCAAGGTTGTGGGCAACACCAACATGATAAATAGTAACTTTTGTCCCACCATATGGTACCTTTTATCATACAATGGAATTAAGCACACTGTATTCGTCATCATCTAACACCGAAAAATTTCCCGCCGACGCTCGCTGGAGATTGAAACTGAAACCTCACTGTCGTCCGTCCGCAAACACAACTCCGCTGCGATGTTTATGAAGTTTTCATTGAAGGGAGGCCCGGTCACCGTTAGCCCTGCCGATCAAAATGGATCCAAAACGTTTGCCATATTAATAAATCCGGCGTTCGAAACGTCGAGCGTTCCATATTGTACTCGGGAGGTACTCAATGAACAATTGCCCATTCAGTCTGCGTAGGCTGCAGATTACGAGAGACTTGAGACCCCAAGCGGTTCCACTTCCACAACCCATTTACCCGTTGCGGAGATATTGGAGGGACTGGCCAGTGGAGGTAAAGTGCTACAAGAGATACCCCCTCGCAAGCATAATTTCTCACAACAACAACAAAACTACAGACGGCGGGAGTTAGGATCTACTTTCAAAGACCGCAATAAAATTAAATTTGTAATGATGTAATTTTTCATATCGGCTGGAGGCCTTCTGGCAGCTCTCAATGTGGAAATATGAAGTGTGGATTTTATGCAGCAACATCACATTGTCACAGATTAAGTTATTACATCAAATTATGACAGGAATGCTACAGATCAAAGGGTATGAACTGATGAGAAAGTCAGGGAGGCCAGGTGTGACGTCACACTTATTGGCCGCTACTTCTCCCGTTATGATCACATTTGTCATTATGATCAACAAGCACATATGTCATCAATGATATAATACTTCTATTCTAAGGGAACAGAGATCACCTCTCTGTAGGGAGGGGCCAGGTTTCAAGGGAAAAAAATTCCTACTCCAAAATGGAAGCAAATCTTTTTAACTCTGAAGTACAGGGTTGATGGCTGGAACAGTCGGTCATTTCTCGGGTTGTAAGTTAATTTCAATAGAATTCTGACTTCCAAGAAGTTAGATGTGAATAAAACTGTATAGAGAAAACTGCAGCAGTTGTTGTCGATCATTTATTGTAACAACATACAAAGCTGAGAGGGGCAATGCACATGAAATGAACATGGGACAAACACTGGCAAAAATTACAAATGCTTACATTAAAATCGGCCAATAAAATGTGTATCATTATTTATGTTAGAACTCAGATCACCAAAAGCATTCAAGCATGTTACCTAAACAAAATATAAGACTAGATACACATGCATTAAAATCACATTAAGAAATGAAAACAACATTTGAGCTGCTTGTAACCAAGTTTGCACAAAAAAATTAGCTAGTTTTGATTTACTACATTCCCCATACTGACACAACATATCTACCTACATCACACCAAATAATGCCATTAAAAAATCAGTAAATTAATCTATGAATGAAGCATTTAAGTGTTTAGTTGAAAGAAATATATATCTTAATGCAGTTTATGTTTGGTGAATTTAATCATGGTTTCTGGGGATTTATATAGAAAGAGGAGCTGGGCAAACAGCTGCTCTTCGAGAGCTAGCTCATGGGATTCACGCACCAGATATATGCTATAAATAATCTGAAGGACTTTGTTGACGTAGGGGAGCTCTTCGTATTTGATGTAGGTAACCCGGTTGAGAACATATACTCGTATCACCTGACCAATGGTAAAAACTACCGCAACATAAAGTCCAATGATGCTGGAAAAAATATCACAAGTTTGAATAGAGGAATCCACATTTTTATCTGTTTAGCATCACAAGCACCAAGAAACTAAAATGACCTCATGCATTCCGATCATAAGAATAAGATATAAAAATGGAAAAGGCATGGGTAAAAAGATTATCATTAAAACCACCAACCAAACTTTCTTTGGACTTTTACTTGCAGTTGCTATGGCTTCTCATATTGTTGCAGATATTATGCATTCAAACCTAAAATTAAGCACCCTTAATACAAATCACCTGCTATAAAAATAGATTCAATATTAAATATTGATCCCTTACACAAGCTAGCATATTGCTAGTTTGTAATGATAAAATCGACAAAAGTGATAAATCCTGATTTTCAAAGTATCCAGGGATCTTGCTGTCAGGAGAATGCTAATTTTACATTGTGTTTATCATGTATTTTTCCCGCTGTACCACGATGCTACGCAAACCATTTGCTAAACTGACTTTACAAATAATCCTTGCGAAAACACATATGAAAAAAAAAACAAATTTGACACGACATATTGCAACTAACTAAGATAATCTCTCATAGACTGCAATCGAATTGCAACTGCGATAAGGTTAACAGGCGGAATAGCAACCCAAATATCACCTGTCAGGTGGAAACTTGGTGGCATTGTGCAGATATGCTATTCAACTAAAGCTTGTATTTCACTCAGGAGTTTTTAAACTTGGTCCATTTGATTAACGTCTCCGGAGATCGGTAGAGGAAGATCAACTTGGAGTAGAGTTCTTCTTCCAGACAAAAGTCGTAGCTCTCTCTCACCAGATAAATGTCCATACAAAGTTTGTAGATTCGTTCCACGTAAGGAAGCTGCTCAAACATTATTTTGCTCGAGGTGCCGCTAAAAAAGATCCTCACGAACTGACCAATGACTATCACCACGGAAACGTAAAGACCAATCACCCTGCAAAGAAGAGAAAAGCATGCGGGAAAAGCTCAACCCAAGATGTAAATATGCCCCCAAGGCTGCTGATGGTGGTCAGTGTATGTTGTGTGTGTGTGTAGGACCTTAGATGTGCCATTTAGCGGCATATTTATGCACCTATTAGCAACACATCGATGTGCTAAAAACCAGCACATTGATAGCTAATTTATAATTAGCACCATAAACTTGTGACACCCTAAGTTGACAGAAGATATCCCCTGACCACATAAATAATACACATTACACATTAGGCAAAACAAAAAATTAAGTCTAATACAACTTGACAATACAGACAGAGGTGGACTAGTTACACAGCAAAGTCAACTTAGATTGTTGCTTTATGGACCTTAAAATACATGCCTGAATGTATTGTCTGGATCAAGTTATCAAATGCCAATGCTACAAACCTCAAAATATGATTCATCATATAATTAGTGACTGCACACCTTAACAAATCAATCGGAACCATTGCAGAATATGTAATATATGATAATGTCCGACAAATTTCAATGGGGTGATAACACTACCCTATAATAGCATTGTTAACCACAGCTCTATCTGATCGTAGAACTGTACATCATTGATGGCATTCTATGCTGCTCTCAGAGGCTGACTTTCATTGGGTTTTCTCCTTGCTAAGACGGGTAAAGTGGACCAGCATCTCGGGCGACCTGTAGAGGAAGATGACCTTGGAAGTGAGTTCCTCCTCCAGTGAGAACTCGCCCAGCTGCCGTACCAGGGAGATGTCATGACAAAGGCGAAGGATGCGGTCGACCTGCGGTAGATACGTGTAGAGCACTTCCTGTACGAGGCCGCTTGTTTGGAGTCGAGTGAATCGACCAATGACCAGAATGAAAGACACGTAAAGGCCAATGATGCTGCACGACACACGGCGCTCATCAACCAAATAGCTTTCTACGGATGAGTATTTTACCGCTAACAAAATGCTTTATTTACTCAATAAATCAGCCTCTTAAGTCTAAAATGCGAACAGATCCATCACAACCGCAGCAAATAGACATTCTTCTTAATCTATACATTATGAAATTACTATCTACGATTGTTAGTCAAAGATCAAAAAGGACACTCGTAATTAAACTGAAATAACTGAGTTTTTTTTACAGCCAGCAAGTTCACAAAGAGTAGGTACAGTAATCTTCTCATGGATTTAAGAATGAGACACATCAAACCAGACAAGAGATGAGTTCTACACTGAAATGACAAGTATACACCCATGGATATTTTTTAATATCAATAGGATTATCTGACAACAGTTATCATGGAAACATATATAAAATGATACATAGAAATAAAGACAGAAGATCACAAACCTAAGATGTCACAAGAAGGGTGCTGGTGAAAAGCCTCCCCGGGGGGCGGGGAGTGGGGTGAATAGATGTGTCTGTTCGTTATACAGAGGGGTAGTTATTAACATGGTATGGTGCAGCATCATGCATTACAGTGACACGAGTAGCTGACTGTGTGTGGGGGTGAGTGGATGTGTGGGTGGTTCACTCAGCAACAGAAAATAGCTCGTCTTTATACAGCATCGTCATCAATACAAAGAAAAGATTATGAAAAGAATCTGTCACCAGCTTTGTAAAATGTCATCATTCAAAAAATCCACAGAAAAGAGTTGTTTTAATGAATAACAGTATTGTCCCCACCAGGGATGCCATGGGTGGTTATCTTGAGGCTGTGTAAAACGGCCAACACCCTTCATGTATACAGTGACGGAGTAAAGATTCCTGGGGAGAGTTAGAGATTATGATATTCACACCAGTATGGTTGTGTGCATTGAGATGACAGGGTTAGGGTGAACACCTCCCCAACCTCAGCATCGCAACCGTCTCTGATGGCAGGTTCAGTAAAGAGAGGAATTTCAATCAAACCATCAAATGGCCGCTAGTCAAGCATGGATGGTCAGATGGACATTATTTCTTTGAATATAACTGGTTGAGTCCACGGCCGACCAACCCCCACACCCTCCCGTGACCGCTCATCTGACGGGGACAATACTGTACTGATATGTCAAGTTAATCAATTGTGAATCTTGTTTGTGTAGGAGAGGTTAGAACTGACCCGTAGCTCGTGAAGAAGGAGAAGGCTCCAGGCGCGATCCTCTCGTTGAAGGAGACAATGATGAGGTCCTGGGAGGTCTTCATTTGGAGGAAGTCTAGAGGAGGCGTCTTCAGTTCCCACCATTCCACGGAGGTGGCTGGCTCCCGTTGTAGTGTGAAGTTCACCGCAGTAAAGTTGCCAGATGGCCCTAATGAGCCTGGTGTTGAATGGAAATATGGACATATGACATATATATATATATATATATATATATATATATATATATATATATATATATATATATATATATATATATATATATATATACAGACAATCATATCAACACTGACAATCATCACACAGATTCGTAAGGAAAATCGGAGAACGTCTTTTACATTTGACAATATTTCCCGGTTAATAAAAAATAGGTAAAAGATATTAATCAGACAGTCTATGGTACAGCCCATTAAAAAATCAATTTTTTGGACTTACATAAACACTCAATACTTGATCATGCTTAACCACTTAATGAATAAGGAACAGCAAATGTACTAATGCAAATAAAATAAAATGACATAAGAGGCCTTGTGGGTTCCTTGACCCTGATAGACCTTTCACCTATTTAGACTGACCAGTGAGGGCAAAGGCTGCCTCAGGTGTATTACTGACAGGTACGGTCATGAAGGCAGGGTAGATGTAACTGATCGGCCTGTAAACGTCAACATAAACCAGTCAGATATATGACACACACGGATTCAATGGAGGCGGTTGTCATGACAACATAATTGACTTACACAGGGCCAGTGATGTTGCCAGTCAGCATCAAGGAGAGGTTCTTTCGGATAATCATGTCCACGCTGCTGGAGGCATTAAGCGATCGTGTGTATTGTTTAGAGACGGTGTCTGATGTTGAACCACTGCTCGGCTGCCTGGAAACAAAACAGGCAGCTTACCAGCCACTGTAACTCAGTTCCGCTGAGTGACCACAGCATCTGATATCAAATTATGCATGAATCCTTGACCTGATCAAAAGTGAGATATTCCACTCACTCTCTTTCAATCAGACAACTATTTTATTAGCTTTTAAATATCAATTAGTTCTACTAAACATGCAGTCCCTAATAAACGTGCACCCCCCTTTCCTGCGGAAGTCAGTCTCGTCAACAATCCGTTCTCTCTTGGCTGGCCTAGGTCACTGCGATGTCATGTCTCGCGCTGCCCTGCTTTCTATTTTAAGCTGCGCTCTCTGCTATTTCCAGGAACTCAGTCAGCATCATAAGCATAGAAAAGTCCCCTTTGACAGCGTTCGCACGTTTACCACTTTCGATCACTCATATCTGCGCTGTATACGCATCACCTCAGGTATGACCAAGTCAACAGAGCCCATTTAACTTGCTACATGAAAGCGCTAACCTGAATAACCCTCAGAAATGCACTGCACACTGAATGAACCTGACAATGGAAAAATCTATCCCTAGTAGACGCGCATCCATTTTTCTTTGCACTCGCGCAGTGAGCGTCTAATAGGATGACCAAGGTATTAGAAGCCGGGATTGTGACACGTGACCCCGTAGGGTCATTACCTGGTGAAGGAGATTGTGGTGAAGAGATTGACGGAGTTGTCGTTAAGTAGGCTGGTATTGAAGGCGGCCACGCTGGGCGGACTGATGTCCCATGTGGCTGTGGAGCTTCCCTTCACGCTGGAGATGTAGACATCATCCTGCTGGTACCCGGCCAGAAACGCTGAAGCCGCCTACCACACAACAACAGGAAGTGTTACAAAGGAGGAACCGGAGGGCCAGAAAAAGATGCACAGGAACAGATTAGACATAAATGAACAAACGAACAGATGTACAGGCAAAAACGAACAGATACGACAAATGAACTACATAATTGAACCGATGAGACCAACACATTAGTTGATGAAGAGATGGCTTGGCGGTATACATAAGGAGACACGACTGACCGCATCATTGCTGTAGTACTGATTGAGTTTGCTGTAATCACTGTCGCTAATGGGCTGCATGTTGGACTGCTGGGCACTCATTTGGTATATGGGCTGCAACCACAATTCCTGATAGGCTAGTCACGTACGATGCATATTTTGTTGGTAAACTTGTTGAAGAGGCACTCAATGTGTTTACCTGGTACTCCCCAAATTGCATCTGTATGGTGCAGTCAATAGGTGGGTTGGGCTCGAAGATGGCAGAGGAGAGGGAGAAAAGGAGGAGGGGGAACCAAATGATGAAGATCAGGAGAAAGAGGAGTAACCCCCCCACGCCGTACTTGATGGGAGCCTTACGCTTCTGGCCACGAGGGGTTGGGTATTCCTGTAACATACACATAGCATAGTGTCTGGGGAGGTGTCAATACACAGAGCACAGTGTCAGGGGAGGTGTCAATACACAGAGCATAGTGTCAGGGGAGGTGTCAATACACAGAGCATAGTGTCAGGGGAGGTGTCAATACACAGAGCATAGTGTCAGGGGAGGTGTCAATACACAGAGCATAGTGTCTGGGGAGGTGTCAATACACAGAGCATAGTGTCAGGGGAGGTGTCAATACACAGAGCATAGTGTCAGGGGAGGTGTCAATACACAGAGCATAGTGTCAGGGGAGGTGTCAATACACAGAGCATAGTGTCAGGGGAGGTGTCAATACACAGAGCATAGTATCAGGGGAGGTGTCAATACACAGAGCATAGTGTCTGGGGAGGTGTCAATACACAGAGCATAGTGTCAGGAGAGGTGTCAATACACAGCATAATGTCAGGGGAGGTGTCAATACACAGAGCATAGTGTCAGGGGAGGTGTCAATACACTTAGCATAGTGTCAGGGGAGGTGTCAATACACAGAGCATAGTGTCAGGGGAGGTGTCAATACACAGAGCATAGTGTCAAGGGAGGTGTCAATACACAGAGCATAGTGTCAGGGGAGGTGTCAATACACAGAGCATAGTGTCAGGGGAGGTGTCAATACACAGAGCATAGTGTCAGGGGAGGTGTCAATACATTTAGCATAGTATCAGGGGAGGTATTATGTCTGTTGATGAAAATAGCCACTGCAATGAATGCAGAACATTTGTTGGAGGGGGCACCTACCTTTTCAGCACGGCGCCAGCATTTGAGGACAAATATGTTGGCGTAGATGTCCTCCATCTGAAGCCACGAGGTGAGGGCCAGAGTTGTGTCTGTCCACATCCAGTCCATGAGGGCACGGAGCTCCAACAGGAAGGGGATGAGCAGGAATCTGACAAGTATGACAGGTGCCTCGTTAGCACAGGTAGGTTGCAGTGACATGTCATAGTCAACTTAGTGAAGTCATAATCAACTTAGTGAAGTCAAAGACAACATAGTGACATAACAACAATGTAGTGACAAAGTCAACATAGTGACATAAAGTCAACATAGTGACATTAAGTCAACATAGTGACATTAAGTCAACATAGTGACATTAAGTCAACATAGATATATATGATATGCAAAGGAATCATGTTGACAACAACGTAACAATCCACAACAAAGATTACTATTTGCAGTTACCCTTTGAATAGGAAGAGGTTGGCATAGTTGAACTTCTTGGTGAGGAAATTGCCGAGAATTCGTGTTGGGTATGCTGAACGAATCTGGTACGCAGAGAGTCCGAAGTAGATACACTTGGTGAAGTACCAGAGCTGAGCCGGCAAGTTCTGGGTGAAGGGCCTGCATCAGCAGCACGAGTCGTTAGCAACAGGTGCGATGGCAGTGACATAGAGGCTAGAGATGCTACTCACCTCTGAGACTGAGGCTTAACGAGTTCTCACCTGACAAATTCTTAACAAGTTCTCACCTATCGGTGACAGATTCTTAACGACTACTCACCTATCGGTTAAGAGTTTCCTAACGAGTTCTCACCTTTCCGTGACGGCAGGTAAGATGAAGAAGAGCCAGACGTGGACTAGGATGACTAGTAGGATCTGGAAGAGGAACTTGCCGAGGACTTGTTTCCGGAGGTAGAGACCACGATCAACAATGATGAGTACAAACTGCACGAGAAGCATGGCCAGGAAGAGCGGAGGTACCTAGCCACACAGCAAAACACGCCACTGACACGAAGCTTGATATACCAGCATCATATCAGATATGGCCGATCGCAAAGCAGTCAAACGGAAAACTGGGGTGTCAACATCGAGCTCACATCACCACGGTGATGGATGAGAATGCTTGTGATGCTTGGACAGCGCTGTTAACTTCAAATGCCTGCTTGAAACAAACCCATTGCTCATACAAGGGAGTTCCATGCTATACCAGTGAGTCACTGGATTGGGGCGCCCCTGCATCCGACTCACCTTATTATCTTGTATGACATTGGTGACTGTTTGTGGCCCGGCTGCAGCGGTCTGCATACATCAAACAGAACGACATCACACACACACACACACACAAATAGCACATCAAACAATGACCATCAAACAATGACCATCAACGACCACAGGGTACTGACCGCGGGGCCGAAGGCAGTGTATCCAAACACGACGATGACAAACGTGATGAAGTCACAGAGGAACATGGAGGCATACACGTCCGTGACGGCGTTGTATTTCGGGTTGGTCATCTGTTGGTAGAAGCTCTTGAATGGAGCAAACACACTGGAGAGGAGTCTGCAAATATCAGACAAACACTCTGGTCAAACATCAGGCAAACACACTGGTCAAACATCAGATAAACACACTGGTCAAACATCAGGCAAACACACTGGTCAAACATCAGACAAACACACTGGCCAAACATCAGTCAAACACACTGGTCAAACATCAGATAAACACACTGGTCAAACATCAGATAAACACACTGGTCAAACATCAGGCAAACACACTGGTCAAACATCAGACAAACACACTGGTCAAACATCAGGCAAACACACTGGTCAAACACCAAACACACTAGTCTTATATAAGAAAAACTTATGGATCAAACACAAAACAAGCACATTGGTAAAACCTTTCTTCACCCCACACCCTCATCTCACCCCTCTCCATACCCTCGCTTTACCTCTACTTTACCACTCTTTTTCCCCATGACCCCATCTCACCCCCTCCCCACTTGTAACCCCCATCTCACCCCCTCTTTGGCTTGGCCTCTTTCCGAGGACATTCCTCCGAATGTTCTCCTTCACCAGCGGGCGCCAGTGTGTTAAGGTCACTCTGGGTGGACGACTTCTCAAAGGTGACATTGATCAAACCTGTCTGGTCATCTTCAGCTCCAGATGGTTGTTCTATCGCAGGAACATTCGTCTTCACAAAACACAACCATAAGGACGCAATTAGAGGTCATTACAACGTAACATAAGGATGCATTTTGAGGTCATTACAACGTAACATAAGGACACATTTAGAGGTCATTACAACATAACATAAGGACACATATAGAGGTCATTACAAAGTAACATAAGGACACATTTAGAGGTCATTACTACATAACATAAGGATGCATTTAGAGGTCATTACAACGTAACATAACGACGCATCTAGAGGTCATTACAACGTAACATAACGACGCATTTAGAGGTCATTACAATGTAACATAAGGACGCATTTAGAGGTTATTACAACGTAATATAAGGACGCATTTAGAGGTCATTACAATATAACATAAGGACGCATTTAGAGGTCATTACAACGTAACATAAGGACGCATTTAGAGGTCATTACACTGAACCAGGAGGGAAATACTGACCGTTGGGGTGGCAATTGGGGTGGTGGCACGGCTGGCAATGTTTCTCTCAGCTCTCGCAAAGTCCTCCTCAATGTCTTCCAAATCCTTCCACAAACCATAGCGCTGAGGAACACAGATACATCTTATATACTACTCGTGTACAAGTTAGCTCGTCAACAACAGGTGTATAAGCGACAGGTGCAAAAGTCAGCTCTTAAGCAGCAGGCATATGCTGTAATTTAACTGGAATGCCACGTGTAAAAATAACCTCAGCTACAGCTATTTGGTAAAATGTGTACACGAAAACTCGTTAGCAACATGTGTACAAGTCAGCCCATTAGCAACATGTGTACAAGTCAGCTCATTAGCAACAGGTGTACAAGTCAGCTCATTAGCAACAGGTGCCACAAGTAAAAAAAAATGGCTGATAGGTATGTCTCACTTTGAGCACTGATCTGTGGACAAAGAGGCAGAAGAGGAGGATGAGGTCGAACACGGCATAGTTACTCTTCTTCTCGATGCCGATGATACGAGGAGGCCAGAAGGGGCTGTCTCCTGTATACACATCCAGGTTCCACGGGAAGAAACCAAACTGGAAGAGGTACTTCACGACAACCACAGCCTGCACGACAACACGCCACAAATGTTACCGCAACGGTGATGTCAGAGTTTATACATGCGATTATTTCAGTGAATGAATAGAAGAAACCGCTGCCTCTCTGAGAAGTTGATGTGACCCACCTCAGTGTACGTAATGATGGTAACCCAGTAGGTCTTTGAGGGACGAGGCACCGACAGAAGGGCCCAAAGGAAAACTGAGATTGGATAGGGAAGGCTGAGGAGGCTGGCCGACACGAGCACGTTGAGGATCATGGCGAAGTAACAGAGTACGTCTGATCGGGACAGGAGCACCTCCACGGCAGCCGTGATCAGCTGGAATACTCGAGGCATCCCGCGCTGGAACTCCTTCTCAGCATCTTTCTTCGTGTCAATATCCAATTCCCTCCTGTTTCACAACAATATGACAATCACGTATAAGCTGAGCTTGCACCAAATGTTTGGCTTTGATTTTCATTTAATTGCCAACCATGATGCGAAGACGTACTGCAATATGGTGATATCCTGCTGTTCCTTTTCAATCTGCAGACTGATGTCAGTTGGTCTGGAACAGGATAACATAACTAGTCATTTCTTGGATTGATGCTAGATATAGAATCACTACGGGCTAGTTGTCCAGTACATATCCGTACTACTGCAGTGTTAAACCTGGACGTTACAGGAGAGGGAGGCCAGTACTTGCTACCTCATAAAGTGTTGGGCAAGTATTCTCCACCTCCAAATGAGTTAGTACTCATCACCTCAAAAAGAGTTGGGCCAGCACTCACCACCTCCGAGTTAGGCCAATACTCACTGACTAAAAGAGAATGAGGCCAGTACTCGAACTTAGTTAGGGAAGTACTCACAGCATCAAAAAGGAGTAAGGCAAGTACTCACCACCTCAAAAAGAGTTGGGCCAGTACTAATCGACTTATACTGAGTTAGGCCAGTACTCACCACCTCAAATAGGGTTAGGCAGAGTTAGGCCAGTACTCACCACCTCAAATAGAGTTAGGCAGAGTTAGGCCAGTACTCACCACCTCAAAAAGAGTTAGGCCAGCACTCACCACCTCAAATAGAGTTATGCCAGCACTCACCACCTCAAATAGAGTTAGGCCAGCACTCACCACCTCAAATATAGTTAGGCCAGTACTCACCACCTCAAATAGAGTTAGGCCAGTACTCACCACCTCAAAAAGAGTTAGGCCAGTACTCACCACCTCAAATAGAGTTAGGCAGAGTTAGGCCAGTACTCACCACCTCAAATAGAGTTAGGCAGAGTTAGGCCAGTACTCACCACCTCAAATAGAGTTAGGCAGAGTTAGGCCAGTACTCACCACCTCAAATAGAGTTAGGCCAGTTAGGCCACCACCTCAAATAGAGTTAGGCAGAGTTAGGCCAGTACTCACCACCTCAAATAGTTAGGCCTGTACTCACCACCTCAAATAGAGTTAGGCAGAGTTAGGCCAGTATTCACCACCTCAAATAGAGTTAGGCAGAGTTAGACCAGTACTCACCACCTCAAAAAGAGTTAGGCCAGTACTCACCACCTCAAAAAGAGTTAGGCCAGTACTCACCACCTCAAAATAGAGTTAGGCCTGTACTCACAAGCTCAAAGTGAGTTAGGTCACCTCTCACCATTCCTAGGAGAATTAGGCTGGGACTAACTACCTTTAATAAAGAAACACCTGTACTTACCGCCTCGTAGAAGAGGGTGCTCTTCGAATACTAGGTTCTCCTTCAGACGAATGACCTAAGCTGTCAGGGCTGTCCTCGTGAGTTTCCACCAGCTCTCGGGCTTTCTGTTTCAGGGAGAACACACAAGCCATTCCGCTGAACATCAATATATGCAATCATGCGTAATCCACCAAGGATTGTGGAGATGGTGTGTAAGTAAGATGGGAGAGTTACGTTCTCAAAGAATATATAAGAACTCACATGTGTAATGTTCCAAATTTCCCCAGTTACCTACCCATCCCTCCCCCCCTGCCCCCGACACCTTCATAAGCTGATGTGCATCACGATTTACGTACCCTGATCTTAATCTTCTCCTCCTCTTTCTCACGGTCGAGAATACGAGACACCGAGCGGTACTCTCGCGAGATGTCATGCAGCACCACGATGAGATAGTCGAGCAAGCCACAGAAGATGGCCCACACCAGCTTGGCCCCGTTACGCAGCTTCGTGCACAAGGATTCTGCCCACACATGACAACAGTTACCATGCCAACACAGAGCTGCGCTAAGATACGTAGGACACCACAGGATAGAGATATCCACCAACTTGATTATCAACAGATCAAAAGCACCAGAAATTAATTGTGATGTCATTGACTATCTGCATGGCAGAAAGAGCTTAACAACGCAGACATAACAAGAGTGGCAAGCCTTGCTATCTGTCATCATATAATTTTTCCTGGTAATGAATTTTTGAACTCACCCTTCTTCTTCTTCTTCTTGGCACCATCCTCATCTTCATCCTCACTGACCTCCTCGTCTGGGAATTCACAAGCAACGAGTGAAGGATCCTCCCCCCCAGTAGCGCCCCCTGACGTGCCAGGCTGTGTAGGCTCAGACGTACGACTACTTCTTCTGCGAGACACAGGCTGTAACAGCGTATGGAGACATGGTTCAGGTAACAAGAACACGTGGACATTGACGAGTATCAATTGGGCTCATCTCAAATAAACCCCTCCCACATCACAGGAAGCATGTTCTGATTGGATGATGTTGTCATACCCTGTCGTCGCCGTCAGACGAGCACTCTGACGTGCGATGGCGACCGTGTTTTCTTTCTGCCACCTCCAGAGCCTCCTTCGTGCCGCTCTAATAGGGACAAAACAGAATGAGGTCAAAGTCAGAGGTCAAGGATGAGGTCAAGGACACAGGAATTGATGAGGATGAAAACAAGGATGGTGTTGAGGAAAATGATGAGGATGATGCTGAGGAAAATGATGAGGATGAGAACAAGGATGGTGTTGATGAAAATGATGAGCAAGATTGGAATGAGAATAAGAACAAGAATGGAATAGGGTGGAGCATGCAGATACGCTCAGCAGCATCTGAGCTAGCCCAGCTCACATGATAACAAAAGACCATTCTGAAGACAATAGGAAACACTTACTTTCAAAGCTGCATCTATAATCTGTAATGGCCCCACTTTATCATCATCCTCCGGGTCGGATGCGTTAGGGTCAGCAGTCAGCTCGAGGTCATCAATGGACGTATCTTCATCAATATCTGAGTCGTCTTCAAACATGTAGTAGTCGCCCGACCGTATGACTACACGCCAAATAAAGAACACATGAAATAGACACAGACAGACGCACTCGCTGTCACCAACTCCATGACATACTTATCAAATGATGCTGAGCAAAAAAAATATTTGAAATAACTTGATAGAGATATAGCCTGTAAAAATAGTGTATAAGAATAGAGGAACGTGAATATATAAAACAAAAAATCATCACATGATTGTGGTAAATGATCCAAGAGAGACAAAGTCAGTGAATGTGGACTGGGTACAATGGCTGAGTTAGTAAGGACTGAGTGGAGATGAGGGAGATGAGAGTTAGTTACTGAGGACTGGGTTGAGTACAGGGAGATACAAGTTAGGTACTGAGGACCGAATTGAGTGAAGGGAGACAAGAGTTGGTTACTGAGGACTGGGTTGAGTGAAGGGAGATGAGAGTTAGTTACTTAGGACTGGGTTGAGTGAAGGGAGATGAGAGTTGGTTACTGAGGATAGAGTTGAGTGAAGGGAGATGAGAGTTGGTTACTGAGGACTGGGTTGAGTGAAGGGAGATGAGAGTTGGTTACTGAGGACTGGGTTGAGTGAAGGGAGATGAGAGTTGGTTACTGAGGACTGGGTTGAGTGGAGGGAGATGAGAGTTAGTTACTGAGGACTGGGTTGAGTGAAGGGAGATGAGAGTTGGTTACTGAGGACTGAGTTGAGTGAAGGGAGATAAGAGTTGGTTACTGAGGACTGGGTTGAGTGAAGGGAGATGAGAGTTAGTTACTGAGGACTGAGTTGAGTGAAGGGAGATGAGAGTTGGTTACTGAGGACTGGGTTGAGTGAAGGGAGATGAGAGTTGGTTACTGAGGACTGAGTTGAGTGAAGGGAGATGAGAGTTGGTTACTGAGGACTGAGTTGAATGAAGGGAGATGAGAGTTAGTAAGTGGGGTGGAGGGGAAGGATGAAGAGAAACAAGTTAGTAAAAGAGAGTTGATAGTTAATAAATAAAGTGGATGCCCGAGTTCAAGAACCAGAATAAAACTGGCTAAGGTCATTTAAGTTTGACAAATGATGCTTTGCAATAACTGAAATAAACCTCTAGAAACTTTGTCTTATATCTTCCATAATTCATTTTAGATATCTGCATATTCATTGGATATTCTGACAAATCCAATGAATAACGAACACATAACGACTACTGCCTGACGGTGTCATGCACTACGTTAGCATCTAGGCCCTGTTTGTCAGTACACCCTGACACACATCACATGACACATCACATGACACATCACATGACACACATCACATGATGACAAAATATGAAAGCAACATGCGATAAATGTATATGCCGCTAGATGAGAATCATGCATGTCTGCTGTTACAAAAGCCTGATAGCAGTCTGAGTTACCATGGGAACCAGTTAGGGCGCTAGTTACACCATCATCTCAGAGAGAGATGGACAAGTTGGTGGGGTACATGTATGGAAACCATGGCGGTGATGGATTCCTGTACATAAGCTTGTCTGGCATTGGCTTGAGTAAAATGGCAACCAACCTCCTTTCTCGAGACTGCCCTCACTAGAGTTAACTCCTAGAGGGGAAAATAGTCATCAAAGATTACTGCTGTCTGTGAAGTTACGGTGTTTCCAGATGTATTTTCGTTGATTTTGCGCAATAAATCTTTTTTGTGTGGTTGCTTAAATGACTCAATTTTTTTTATAGATAAGGAACACTAATTTAGTTATAATCTGTTGATTTATGTGCATTGAAAACAATCTCTAAACTTTGTTTATAAATATAAAGAGTGGTCATTGGAACTATGCAAGCACAATTTTCTGGTTTTATCACCCAAACTCGGCCTATTTTCAGATTCAGTTCCACGTAGGCGGAATTTTCAATCACAGCAGCATATATTTGAATTCTGACGAAATGTCCCATAAAACCATGATCCCAGGGGCATAATTTAACAATATGAAGTTAACAAGTGAACGTATATTCAACAATAAACTTCACTTGTGTGTAATGGTAGATTCCATAGGTCAGATTTCTGATTGTAAGTGAGGTCATATAGTTTATATGTGTTGACCTCTCAGGGTATGTATTTCACCTGATTACCACCAGAACACCTCACAACATTGTGATGAACAACATCAACAAGAAATGTGGAGGAGGAACTACAATTATTAATATATATTCAGACTTAGCTGCATAGTCATGAAAATATCAGAAATCAGGTATTCATCATTTCTGTTTTGAACCCCCACCCCCCTCCCATCCCCCTTTATTTCAACATGACAGTCATTCCAACAACCATTTAAAGACATAGATATCCCTTTATCATAAAATGACTCAGAGATTCTTGCCTTCAGCCTCTAGCACAGCACATTACCTTACAGTAAAGGATTTTTTTTCAAACAATGGTTATACAACCAAGCAACAACAAGCTAAAAAATAAATAAAATGAAATCATATTGGAGGGACGTTAACAAGGCAACAAGAGTCGACGAGATGGAGATTGGCTACAAAGCAAATCAACCACCTCACTTAAACCTGCGATGACATGCAGTAATTAGCCTGCCGGCGGGGTTACTCTAACAAATGTGTTGAATCAATCATTAAATACGTAGGTTATAGGAGAACCCTTTTCATGGCATTGAACATGATTTACTTATGGTGTGGGACGGTTTTGGAGAGCCTAAAATAGAAACATGGTTATTGATTAAAACATGACAAGTGACATGGTGAATATCAGCAATTGACATATGAATATTCATGATTAGCACCTGCCACTCATAGAAACTTCACAGCACTTATTGCTTAATTAATCTTACAAATCCTAATCAATATCTTATATGATTTTTATATACACAATGTCTCTATGTAGGCGATAAGTTAGGAGAGTGCCCTCACCGACATAGTGGTCATCCGACTCGACAATGGCCTTGGATTGGAGGCGTTCCTGTCTGATCTTAATGCGATCCATCTTCCTCTTGATGTTGGAGAGCGTGGTCTCCTCGCGGTCCTTCTGCTCACACACCGTCTTGATGAGGCTCGTGTTGATCAACTCAGCTCCTCTGTAATTAACAAGGTCAACAAGTACAGTCTGTAATCAACAGCTCAACCTCTGTAATTCAACAAGGTCAACAAGTACAGTCTGTAATCAACAAGGTCAACAAGTACAGTCTGTAATCAACAAGAACAGTCTGTAATCAACAAGGTCAACAAGTACAGTCTGTAATCAACAAGGTCAACAAGTACAGTCTCATAACAGTTACTTTCAAAAACGGGTTGATGGCATCACAGTAATGGCCGAGTATGATTGTGATACTTGGGTAACCTGGCAACCACTGTGCCCTAGTTTCATCAACCCAGCCCCACTCCATACCCAGCAACCATAACACCAGCCATGCATTTACTACAGAGAATTCTTCCAAACAAGTCCCCGTGCCTAAAGATTTGAGTGAAAGAGGTTTTGGTGGATTGTGAAATGCTGAGTGACTCCCCCTGGTGGGAGGTTTGAATGATTCAATAATTTTGGTATATATATTACAACTCACAAATGAGTTGCAGTCAGGACATTATTTAAAGTGTTCCTAGAGTTTTACGTTCTAGTACTCTAGTATATCTGTAAGAGTGTGGTAGTGGATTACCGGGCAGCCAGGCTGTTCTGGACCTGCAGCTCGGTGACGACGTGACAGAAGTAATGACTCTTATACACACGAAGCATGAGAAGCAGGAAAACAAAGCAAATTGCATCCCACGTAAGGCCAGCCTCGTCGTTGTCAAGGCGACACTTGCTCTGTGATTGATCGTTGTCATCGGTGTTGTAGTTGCCCGACCGTACACAGAGGATGCTGAAGAGCTGGATGACCCAGCAGTAGTTCTCAGCCAGCTGGAGCCGGTAAACGCACCCCACCAGCTGCCAAACATACATTATATACATCACTGATATAGGCAGGGAAAAAACATTATATGCGGGTTTGCGTTATCTGTGTATTGTACCTGGATTTCACCTTACCTGGAGACCCGATTTGGCGAGGATCACAAAGTAATTATACCCCAGGAGAATGCCCCACCTGCAGAAAACAACAACAACAACAACCAGACGTCAATACATACAGAGGTCATTTCAATGTCATGTCAGGATCAATTCAAGGTCAGGTCATCAGTGAAGAGGATGACCATAACTTCACCTAAGATTCAGTATACAAATTAACTCTTGATATCAACGAGTGCGTTTGAGGGTGCGTACAGCTTAACAAGGTTCCTGAGCGGTTTCATGAGGAGCTCCTGGCCGAACCAGAGGAAGAAGAAGCAGGCAACGAGGTAGCCGAGGCAGAAGAGGCTGATACGCGAGGTCCCCGCGATGAACACTACAATGAGGGTCACCCAGAAAGAGTACTGGAAGAGGATGGCCTTTAGGTAGTCCAGGTATGAGCTGAGGTCACACAAAGGTCATTGAAATGCGTATAAAGTTCAATTCAATGTCAGGTCACAGGTGAACAGGAAGAGGATGGTGAGTTTGAAACTAAATTGTTAAGTTAAATATGATTTATTGTTGAGAGATTGAGATTTATTCCCCCAAATTAATTTCCATGATAAAAAACGTTACGAGACATTGATAAATAGAATAAAAGCCCACTATAGACGTGGATCAAATAGACTTACTCTTTATAAGAGAGGAAATCCTCGACTGGATTGGCCTCACTATTTTCCAGCTCATCAAAGATGCTCTTGTTTGACCCGCCTCCGTACCTGTCACGATCAGAACCATTCTCAATCTGGAACACCCACCACTGCAGGCAGACGAAGAGGAGCTGGAAGAAGTCGGCTGAAACACAGAAACACAGAGTAATGTCGTGTTGTCAGTTTTGAGAGAGAGGTGGGGGGGGGAGAGACAGAAGACATAAGACGTGTGTTGTCAGTATAGCTCGGGTGTACAGGTCGAGGTGATGATGACTTACCCAGCAGTTTGATTGAGACCGGAGGGTTGGCATAATTAGGAAGGTAGAGGTATATAGTGAGGTTCGGCGTCATCCACGAGTAAAAGTTCCAGGGGTACGCTGAAAACATAGCATTAAACATCACATAGTTTACAACACACACTAACACGTCCAACAATACGAACGGGATTCGACAGCAACGTGGAATAGTTTACCCCAGCAGAGTCCAGGAGGTACGCCGAGGCTGGAGAGGTACTGGAGGGTCAGGAGGATGATGAGGACCAGCATGTAGAAGGGCCAGAAACGGTAACACACGCGGCGGTTGAGCAGCAGCAGCACGCCCAGGAAGACGCCGTAGAGCACGGAGTAGATGTCCAGACGCACCACCATCGTTACCATGGTCATGATGAAACACAGCTGCAAGCGCCACGAGTCACACCGTGAAGGGACAGGACGGATCGAAAAATACAGACGTGTAAATATTGCACTCATGGATCGAGGAGGAATTGATGATGTCAGCATAAATCAATCCAACTTGATATGACGCTGTATTAGGGGGGTGGGTTTATTACAAATTGAAATGTTAAATCTCCACTTTGCACCGAGGAGGAATTGCTGATGTCAGCATAAATTGATCACCTGAAGCCCAAACTTGTAGAAGGCGTAATTGACAAAGAACATGGCACACTCCACGAGGCCTTTGTCAGCGTCGCGCCGGCCGATGTCGGGGAAGATAATGCCCGGGAAGGGGCGTGTTCGGGCGGGGTGCCCCCAGTGTTGGCGCTGATGGATCTTGACGACCCCCTCGAAACCCAGCATGAGTAGAATGAAGATGTAGTTCTGCAAGGAGACACACATCACATCGAGCCATCAAGTTTCAAACATTTATTGTGATCCATTATTTGTTGGTGATAAATGTAGGTGATGAATTGCGTACCTTGAGATAGTCTGCCAGATTTGAATTCTTCTCCAAGCCGATGTAGAGAGCGCTGTTGATGGTCTCGTTAAAGGGATAGGGGAAGGTCATGTTGTCATCAGGCAGATTGTCCACGTACTGAAAGGTCATCCAGTACACAAATAAGGTCAAAGGTCATCCAGTACACATATAACCCTTAGACTGCTGTAAAAATCTATAGGTTGTGACCAGCAAGTGTAAATTCTTCTTTGTATTAAATTACTTATTGATGAATTGTACAACTGCACTTTGTTACTTAGCTTTTGATTAGAACTCATGTACAACCAATCCTTTACATAACCCATTACATTAAATCAGAGCTTTGGGCCACGAATTAATGGTCTCCATCCATCTAAAGCTCCTCAATTAATCCTGTGTAATCCACGGTACGACCCCACGTCCAGTATAATATGAAGAAGTCGACTCACGGAGCAGTTGGACTGGCTGTCTTCGATGCTGATAAAAGAGAGTTGGTAGGTCATCTTGGCGAGGACTACTAGCGCCACCCAGCAGGAGGCTGCATAAGACATGAAGCAGTGGAGGCTAGGAGACGTGATGCCGATGACAACCAGCACGACTAGCACCACGTTCACCGCTGTCACCTGGCAACCATGACACAGTACTCACACCTTCAGGGCACACCTTCAGTGTCATGTGGTGTAATAGAAGAGTCATATGATGTCATTGTAGTGTCATATGATGTCATTGTACAGTCACATGATGTCATTGTAGAGTAGAGTCACATGTCATTGTAGAGTCACATGATGTCATTGTAGAGGCACGTTATGTCATTAGTGTCACACAATGTCATTAAAAGGTCACACAATGTCATTATAGTCACACACAATGTCATGGTAGAGCCACTGGATGTCATCATGACAAATAACTACATGGTGACATCACTGTCACATCTCCAAACCGTGTAACAGAGAGGAGTATAGCAAAGCAACTGATAAATTCTAGAGTTCAGAAACAAGGAGACCGCCCACCTCTACCAGGCAGCAGATGAAGATGGTAAACATGACAGCCTTAATGATGTGAACTTCCAGGAGTCTCCACAAGAGAGCACTGATGGTATCCAGCATAGAGTACAAGGTGTGCCACACGTAAGAAAAACCCTCCACAAACTTCGCTCTCCAACCTGCAATCAATATTCTCTCCTTGAAATGGAAATAAAGATATCTTCTGTGTGTTTGAAGTACAGTTAATATTCAGGTCATATTGTGAAGGTGATGAACGTATACTTTGAAACTTCCATCACAAATGTTTTTTGCTGTTTTGATATCATTTTCAATATGCATAGAATATTGCAAAAAGGTTCCGACATCTTTTGCACGGATGATTTCTTCTTGAGCTTCAGGCCAGCAGAATATAAAACGCTACACGACTCACTTTTCTTCTTGATGGGTTGGTCAGGTAAGCATTGTCCGAGATCGGAGGACGGACCAGGTTCTGCTGACTCAGCAGGAACCTCCTCGGGTGCATCTGCGGCCCCCCCTGTGTCTTCTATCACAGAGGTGTCCACAACACTTTCCTGTCTGGGTCACACACACACACACTCCTGGTGATATAACCACTCCTCACATAAAAAAAAACACAACCATGGTTAATAGATCTCAATAACCATGGTTAATAGATCTCAATAACCATGGTTATAGGTCTCAATAACCATGGTTTAATGTGCTAGCATACGAGTGTTTGATGTGAAGATTTGTAGCGCCATAATAATAAATGATGACTGTTTTCAAGGTCTTTGATTAAAATCGAATAAATTGAATCAGGTCTAAGATCAAATCAAACAGAGACACATGATCAGCAGACACTTACTCATTGGATGAGCTCAAACTATGTCACATGATAAGCTGATAACAATTACGATCTAAATGCAATAAAATGACAAAAATAAAGTCAGGAGACAATTGGTGTCTCCCAGTTAGTGGTACCAGTCAACTTGATATGTGCTAACAGAGATAAAAGGATTCGAAATGCATAAAAAAAATTGTTAGAAAAAATAGGTTTTGTTATGTTATATAAATGCATTGTATTAGAATTAACATGGTTACTACAAGCTCATGATTCAATCGGCATAAACAGCAGCAAAAGTTCCCTTCAGCTGAGGCATCAGTGCCACAGCTTTAAGGGATGTTAACAAAGCGGTGACAACATCCCACAGAACAACATCTAATCAAGCAATCAGCCAATATTTCATTTCACCACGCCCCCTATACTACTATACTATCCCTCAGCCAGCACCTGCTACGACACACTTATGTAGAGCTCTATTGATAGCACAGACAGGGTCTGCACAGTACGTGGGACGGGATAGGGAAAATGAATAACCCTCTGTGGAAGGCTTAACTAGCAGGAAGGGGAGGGGTACAAGGGGGTGGGATGGGGTCAACGTTACATGTACTACACAATGAAGCCAGTGAGGTGGACGATGCATGGTAAGCGACTTTGATAACGATACGTTTGTACACAAGGCTAACTAGAGGCAAGCATTCAGTGTTCAGAACAGCTAGCCTTACTTTTTCTGCCAGAACCAACGTCTCTTGGGTCGACGACCTCTGTAAATTGTCAGTGCACACATCAACACAGTGTCAAACACGCCCACTTCATGAAAGCCCGCCCACTTCCACAACAAACCAATCCTCTCAGCTAATCATAGTCAAGCTCCACCACAAGCAGTAAATAAGTAATGTGATTCTTTAAAAAGTAATTTTTTTTTTAAATTACATATTCAGGTTTCTCATGTATTAATTATTAACATGGGTTATCAGTCATAAAGGTTACCATGACAACATGCAGTTCACCATTATATAACCACGATGGTTGGTTTTGATAACCAATGATGAGTTAGCTATCACTGCATCAACACAGTCTTTAACATGCAGTTTCAAAAGAATGTGACACACCATTGTAATGTATACACTTCAAAAGTATCTAAGACTAAAACTGCGTGAAATTGACAATTTCATCTTAAACACACTTCAATATCTAGGCCCATGTAAATCTTACGACACACCCTAAAACACATATAGTTTTTCCCAAAACAATTTTTAAAAACCTGTGTTTCTTAAGAGAGCACTGTTGCGATAGAATGAACGGCCACTTGCTGTGACCCCCATCACGGATGAGGTCAAAACAGTGCACACTTCCCGAGGGTGCGTTGATTATACTGCTACTCTTACCTGAGTCTGTTAACATCGCTGAGTTGCAGGAAGGGTTTCTGGAAGTAGTGTAGCTGTATGATGATGATGATGAGGAAGGCTGTGGGGGTGAGCAGCTTGATAAATAACGTCCCCGTGTTGAACTTCTCAAGACCAATGTCAGCCAATCTGAGCAAACCAAACATGGCGAGATCAGGAAAGACTCCTACGATGGTGACATCAGCAAATGGTGATCACTGCTTCATTAAGTACAAAAGACCGAGAAGATCAGCTTGGTCAAACCCACTTGGCCATGTGTGAGTTTTTTTAAGTTGGTAAAATAACAAATGGTATCCCTCAGAAACAAAGAGTGTTTAGCAATGAGCAAAATAGGAAATGGTTGACCAGAGAAACAAAGAGTGTTTAACAATGAGCAAAATAGGAAATGGTTGACCAGAGAAACAAAGAGTGTTTAGCAATGAGCAAAGAGAAAAACCATGTCTCAGAGGAACAAAGAACAAACCAAAGTAAAGCATATAGAACTGTCAAGTTAGGAACAGAGTGATAATTAAACATGACAAAATACAGAAACAATCGTTCAAGTTAATACGTGGGTGAAGAGGTAACTTACATGAGGGGGTCGATGTTGGTATCATTGAGCCAGCCCCAGGGAATCTCCTCAAACTGGTACGTGTACACGACACCCACGACCACCATGGAATAAACGATGACAACCCACCAGAAGACGGTGCTGGTCAGACGCCACCAGGTGTAGCACATCTAGCCACACACACTCATTTGTTATCTCATGACCCCCAACAATTTTCTCCACAAACCGCCACATTGTCATTCGACATGACAACATTGAACCATCATACCATATGTCAAAAATACGATTTTGACATCCTAAAATTTGTTTTAAATTTTAACATTTTGTTAAGAATCAAAAACAAAAATTGCAACAGTTTTTGGTGGAGAAAGAAATATTGGCATTATAAAATGAAGTTGCCATGACGACATGAGTGGAGGCTGACCTGGAAGCTGATGATGAAGTAGAGGAAGAGGACCATGTATATGATACGATAGATGACAGCTTCCTGTAGCGCCATCAGCAGGAACATCCCCGTACACACGAGGATCCAATACTTACAGAACATATGCCAAATGTATCGTCCTGCACATAACAACAGTGCATGACGGTCATGTGGAATTGTTTACGATATAAAACTAATTGTGGCGTGGTGAAAATTGTCAGATGAAGCTATTTCCAAAATGTATGACTGAGTGATTGCATTGTTACGACTGTATTATCTGGTTAAATCACTTAAAAATAACATTGATAAATAATGTTAATTAACGATATCATAATTAAGTTAGCTTAATGAAAAATTAACAAACAATGATATTGAAATGCTGTTATAATTAAGTATACTTTGTCAAATAACATTATTTAATGATGTCATAATGAAATATGCTAATTACGTAAAGCCATTCATGTACGGATGGTGAAGCAAATTAATAATAAAAGCTGTGTTGCACGCACCAACGGCTTTGACAGCCTCTCCGTCGGTGCCTTCCGTGCCGTCTTTCACGTTTGCTGGGAAGAAGTAACACAACCACTCGGTGAACACACTGAGCTCCTCATGCATCACACTTCTACACTACTTCAGTAACCCAAACTAAACGTGACATGCTCATTCTCAACCGAACTTTATGAGGCCTGGTTTTAAATCCAACATGACAAGCGATCAGATGAAATTAACAGGCGATTTGGATTTATCTTAAAGACATTCAAATTAAAGGCAAAATTGAAGATGCATGATGTTCCCCTGAATAAGTCATTCCGTGCACTTTTAACCGCCTTGCTCTGGTATAAGCTCTGGTATTAGGTAGAGGGCTTACTGGGAGAGTCGTGTATGTTATGTTGGTTGACCTCTCCATCCTCAGTTGACTCGACCACTTGGAGGGCTAGGTCGTTCATGAAGCTATCTTCCTTGTGTTGCCTCCATTCCTGCATGAATTGGCGCATGGTGATCCAGAACATGACGGTAAAGAGCACCTGCAAGGAAATCAAGACAGAACATGACTGTAAAGAGCACCTGCAAGGAAATCAAGACAGAACATGACTGTAAAGAGCACCTGCTCCTGCAGGGATAATCAAGACAGAACATGACTGTAAAAAGCACCTGCAAGGTAATCAAGACAGAGCATGACTGTAAAGTGCACCTGCAAGGAAAGTCAAACTATTTGATTCCTAAGAGTGCATGCAAAGGAACGTATAGACAGAGCAAACCTTAATGTTTGACTAACAAAATACAGCTATAAAGTTACCTGGACTCCCAGCGTCAGACAGGGGTATTCGACACGTCGTGGACCGATGTCACTCAGCTTGAATCCAGACGGAGTGGTGTCAGGAAGGGGGACATCAAGACCCCACGTGTACTGCACCAAAATGAGGCCCATGGCATAGAAGACGATGACGGGGGAGCAGTGGAGGCAGACGGTGCGCTTGGAGGGGATGAGCCAAATGATACAGGCCCAGAGAAGGTAGACAAAGGTGAGCCAGCTGTGATACGTGATGCTCCATGCCTGGATGTGAACAGAGACGGCTCAAGCTTGATGCTGACTGACTGTCAGGAAGGAGTTGGATGCAAAAAATTGTGATCGGTCAACAATTGCAGACAAACAGCACAAACAAATAATATGGTCCCTCGAGGAAGCTTGACAATCGGGGAGCTTACCATCCAAGGTAAGGGGCTTATCATAATGATGAGATAACTTACCATAAAAATGAGGAGATAACTTACCATCATATTCATAAAATAGCTATTACTAGTAGACAGCTTACCATCATCACAAAGAGCTTACGATCATCACAAAGAGCTTACCATCATGACAGAGAGCTTACCATCATAACGATGAGGGTGCCCACATAGCTCTGTCTCATTATATACACCCCAATCGACTCGAGGGCAGAGCGTTTCTTGTGGGAAGTGGGGGGCGGGTGGGTGCCATCGCTGACCATGCCCACACTGTGACCGTCTGTTTCCTGGTACAGCTGCACTGACGTCTGGTCCATCGTGTTGTAGTTAGGTTGCCCGCGGTCAGACGCAACCAACGACTGAAAACAACAACATCCTCGTAGCATGAACAACTGCCTACCGACCGAACCCAGTGGGAAGGGTCCTTAACTCCTTTAAATGAACTATTAATCGACTCATTACTGAAATGTCCAATTCTATCAATTATTCAGTTTCACTCCTAACATCTTTCATAACACAATATCACATGTATATGTACAACATAAAATCATTACTTGGCAGCATGCAAATTAGTGTAAAAGCGATGCATTCATCAACATTGACAATATACAGCGAGAATGAGAAGTGAGATGGAATAACTGCTGACACATGGCACTAAGTAGTAGATGGAGGGATACAGGCCCTTCTACGTCTACAGCTGACCGATTAATTACAACCTGGCATACAGCTACCCTGCACACTGGAGGAGATTGTGGGGAACGAAAGTCGTAAATATAACTATCCTGTTGGGGTTAAAAAATGGTTGACCCACAAAAAACGTGAGCTATCCATATGAGCCTGTTAAGATGGATGTCTAATTGTGGAAGTCATGTGATGCAGGTAAATTCAGACGCATCATGAAAGCTGGAGAGCGTGCAGAGCCGAGACAACTTGTACCTGGAGCACCATCAAGTGTGAAGTGAAGCTTCAGGTCACTCTGTCACTAACAACGTGTGACACAGGGCTACATGACACCACTCTGTCACTAACAACGTGTGACACAGGGCTACATGACACCACTATGTCACTAACGTGTGACACAGGGCTACATGACTCCACTCTGTCACTAATAACATGTGACACAGGGCAACATGACACCACTCGCTCACTAACATGTGACACAGGGCTACATGACACCACTCTGTCACTAATAACATGTGACACTGGGCTACATGACACTCCAATTTGTCACTGACACCACTCGCTCACTAACAACATGTGACACAGGGCTACATGACACCACTCTGTCACTAATAACATGTGACACAGGGCTACATGACACCACTATGTCACTAACAACATGTGACACAGGGCTACATGACACCAATTTGTCACTAACAACATGTGACACAGGGCTACATGACACCACTATCGCTCACTAATAACATGTGACACTGGGCTACATGACACCACTATGTCACTAACATGTGACACAGGGCTACATGACACCACTATGTCACTAACATGTGACACAGGGCTACATGACACCAATTTGTCACTAACAACAGGTTTCACAGGGCTACATTATACCACTCTGTCACAAACAACAGATGTCACTGTCTATTACAGAAGTTTAGTGATGTGAAGTGAGGAAACAATAAAAAGACTGATTCTGTTACTGTTAGAGGCTATGTCAGAGCAGCAAGTAGACATCAGACAAGACTGAAGCAGAGAAGCACATGGAAACATATAGCACGCTCTTAAAACCGCCACAAGCATCACACGCTACATCACATGACCACAACATCACATGACCACAACATCACATGACCACAACATCACATGACCACAACAATTAGACACCCATTCTCAACTCTTTCTTGAAAAACAAACCAAATAATGAGAAATTAAAACACCATAAAACGGAAGACATCTATGGTTACACCTAGAGACTAACGTTCACGTGAGTGTGAGACCCGGGGACCACACTAACAGGCCAGAAACATGCAGTCAGAAATTCCATCAAACCTCATCTCCATCGTCTCCGTATTCCTCCTCATATACCTGCCGCTCGGAGCTGCTGCTGACGCGGGACCGCTTCCCACGATGGATGCTTTCCTCTCGCTCCCTAATCTAGATTCGTAAACGCCAAACAAAGCCATGCAAGCAGTGGTTAGACCTACGCTAGGTGAATCCACGGATGCCACGTCTAGCACAAACATGCAGACCACAACTTAAAGGGAAATTAAATCAGTTCTGTTCAATAAGTCTTGCTTATTATTATTAATATATATACATATAAATTTTCTTTGGCATGATCCCCGTTTTAAGTGTGTAAAAGTCAAGGTTTTTGTAAAATTACTGCCATCATTATTTTGTCGTGATTTCATTGATTGGTGCAGGCAGGTATATTACATTGTGTATTGCAAATAAGCTGGCCTCTTCTTTCCAACCTGATCTATAGTCCGGCAGCAGTGATAATCTTTTGCACTTACAGTTAAGCGAGTCTAACTAATAAGTGACATCAACAAAACTGCCTTGGCCGCCACCATGGATGACAATGCTGAGAAAATTTAAATCCTTAGTTGAAAACGACGATGATGTGAAATCAACATTTATGTTGCTTGCAGTATGGGGAACCAGCTTAGACAAACTTGCTAAAAAGACTTGAGTACTCCTTTAAAGCACACTCTGTGCACCATTGTACATCTCACTCACACTTCAAGTCAACGTTAAACAAAAAAAGTTTCCATGTTAAAGTTCACTAACAACAAGTTAATCGAGTTCAAGAGATGAAGTTGTCAGGTTGGACATGCACTTAGTGACCATTAATACGAACATTGGAGACGGTTACGGAGGCTGAATATCAGTAACCAGGGAAACCGCTGAATCTGTTAGGCTGTGAGCCTTGAGGAGGGAAATGTGGACTTACCCTGGTGAACCAACGCCGCACCTCACACGCCAGCGTCAGGTAGAGGAGCAGAATGACACCAGGGCTCACTAACACGGGCCAGTCCACCTCGTAGAAGAAGAGCAACCAGGGCTTGCGACAGTCCGTCTTCACGATCGCAGTCAGTCCCACCAACCTGAAATGTTGATTGTTAGAGATACAATTCTGCAGCCTCAGGGTGAAAACTAATGCACAGTTAGTTGTATACACATTGAAGATATCTACCCAACTCGGGGTCATGATTTATGAAGGGTAGAGTTGTGAACACCCACTTTGGGACGAATCCGTCCGGAGGTACGGCTTCTTGGAAGAACTGAAACTGATAGAGGTAGAGGAGAATGAGGTGAGATGCGCTGTATACCATGAGAAGGATCTGTACGACGACATAGCCTCGGCCCAGCCCACGACTCAACGCCAGCCAGGTGCAGACGGCCAGGAAGGTGAGGAGGTATACGGAGGAGAGGAGGGCCGGTTTAGCGACACCACTCATCGCTAGGAACACGATGACCAGGAGGTTGAGGAGGACGTTGGCAAGGTTACCCGAGTGCCTCAGGAGGCGCTGCTTCATGACGGAGGAGCGCTGAGGTTGTGAGGTTGAGGCAGTGGAGGCGCTCCGGAGGAGGACTCTACAGAGGATGAGTACAATGAGGGCCACGAGGAAGGCACAGATGTCAGGCAAGATGACACGCAGGATGTTACCATAGTCATCTTGCTCCAATCTGAAAGATACAGAAACAAGGTGATGAAATAAGCTGTGATGGATGGTATCCAATGGAGACAGGCAGTAACTAATGGCAACAGGCAGTAACCAATGGAGACAGGCAGTTACCAATGGAGATATACATTGACCAATGGAGACAACAGGCAGTAACCAATGGAGACAGGCAGTAACCAATGGAGATATACATTGACCAATGGCAACAGGCAGTAACCAATGGAGATATACATTAACCAATGATGACAGCCAGTAACCAATGGAGACATGCAGTAACCAATGGAGACAGGCAGTAAGCAACGGAGATATACATTAACCAATGGTGACAGCCAGTAACCAATGGAGACATACAGTAACCAATGGAGACAGGCAGTAACCAATGGAGATATACATTAACCAATGGTGACAGGCAGTAACCAATGGTGACAGGCAGTAACCAATAGAGATATACATTAACCAATGGAGACAGACTGCAACCAATGGAGAGAGGCAGTAACCAATGGAAACAGACAGAAACCATGCATCACAGTTAGACCTCCATCTCACAATTTGACAGTGTTAACAACAGAGTTAAAAAAAATGAGAGGCAATGAAAAGAAAGACAGAAGAGTTCAAATGGCAACTTACCTCTGCAACCCCAGTTGCCTCAAAGACTTCTCTAACGTCGAACCTACACCACAAACACAGACACGTCTATCAACAGATTGCCTATTCAAACTCTGTCATAACCAGCTTTAATATATATCAGAAAGTTGAAGCAGATTTGTCAAAAAGAAACATCTGCTAATGAGACATGATGTGACCATAGTTACAGTTGGTGAGGATGCTTCCATAGGGATGCTGGTCGCTAGCGGTGATGAGGAGGTACGCCTGGAAGATGATCTGAGCTAACAACGTGAGACTACAGCAGACTACCGTCAAGATGAGATAACCGCGGTGCTCCCTGAAAAACATATCAACTTAACGTAAAACAAGAGTAACGTAATCATCCTATTAATGATGTGTAGCTAACCACGCGATCCAACAGGAGACAAAAACGATAAGGACATAGTGTCGTCTCGTACTCCGTTCATGTTTTTAACGATGTCTATACTGTTGTATGTTTCAAATGACTCATTTTACAACTGATGTCATTAAGGGTCTGTTGACTGTAATCCAAATTCCTATAGGGCTACTAAGTGTGACGTTACATTGCTGGCTACTTTACACCTTTTTTCTGTAGCATTCTAGTCAATTCTGGGAGGAAATATCACAGGGACCAGGAATAGGATAAATATCAAATGTACTTGGTTAATTAGAGAATGACTCGGGCTACATCGGTTATAATGATTTTATAGATGAAATACAAGGCGTCATAAGTCCTAATCTTGTAAAGCAATGCTACAGAGCCATCAGTGGCTGTGAACAGAATGCGACCGTCACACAATATAACCTCATACTAATCATATATTGTTAGTGTCATCAAATGAGGAAAATAGAATGATATCTCTATCAGTGAGCCCTTCCACTGTGTTGTTTTGTAGGTTGATAACATTTGATATTGAGCTACTGACCTGCTATGGAATCTGGCGAGGGCGTCGGAGTGATGGGTTCGAGGAGTAAGAGGCAGCCGTAGAGCAGGGAGAAGCCATTGATGCGGAGGATACAGGCTGACCAACAGAAAGTACATCATTTGTTGGTATTTAGTTATTCAGATAATTATTATATAAAAGTTTCAATTATAAAAACGAGATGTCACAGAACTGTCAACGTTACATAACCATTTATGGAACAAAACCATGGATGTCAGATACCCATGGATGTCATATAACCATGGATGTCATATAACCATGGATGTCAGATAACCATGGATGTCAGATAACCATGGATGTCATATAACCATGGATGTCATATAAACACCATTGATGTCATAGATACTCACAACCATACATGTTACAAATATGGATGCAAAATATCCACAGACGTCACAAACGTTAATGTCATTTGTCATTGGTTGTCACAAACGTGGATGTCATATAACCTTGAATCTAGAAGACAAATGCAAAATAAAAATTCACAAAAAAACAAACAACAAACCACCCCCAGACCAGTCACGTCGATCCTGGTTGGGTCAGTGACTCTGAACAGGCTGACCTTACCTGCCAGTAATGTGGCGGGCAGCAACAAACGCACCAGTCCAAAACACACCCATTCCTTCATCACCATGATGCCGCGCGTAACACCGCGCACTCGTATGCGCGTCGGTTGCGTAAGTCCACACAAACCACGAGTCTAATCCACGCTAGTAATCCACTGGGATGTAAGTGTCACCATGGTAGCCGACGTCATAAGCGAGCAACTCCCATGAGAACACGATGTATACCTGTACAGATCGCGGGATGCTACTAGAAATATATATATCCGCGTGCGAATCGGGAGACTGGGCGAAGTGGAGTTGCTGCTGCGTGGTTGGCTGGCGAGGTAATTATGGCCGGTTTAAAGTTGCAGGATGAAGCGTCTCGGGCGACTGAAACACAATGACATCAAAGAGTTACGCGTCAATTTGTAGCGAGTTGAACTGCGTCATCGCGTCGTATAGGGGCGTTTTACAGCCCCGCAATGTCGTCTGCTTTCTGACGCATGCCAGCTGATCGCTCGCGGCAGACAGAATTGATGCGTCTGTTTAAACCTGTACGGTCAATAGATGGTATCACACACAAATTGCGCATGCTACGCAAAACATAAACCTATGAATTTTGAAATCGACCGTTGTCATCGATTGGTCAAATCAATGGTTCTACAGGTCAATACGCTGTAACCGCGAGCAACATCTCGCGATCACAGCTGACACCACTCACTCAGCCCGGAGCCAACTGATGGCACAACATAATAAACGCAACAGCTTTAGTTAGCCGCTGTATGAAATAATTGGTCCGCATCACGCTGGGATTGAATCAAATCAAAATAAGAGACCATTTCGTTATCCGTTTGTCTGTTAGCACACGCGAATTCTTGTTGGTGCGTTGAATTTTACAAAAAAAAAAACAGTTGTGACCCTGATCACCTGATTAGGACTCAAGTCGACTTGGCGACGTGAGCTGGTTAATTTCTGTCCCAACGTTGGGTTTAGTGGGGGTGGAGGGGTGGGGGTAACCTGATGCTGCAGACTAGGGGTACCCTCTTGTAAGGGCATTTTAAGACTCGAGTGAGTGGACCAGATGAATTTACATTCCAATGCATCAGACAGTAGAGGAAGCCACACACACTGGATACAGGTAGCAGCGCGCGCTTCCAATCAGTGACGTCACACCAACGCGCGTAGAGGTTTAATGATAAATATATGCATAAGGTGGGATCTCCTACCAAAATATAGATTCGATTTCTGGAAGAACCGAGTGTAATTAAATATCGAGATTTTGTTTTCTTTCAGTTCCCTTCATATGGAATCCAATAGTATCCTTAACGACTCGTACACAGAACAGTTACTCATTCAAAATACATTCCTCAAGACCCTGACATTCCACGGCTATTTGACGTCGTTCTTGAGCGAGATTGAACTTCAGGCGGGTGCGGGCGATACCAATTGTCGCACGTCACATGCTTAAAGTTTTCAAAGAAAGTGGGTCGTGGATCGACGCTATTCTCCATGAGCTGCGCCCCGACTACGCCGCCGCGTACGCCAGGGGAAACTGGCTAACCATGTGACAACGGTGGTCACATGATGGTCACGTGAGGAACACAACCAAAAATGCATACCACACACATACAGACCCTCATACACGTTATATATTAACGCAATACATACAACTAGCATAGCATGATACACACACACGCACACGGCCGTGTGAGGCGAGGTCACATACGACACACGCACGCACACACGGACACACTCACGAACGCGCTATCACGCATGTGGCGAGGTTGCAGACGACAACATATGCCTCATGTCAATAGATCACCAAATATTCAAATCACTTACTTCGTCAAAAACAATTCAGATCGCGGTCTATATAGGATGACGTCGCGCGTCAAGTAACGCGTCGTTCAAGGTAAGCGATACGTCTTGTATCAGTTGAAGTGTGCAGCAGTCTTCTCTTCTTTTAAACTCCAGCTGCATTGAATCCTATGTAAATGAATCCACTTCACCCACAAGCAACCGGAGGGCCCTTACAATCGTTGCAGCACTGGGGCAAATACCAGCAAATGCCGTCGGTTAAAAAAATCTCGACCCACACCGGCGTAAGGACTTCATTATATATACCCGCCTGCACGCCGTGGAAAAACGACCTCAGGCCGCCGACGCCCAAACATTCACGGCCTAACCCCACGTTATTATCACCACGTCTAGAATATAAGCGATCGCTTAGATATCTGTAAACCATGCAACACCTTGGATTGACAAGTCATTATAACATGTCCAAATATTTAGACGGAAATTTGTTCACTGGCGAACAGCGCACCGGAGATGATACTAATGACAGCGAGACTAAAGTAGCCGGCAGGAGGAGGGAGTTCGAGATGGATGTACGCACAAACAATGATTTAGTAGACAGGTGCGTGTAGGCTGAGGTCACCGCGTGCAGACTGACTGATCAAAAGACATCGTCCATGGCGATTGAAAGAATTAAAGAGTCCCTGTCCCTGAACGAACGTACACACTTCACTAACCAATGCTGGATATACTGGCCTTTAAAGAGAATAAAGCAGGCGTCGGGATATATAAAGAGTACGCACTCGTATTGTACAGAATATATATACACATATATATATATATATATATATATATATATATATATAGAGAGAGAGAGAGAGAGAGAGAGAGAGAGAGAGAGAGAGAGAGAGAGAGAGAGAGAGAGAGAGAGAGAGAGAGAGAGAGAGAGAGAGAGAGAGAGAGAGAGGCTGGCGTTTGGAATACCGTTGTATAAGAATAAGCAGGCAATGCATCCAACTCCATCGGAAACGACACCACCCCCCCCCCCCCCCCGGGTTATACGCTGTATGAAAAGAAGACTGGTTCGAATGAAAAAAACGACAACTTCACGCTATTTGTCCCATAGTTTGATTATGCGAGCGCGAAACTGAAGTTATTTCCGGCAAACGACTCAGCACCATCTGGTAAACAGCACGTGGAGGTTAAGGGCTGTGACAATTGTGGCAATGCTTTGTTTCCAGTTCAATCGAAACGCTCCATGAATCACACACCGTGAAGGCCAGTTGTGATATTGTGATGCTCTCCCGCTAAAGCCTACGAACCCATCCATCATTAGCCTGGTTAAACATAACTCGCGAGTGTTTGTGAATTGCAGGGCACGTGTCAAAACGCTATGACGGATGAGATGGGCCAACCCCTAGGAGGCGCCAGATATTCTTGAATTGAGCGACTTGAACTACATATATGTGAAATATTCCACACAATCGCTATGCGATTTTTCGAACTGAAGCCGCGTATTCAAACTCACCTTGTTCCAAGATACCACTGGCAATCAACCGAACAGAGCCCGTAGATTAGTCACATGAAACGGGTTTGTCGACGCCCGCTGTTTGTGGCACATCTGATCAAGTCACCACCACTTACCCTGTATGTTCACGTGTGGGTGTTTCCTACGTAAAGCGGTAGACATTGGTATCTTGGAACGACCTTCTTGTCGTCACGTAACCGCACGTCTTAACGTAGGTCGGCCGTTTGGTAGTTCGGCCGTTTGGTAGTTCGGCCATTTGGTAAGTTGGTAGGTGGCCAGTTTGGTAGGTTGGTAGGTCGGCGGTTTATTATGTGGGCGGTTTATTAAGTGGGTGGTTTGTAAGTCGATGGTTTGGTAGGTTGACGGTTAGGTAGGTCAGTGGTTTGGTAGGTCGACGGTTTGTTAGGTAGATGGTTTGGAAGGTTAGCGTTTTGGTAGGTTAGCGGTGGTAGGTTGGTAGGCTGGTAGGTCGATGGTTTGGTAGTTCAGCGGTTTGGTAGATCGATGGTTTGGTAGTTAGGCGGTTTGGTAGGTCGGCGGCTGTTAGGTTGATCTGTTGTTTGATGAGTCGGCCGAGTAGTAAATAGTTTGTTGGTCAGTAGTTTGGGTCAATAGTTTGGCTGAATGGTGGGTCTGACATACAGTAGGTCCATTGTTCCCTTGGGATTGGTCAGTCAGTCAATGAAATGGTTGCTTGCTATAAGTTATTAGAACTGAACATATGCTATGCTAATGATGCCTGTATGGCCTCATTTGCCACCAGTCCGATAAACACCCATTTGAATACAGAACATTAAAATTAGCGGCTGTCCACATTTCTGGATAACCCGTGTGCTTATTATCAGCATTCAGTCATAACATCTATTGGGAGCCAATTGGGTAATAAACTGCACTTGACCACCCAGAAAACACATATCAACATGTAAATCAAGATGTCCACAGGGAGATGGGAGAACTTTGCAAATTATTTAACTAAGATTAATGCCACTCAGAGGAAGCCTGTGTAAGACCAAAACGGGAGGTTGAGGGGGTTGCACACTCGTCTCTCTCGACGGCACACTCATCTCTCAACGGCACATTCATCTCTCTCGACGTCACATTCATCTCTCTACGGCACACTCATCTCTCTTGACGGCACACTCATCTCTCTCGGGTCAGCTGAGGCAAGCTTTGGTCTGAGACGTCTCCATTAAGGATGCGGCTCTTAGGGTGTCTAAGGTGCGGCTCTTAGGGTGTCTAAGATTATAGATGCTGAGAAGGGGACATCGCAAGGCAGGTGAAGAGGTGTATACCCCGTGTCCTACTAAGCAAGTCAGCTTTTCAGCATAACCACCCCCCCCACACACACCCCACTTTTGTCTCTTGGTTGATTGGTCATTAACTGATTAAGCATATTGTACAATTAACATACAATATGAAATATCATTTAAAAAAATGTAACCTTTTATTAGATTAAAAGATTTTTTAAAAGATTTCCAGACTATTTCAACAAACAGTTGCAATATTTTCATCAATGGAAATGTGAGGTTGACAAGTCCACAGTTGTAGTGCCATTCTAGAGACCTGCAATCTTGTCGCTTACTTGAGGAACCACAATTATCTAAACCAGCTGTACCAAGTTGTAAGTTCTGTGTAGAGAAATAAGCCATTTGCATTCGGACGGGAACCAGGGAATGCTGCAGGCCGCTGTGAAGCTCCTACTGATTTCCCAACGCATCATTGATATGGGTATTGACCTAATCCAGTTTTATACCATGCCAGCTGTTTGGCAAATTATACCCCTCCCCCTTCGACCGCCCTGACGATTTTATTTTTGAAAGCGTGTACATTTTGAGCTATAACTAGAGAAATACATTAACCAGTTGCCAGGCACATCCTTACTAAATTGACCGCAGTGTAAATAATCTTCATGCATACAACGCTTTGATAGGAAGGACAAACGCGGCGCCGATCTTGTTTGGACAGGACCATTTTTAGATCATTTGATGGTCTCAAGTAAATGACCGATAATATCACGATATATTGTCAGTTTCTGGTATGTAATAAATAAAGAATAGCTCGTTCACCTGATACAATTCTCATCATACTCGTTATACTTGGTTATGGTAGTATACAGCATAGAGATCAAAATAAAGTGCTTGTTTAGATCTCTATGCCACATTTACCAGCCATATGTATGACTACCTTTGCAAATCGTCGGTCAGGAGAAGCCTTAATTATCTTGCCAAACAGACCATCATCAGAAAGTTTAATGCTATAAATAGAAAGGGGCTTTGTTGAGATCTTAGATTTATAACTCAAGAGGTTTGCTGATAAATTAAAACAAACACGTTCTGCTTGTCACAAACAGATTGAGGTCGAGGGCGGAGCTCGACCTTAAAATGTTGATTAGAAATATTCTAGTTATCAACACAGAAAATCCATACTCACGAAGAGTACCTACGGTCCACCGGACAGCGAACGAACCCCTTTTTTACTTACGCCCACCCGCAGCCGACATGAAGCCGCTGACCGGGAATCGACCAGCCCCTGGGCAACTAATCGACTTAACCCTAACGACAAGAATCTAGAAATCAGACATCAGAACTAACTATCGTTTTACTTACCTCGTTAGTTACTCTTTGTCTGGAAGCTGTTTACATGAGTACAGCGGCTGTTGTTGCAGAGAAATCCACGATTTAGTCGCGTGACACGTTCGACATCGAGCGCCTGCTCTCGCATAAAGCAACATCCAAGATGGCGGAATGTTGTTCTTTTTGTCACGTGACCTTGACAGGCGATGGTTATTGAAACTTCCGGTGTGTACAACCACGTTCCTGGGAGCCTTCAGAGTGCAGGCAACTTTCTTAGCTGATGCTCGTGCAATACCTACATCTTCAGCGGACACATGAGGGCGCATGCGCACGAAGTGACGAACTTTCATAGTGAATGGGCGGGGTCATTGGAAACCATGTCAATACATCCGTGAGTGAGATCGGTGTTCAACTGACTGATAGATAAATAGCTCTGTGAGTAGCCGCGCACGACGTCTTATTGATGTATATATTTATACTACCGTCCGACCGGAGATACCTAGGTAAGGCAACTCGCCCCTGCTGTTTTGATGATCTGATGCCACCCTACAGCTCGGATGTGAGAGATCGAAAGTAGTAAATGGCGCGGAGCTGTCAGAGGCTTGCCCTACAAGACGTCTGCGTAGACGTCTTACCGTTTCTCGAAACAACGCAACGCGAATATTTTTAGATCGATTCAGACAACTACCAACACCAAACATACACAAGTGATGGAGTTATAGAATGCAATGATGTTTTACGGACGATTTTATCCCTTTTCGGCGGGGGATTTCATCCATGGTAATTATTTATAGTTTGATCAATTTGGGAAGCGGTAAAAAGTCAGACACAGAGCAACATGTTTGTTTACAAGTTCAAGACCACATGCACTGCGCATGCACAGAAAGACGACGACTCATGCTAAGCCGGGGGGGGGGGGGCACTTAAGTGTAAAGATATAGTATACATGTGCCGCACAAAGGGGGTGGTTTTTTCGACATCTCGACTTTTACGACGGGTTAGACATTCGCATAATACCTTGTACGATGGAGTATACTTTTTCTCATTCCCTACGAGTACAACGGGTACGGGTTTTCGAGGTCCCGCGGAACACCCCTATCCGAGTTAGGATAAGTGCCCCCCACTTGGGATGCTAAGGCAATGCGGGAAATCGCGAGAATTAATAGTTTCCAAAATGCCATACTTCGTATCGCGATTTGTTCGGAAACGAACTATCGATGGCATTTATTGAAGAATAGCGTCGAGTGGTGGTAATTTTTTTGAGCGAAAGGTCTATTTTTTGTAAAGGCTCTTGATATATGTTATTTTCTAGGTGCGAAATATAGCCCTTCAACCCAAACGAGATCTCTCCGACTTATGTTTGATGAACTCTTCGTAACGGTATAAATTCATGTTACCGTTACGACCGGAGCTATCAGAGGCGGAGCTTCTTTGCCTAGGGGATACCCTGAGCGGACGTATCATTTCATTATAACGTAGATGGGCTAATAGATCAAATGTCCTACCGGCAACAAATCGTGTTTATCTCACAAATCTATACACCGTATCTGAGCTTGGTTAGTTGGTTCATTGAATGGTATGCTTAATCTGTATCCCACAGATTAATCAGCATTGTGCACATATGCATTGATGTAAAATATCCCTTTATGAAAATGCATAACCTATCTGCCACTGACTGTGTTCCCCTCATGAAGGGATGCATAGAAGAAATCACCCTTGGAAATATTTGAAAAAAACTGTTCCTTAAAAACTGCAGTAATTCACGAATTATTTATCATCCAGGATCCGGTCTTATTAATTAATTAAATAATTGGGGATGATTATCCATGAAGTCCCTCTTGACGAGCTTGTTGTCACATTTGTCCAACAGCAAACAGTAAAACACAACACATGTTTTGAATTCAAAAGTGTTTATTTTTTATGTTGTGTCGCCTATGCACTCTAATAAACTACATATTGTTATAATTAATCGTTTATATATGAGCCCATGTATCAGAAAGTAGCTGCAAGACATTGGGATAAAAGTTATGGTCCTTGCAACATACTACCAATCATAGGAGAATGTATGATTCTAATTGATTGTGACCCGTGCGCACTCAATGAGAATGTCTAAGCATCTAGCAATAAGTAATACTTTGCCACCACAATCACAAGACGCATTATGAGACAGAAAACACAACTGGTGAGACATTATGATAAGTGAGACGTTATGATTAATGCATTTGTTAAATACATAGTAATCATAACGTTTGTGACGCTATCCGATGACGAGTTGGTCTGATGACATTGCGAATTGGTTACTTTGTACAACAACCATAATGCAGTGAATTTTACATGGCATTCCCTTCAATTAAGTCTTTTTCGTTACCAAATTCACAAAATTCATTCATCAATATCTCATCGATATATACAAGATGTCATACCACAAAATGAAGTAAAAAAAATGTTGGAAGAAATGTAAATGTAAGTAGCAAGTCCCTGGCCAAGGTTCAACAATGCTAACATGTCAAAAACTATGTGTCGCATGGAAGACGGTGATTGAGTGCTTTTAAATGGCAAACTTAATCATGACACGCTTTTCCCAACGAAGCCTTGATTGCTGTGAGCTTAAGTCTTTCTGTGCAGTGATACATACAACAATTATTTGAGACATGACAAGAACGCCAGTTCTTCTGGCAGTTCCTCTAGGAAGAGTATTTAGCACTCAAAACTACAAAAGTAAAAAAAGTTTTGAATGTGAGTATGATGGGTGACCAATTGTTTGCAGTTGTATAAAAAAAACCATCCACCCAAATTTTCACTATGAAATCTAAATATCTGAAATGCCCTCTGACGTGACAAAAATAGCATCAACCCCCCTCATAACATATCAGAGGTAGTCAAATCACTCGAATATAAAAGGTACACACAATCTGAATGAAAAAATCAGTCTTCATAAAAAATATGTCTCCCTAAAACAGGTATATGTTCGAACACATGGTGCAAGCGGTGCACAGGTGTGTTATTGAGACAGGTGATGTCAGCATCATATCCAGTTATCACTCACTCACATGCATAAACAAAAATAAGGAGACTTTCTTGCCAAAAGGCTCTAAACAAATCATCAACATCACAAACTAGGATGCTGCGATCACACCGTGACAAGAAGTTATAATTTGGTGTCTGTTCATTTGTTAATGAGTTTAACTGCATTAATTCATGGCATTGGCATTAATAAATACTGTCGTCCAGTCACAGTTGGCGTAACATCTTGATCTGTCCAATTACGGATGGTATATCGCAGTTCATACCACCACCATATTCATCTCCACAAAATGCTTAAAAATGTCTACAAACAAAAAAAACCCAGCAAAACCATAACAGTTGCCAAATATAGCCCTTGGGGTCCATGGAAACTGGTTTTAAAACCAGAACAATACAAGAAATCTCTATGAATCACACCAAACATTATATCTGACATTTGACACGGGATGTTTCGTACATTTTGACATCATATAATAATATGCACACACACATGCACACACAAACACTAAATACGTTTTCCACTAGAATTCTGCGAAGTAATTCAACATTAAGCAACCTTAGACTAGCATTGGTTGCCATGACAACTATCACGATTTGATTTCAGCAACACTTGGTTAACGTCCATACAGGATGGAATGGTCGTCCCAGATTGAAGAAGCAGTTATATAAATAACACGTTAAGTTCCTATTCACTGACCACTGGTCAATAAATCCGTCTATTTCACACACACACACACACAGACACACATGGTCATAGAAGTTCTATGCCATGAGGGGTTTGGGGGAAGCTTGTCCCGGAGAGGCGCCCATTTGCATATGTGATTTCATGTGGATCTCGAGGGCAGCAGACGAAGAGCAGGACTTATTACACAGGTGACACGTGGTCTTCCAGAGCCAGGCCGGGTTCGCGGCCGACTCAGGATGCGGCTGCTGCTGAGGCAGGGGCATCTTAGGTGATGTGGTGCTCTGCTGGGCAGCTGAAGATGCAGAAGGTGAGTGGGACGAAGATGGGGACGATTTGCGCATGCTCAAATCAAGCTCCCCGTTAGTTCCGCTAGGAGGACCGTAATCAGACTTGCTGCTGTTGTTGTTAGCTTCACGGATCTCTTTAAGCTTGGGGTCGTTTTCCGTTTTGATCATTGAGTCCGTTTGACGGAGGAGTTCTGCTGTCGGGATCATTGGGTGTTTCATCATCGGATGCAGATGATTCAGCATGGCGTCGGCCGCACTCGTAGGAGGCAGGTGAGCCATGCCTCCGTTCAAGTTCTGAATGACAGAAATCTCGTTCATTTTGTGAGGGTAGTTATGGTGAGGCATCCCTGGGAAGGGGAAGGGGAAGAGTTCGGAGGGTCCGCGATGGGCGAAGGCGTTGAAGAACTCTCTCTCCTTAGGAGGGAGGCCGGGGATGCCTTCGACGGACATGCGTCGACCTCGTCTGGATGGACCGTTGTTCCACATGTGCGTACTCATGTGAACTTTGAGGTTGCCCTTCGTCGTGAATGCCTTGCCACAGACGGTACACTTGAACGGTTTGTCGCCCGTGTGGGTGCGCATGTGGATTTGTAGGGCACTGGCGCTCGAGAAGGGTTTCTGGCAGACTTGGCACATGTGACGGAGGTTGGGTTTACGCATGAACGGCGATGATGAGGATGAAGGTGTGGTAGCCGCAGATGCTGCAGCTGCTGACGGAGGAGTCTGCGCTGGGCTTTTATGCTTGCTGGCATCTGAAGGCGGGGTGATGGTACTGGCGGAGCTGCCGCCGCTGGATCCCTGGTACGGGGTGTGCGAACTGGGCGTACTCTCTGAAGGGTGAGGGGATGTCTCCGGCTTGGGAAGGTCACCGTTAAAAGCCTGCTCAGGAAGGTCACGGATCTTGTGGGTCGAGAGATGCTGCCTCAAGTTGCCCCGTGTGGTGAACGAGCGATCGCACACGTCACAAAGGTAGGGTCGCTCTTGGGTGTGACTGCGGTAGTGTATGTCCAGAGCGCTACGACATGCAAACGTCTTGTAGCAGATATCACAAGTGGTCGACTTCTCCTGGCTTCTCGGAGACGTATCGAAACCTCTGAATGGCATGAATGGGAAACTATTGTGGGGCGGTGTGACGGGGCTGGGACCAGCATGCTGACCCCCGTCGCTGTTTTTACCGCTGTCACTGGAAGCATTGCTGTCTGAGCGAGTTGGAGATCTGGCCTCCTCTGCCCGGCGAGGACTGGCACCTTGATAAGGCTCGCTATGGTGCCCGCGATTTTCATCCGTCCGCTCAATGATTTTCTCCATCTGTTCTAGAGGTCGTGCTAGATTGAACTGTGAGCGGACATCCATCGTCTCGATAGCGTTGACGCGTTCTTCCAGAGCCTGTAGCGAGGTGGAGTACGAGGATGCTGGGTAGTTGCCTTGATTACTAGCCGTGGAGGGCTCGCCATAGAGGGATAGGTAGTCTTGTTTCTCCTCTTTGTCAGCAGGACTCAGTGATTGTTTGACGGGGACCAAGCTGGGAGGACTCGGTATCTGGCGGTCGTTCGGCGACTGGGGGTCATTCTCCGGCTGCTGAGGCTGAGGCTGCTGGTCAAGGATGGGGGCTTCTCTGGATACATCGTTATCCTCATCCATATCATCACCGAAGTCGTCATCGTCGTCCATATCTTCATCCTCTCCGCTGTATCTACTGCCAGCCTCTTCCCCATCATACAGCTCCTCATCCCGGCCCTGTATATACTCCCCGTCCTTACCCTGTTCACTTTCCGGTTTGATCGACGGTTTGCGCAAGTCAATACCACCCATGTTAGGAGGGTGTGGCGGGAATCCCGGCATGCCAGGAGGGAAGAAGGGGAATGCTGGGAAGGGCATGGACCCCATGGCCTGAGCGGCCATCATCATATCACCGGGCATGGGCATGGGTAGGGGCAAGCTTTTGGGCACTTCGCCCGTGTGCATGCGGATATGTTGCTGCAATACCATGGCGTTAGTGAACTGCTTATGGCACACAGGACACTGATGCAACATGCGCATGGGGGGCTTGGCACGGTGCACCCCCATGTGGGTTTTCAGGTTGCCCTTGGTAGTAAACGCTCGACCACAGATCTTGCATTTGAAGGGCCTCTCGCCGGTGTGAGTGCGGTAGTGCATCTGTAAGGCACTCTTACAGCTGAGGATGCGATGGCAGATAGCGCACTGGTTGGGGTCTGTCAGCTTCGTCTCGATATTCTTCACCAGCTGCTCCAGTTTACTGGTCTCGGACTTCTGAACCTCCATGTACTGTTCCATGGGGTCCTCGGCTTTCTGGGGTAGAATGGAGCCCCTGGGGAAGGCAGGGGAGGAGTCGAGGTTGAATGGCATCATTGGCGCGGGAATAGGTGACATGAGGGTGTTAGGTAGCGGCATGGAGGTACGAGGGATGGAGGTGAGGGGAGGAGGTCCGTAGAGGCTGGTCGGTTGAATGACCAGTGTCCTCACTGGACTCTCGGCCCTCGGACTCGGGCTGGGCGTCCTCTTCGGGGAGGACATCCTGCGCTCATCGCTACACCGGCGTTTGGGACTAGGCGAGCTCCGATGCTGCTGCTGCTGCTGCGGTTGCTGCTGCTGCTGCTGACTAGCATTGAATGGCTGACTTGGTTTGATATCAGGAGCAGGGAGTCTGTGCATCATTGGGATCAGAGGAGGCATGTGATGGGGCAGTGGGGCGCCAGTTGACATGAGGGGGGTGGGTAGAGCCATGGGCATGGGGGCGTGATTGGGCGGCGGGGGCAGACCACCGGGCTGGATGGGCAGGCGGTCGAGATGCTCTGGCACGGGGTTAGGGTTCATCTTGATGTGCGGGTACTGTGCCTTGTGACGAGAAAAGTGCACCTTAAGATTGCCTCGTGTCGTGAAGCGGTTGCCACAAATGTTGCATTTGAAGGGTCTTTCACCTGTCAACACAAAAACATGCCACGGATATGAAACTATGCACACTTATTCTCAAGCATCAACAAAAGTTCTATGAAATATTTTGGTATTCCCATAGTCATAAGTGAACTTATTTAATGATCGATTTCACTTCTGCCCTTACATTAAGTTGTGAGATTTGGTCGAACTTAGTTTTCGGACATGCGTATCATATGATAATCATAACGTATGCTTAATATCGACTCATTATGATGATAAATTAATCCAAGGTAGCCAAAATAATCATAACGTTACGCGAACCACATCATGACCGACTAAATCATTCAACCTGCGCCACAACGTTCCCATTTTTTTCCACGCTTAATAACTTGGTCACCCAATAAACAGACTTCACCGACGACTGAATGAAAAAAATGAAGTTTGACACCCAGAAGACTGGGTTGCTTTGTAAAAGCTTTAAGAATGAACACAGGTAATGAATTGCAATGGAGTTGACGCGTGGCGAGCGAAAGGTTAAAAAAGCACCCCAGTTCATGCTGTCACTAAACGACAATAGTTAAAAAGATGTATAACGTACTAGAGGGGAGGGGAGGAGGGGTTCATTGTGGAAACTTTTGTCACTTCGACTCACGACTTTGTTACCGGGCGTTCATAAAGACACTTTGAATGAAACGCACTAAACGTGTGATATCAATGTCGGATGATTTCCCGCGAGTGACTGGCCTGGTATGTTACGGCAATTGACATCCTGAAGTGTTCAGCTTTACCCAACCGTAACTAAATGATAATTTAGGACGTGTTTTAACCGCGGGCCTAAGTCCCCCGCCATCCTCACTGCCACAACCGTTGAATTAATTGTACACCAATTCCAATTCTCCTCACAGAAAAAACAGTTCTCCGGAAATACAAACCGAATCCCATCAAACTCGGCCTTTGTCACGTAACCGCCGAAAAATAATCCCATGGTCACTTATGCGGGGTTACATCACAACCAATTGAGGGGCCATGAATTGGCAAATGAAGGCCGTAATTATCACCATTCAGCGCCAGTCATACCCACCAGCAATCCCCAATCTGACATTTAAAAGTGAATTCAAACAGAGCTAGTGTCATTTCGTTTTCATCCTTTCTCGCCGCATGCATCCTCGCATTCATGCCAGTATCACTTGTTCACGACATCCTTACGTAACCGCTCAGTCGGCTCGTGAATGGCCGCTATAGAAATCGCGGCAGTTTGTCTGATAATTACAAAGGAATGTGAATATTAAACGGCTTCTGAGTCAAAACCACCGAACGCAAGACATCTTTATTGTGTAGTGGTCATAAAATGCCCCTTGTAATATTGCGCCGATTGCGTAAGAGACGATACAATGGCGCATTAACCGGGACCCAGTTGAGGTGAGCGAGGTGACTAGATGGAATGAGGTGGTCGAGGTGAGGTCGAGCGATGACGCGTCATGGAGGCATCTCAACGCGTCATGACCGCGCGGAGAAACGACAAGGGCCTACTGTACTGGCGCGATACGCGAGAGGTGATGGAATAGGACGGGATGGGGGCGAGATGAAGGAGGTGTACGGTAGGAAAAACATCAAGTGAGGCACCAAATAGAGCACAGGGTTAGATCGATGAAACGTGATTACGGTAATCAGATGGAAGCATGAGCACTCCAGTCTTAAAACGCCCAAAGTCATTGGCTAAATAAATATATATATATATATATATATATATATATATATATATATATATATATATATATATATATATATATATATATATATATATATATATATATATATATATATATATATATATATATATATATAAAGCTGAGGGTTTTGGGCGTTTTAAGACTCGAGTGCCTGTGTACGGAAACTATGGGCATCCAAACGACTACCCCACCCCCCCCCCACCCCCGGGCCAATGCAGACGGAGACAGCGATGGACAGGTGTGAGTGAGGAGTACCTAGGCGGAGTGTAGAAGCTTGTGAAGGATGGCGGTCACTACCTGTGTGAGATCGAATGTGGATCTGCAGGGCGCTGTCACTCCCAAACACCTTGTGACAAAACCGACACTTGTACTTGAAATAGGGGTCGTCTGCGGCGTATGGCGGTCTCTGCGAGGGGGTCGTCTCCAAAGCCTTACCATCAGCATTCTGACTGGGTTTGTCTGTCCACACAATAATCGTAATAGATATTAGATCTGCCATATATAGCACCAGAAGGACAATTATATTATTCATATATATTTCAAAATAGAGCGCGTCGATGTGACAGTTGGAAGTGGTCGGTGACGGTTCGGATTTGGAGCACCCCCCAGGGCGAAAACAGTTCCCATCTCGCTGTCGAACAACCCCATATGATTGTATTCACGAACAAATCAAGACCAAGGTGCTTCAATATGGAAATATCCCGTAGTCCTAAACCCCATAAGTGCATATGAGTACACGGTGTAAAAGATATAAACAGACGTACGCCAAGCAACCACTCGATGCTTCCTCTTAAGAGGGATATAAAGTGTAAGAGAAATGGGTGAATCCACCAGTCATAATGGCTACGTAGGTATGCCCTGCTTGCTGATAATAGACCGCCATCCGCCCGGTTCGCTTGTGATTATACGAATCAAGTTGCTGTCACTTCAAACGGAGCCGCAATAATCAACATATCAGGCGATAATAAAGCCATTGCTCTCTCTCGGCCTCAGCCATCTTGGGATGTGTTCAAAACGTCAAGCGCAACGAGTTATGATTCTCTTCAGGTAGTTTTGTATGCGGATCGTACCAGGCAGGTTAATATGATCTCGACATAGTTTATACACTACGTGCTTACCAGTGAATAAACCGACAGAGTCCTTATAAGTGAATAAAGCGGGCACTTGACAATTAGGACACCGACTATACACGCCCGATGTTGACTGGCCGACGTGATCGCTGGAGCAGCGAGGATGATACGCCGATTACGACAAGTCACAAGGTACCCCCATAAACCCCCCAAAAAGGTCGTCCTTCCCTAACGACAGCTACTGCGACAGTGACGTCACTACTTTGGCAGCGTATAAGACATCTACGGCGAAATCATAAACACCGAAGGACTACATACGACGGAACTTGTGATATGATTTCACGACTTCGTTGTCATGCAAGTTCAAACGCAATCTCGCTAAGCTAAAAGCCCCAGCAATGTCACACAAACAAAACCGAGAGGTGGACACGACTTTGTCATCGATACGCGCAGGTTTCAACTGGACAGCTCCATATATGACGTCATCGCATTAACAAACAATCTTAAATTCCATGATTTCTCACTCTCTTACCAACTCAACCCCCCCCCCCCCCCCAACCCCCCCCCCCCCCCCAAACCCTGAGTTCAAGTCAACCCACAAATGCGCGAGACATCCAAACACAGAGACACCATAGAAGTTTGCCATATTTCTATACAAATATGTAAATAAGTACTTGGTATGCAAAAGCCGTTACGTAATCCGTATATAATTTGAGACGAGAGGCTAATTCTTTGAAGTGACGGTCTGGTGATGTCGACCATGGGGTTAAACCCCGCTATGTATATTATTTCATTAATGTCCGCCCGGCAGAATATTTACCGATCTGCCTCAGAGCGGCTGGAGAGGGGAGATATGCAAATAGTTATTAATTCTCCAAGGAACGATCTGTAGGTTGACGGGCTTATTTCGAACACAAGACGCCGATCTGCAACGACTTAAGTCTATCTTTAAGTCTCTTTAATCAACATGCCTGGTTTCGGTAACAATTACAATGAATGCTTGCCAACAAGTGTCGCTTTTGTTCGGCCTGGACGTAACCGTTTCCTAGTAATTAGCAAGGCGTGCAAGGGGCAGGGACACTGCAAACAAACTTCACCTTTTCCTGGACCTTCACATCTTTGGTGAGATATTTAACCAGGCAAACACTGGCTAAAAGCTGAACATATTACTATACAAGAACTACCCGCGTCGTTAAAATGAAGAAGCCTTAGAGCAAACATGAACGCTGCCTGGATAGAAACTTGTTGCTTTCTCGCTTTAAAAACGTTTTCGTGGCGCACAGACAATGATACATGGACCTACTCACACCAAAAGCAATACTCGGTTGAAGATATTTTAAAAGGGTCCATGTTTCAAAAGAATTACCGATTTCCACAAGAGATACCAGCTGCACTCGTGGTGAAAAACCAACGTCCGGAAAATGTCGGCTACTTGCCCCACTTATGGGAAACCTCCCGCGCAATCTGCGATGGCTATTTTATCGTTGACTTCTAGGAGCACTTAAAATCTAAACTACCGCTCATATAGGGAGGCGAGCAACACTCCTGTAAATGTGACTTCAGCAACTCGACTGCTTTTGTTTCGCCATCAGATCACTTGACAGAATCAAAAGGAGATGTCAAAAATGCTCTGGTTCGTTTGCCGTACTTGAATTTATCAGATACACAGCAGCCACCCCGCGGACCTCCTCGGTCGCCTCGTGTTATTAATAGACAGGCGGCTATCAGGGGGGTTATTCCAAGAATGTACCGTGGAACTTAAAAACACAAGTATTTCATTTTCCGATCTGTTAACTGACAACGACTTAGCTAGGTACACAATACTGCGTCGCTTCCACGGCACAAAAAAAAACACGCATGAGAGACCAAAAAAAAAAATCCAATGCCTGTGAAGTTAGAAGTTTGGTATAACTAGCTCATTAATAGCAAATACATCCCAGAAGCGACAGCCCAAAATGATGTTAAAACAAGTTAATCTTCGTTGGATGTTAACAAGACAGGGAGAAAGCGCCCACAATACCGTTGTTATCATTTCGACAGCAGACCTTTAAATGAAAACTTCCCTCAACCTCAGTCGCGATTTGACCAGTTTATCAAACCTATCTCAGCTAAAGTTGCGTCAAACAAAACGCCAGTTGCTGGAATCATGGGGCTGAATGCGAGGGGCGGGTTGCAAGGTCAGGAGGTTGTCATAAGGCGCTAGGGGGCAGCTCTCTAGCGACTCCGCAGCCCCAGGCGCCAGTAATACGATATCAACTCCATACCGCCAAGAGCACGCACCGCAGTAATGATCAGACCTTCTGAAAGTATTTAATTACTTCGATTTCTGACATTTTCCATCCAGAAATCAGCGCTTGGAAGCGTACGGCTGGTTGGTGAGGTAACACCAGGAGTTCTGTATGCGAACTCGCCCACTCACAGCGCGCGTTACATCGCCGTGTAGATTTCATAGTTACAAGCACTACACGATCCAACCGCACCAAACGAAGCCAGTATTTGATAAATAAATACACAAGACGCAGCCGGAGAGATCAAAGAAGCCGGGGAGGAGAGTGGGGCATTACGCGGGGATTACTTCATAAGTTATAAGAAATTCCTCGTCCGCTGCACGGCGCCCAGTCTTCCCATCTGTGGCGCGCAGATCGTCTGTGACGTAATCGCATCGCATCCTCTAAGCGTAACGGCCTTTGACCTCTAGACCATACCTGTTTTTATATTTAATTTGGACCATCTGGGACCTCAATTAACTGCTGGCATTTTGTTTAGAAACCACGTGGTTATGAGGTAATTAATAAATTAGATGGGTGATTGGCAGTGGCAGAGATTATCAAGTGTTTGGGACTGACAGTGTCACTCGTCCACGCCAGGTGGCACCCAGAATGCATCGCGCGTCTGTTTGTTTATAATGAATGTTTAATGTAGCTGAATTGCAAACATGATACGATAAACACAACAACCGAACCCATCAAACCCGCGAAACGTGACGTCAATACGAAGCCGAAGCGATCTCCTATGCGCTTGTAAAAAAACTACGGACTGTATTTGCAACAAATCTTATTTAACTTATTTTGTGCAGCACCCCCATCCTTCAAGCTAGTGACATAGTCCGCGGGGCTAGGCCGTTAAGATCATTTGTCGTCAGCTACACGGCCATGTGAAGTGCGGTTCACACTCACTCGTTTCAACGGGAGCAAGCGTCTGACTTCCATCAACGCTGGCAGGAGACTCTAGAAGCGAAAGTTTACGAATTTGTCAAGAATCTGGATGATATACAGATGTATTAACTGGACGACGGCATCGTTAGTTCTGATGAACGTCGCCAGGGAGCGGTGTAATCAGAGGTCACGTGTTATCTTAACGACGGTTGTCAGGCGCAGCTTCAGCAGCAATGATTGAGGACAGATGATGAAAATATGAAAAGTCAGCGCGGTGGTAGTTGTGGAGTTGGGGGGGGGAGAGAAAGGTGGAAACTTGAAAATGAAATGCTTGAAGTGAGCAGTTGGCGGGTCATTTGCACTGTTATTTATAGTCAGATGTTTCGTATCTGACCATCTTGGACCACCTCCAATATGGCGCACAGGTGAGATGCCGGACGACGCATCCTTCGTTCACCTATCATACTCAAAACACCCTCCACCCATTCGCGTTTGGAATCGCCCGCGTTTATTGTTGTCATGATCACAATGAACGGAGCCATCATATTCCATCATATTCCAACGTTTTCGTTGATTCTTGGTTGCCGAGTAACGGATTTTGCCGTTGCGTTCGTCGACGGTCGCCGTCACAAAACATGACTTCTCTTTGACGAATTGCTGGTCAGAATCACAAAGAATGACAACTCTTTGACCAAGTGCTAATAAGAATCACAACAAAATGACAACTCTTAATCCAAACGCAGGTCAGAATTAAAGAAAAAAGACTACTCATAGACCTAGTGCTGGTCAGAATTACAAAGAATGACAACTCTGTGATGAGGCGCTAGGTCAACGTGAAGCAGTGCATTTAGAGCGCGCAGATAACCCGCCCCATCTTCCTCATCCCGTCCTTATCGGCGCAGCGCGAGTCCCAGACTGAATCACCCATTACCTTATTGATATCAAGAAAGAGCCGAGGTGAAATGTCAAAATGGAGCCACCATGAATCCTGGTCCACCGGGAACGATCAACGTCCTCGTCCGACTTTTTGATGCAAGTAATTCTCGTTAATAAATATGATAGAAGATTTACACAAGACGTATAACCCTGGGGCACAGAGCGCGACAAGGCAAAACTGGTATATAGAGAATGGCGGCCGCTGCTGATGTTAAGAGGTGGGGGGGGGGGGGGGGGGGAGGGAAACTTGTCGGTGACGTCCAAGTCACAGGCGCTCGGGCTGGACCATTATGATCCGACCATCAAGCTCGCATGCAGCATCATTAATACATAGTTTTCTGTATTACACTAATGCGTGGGTGCCTGATGGTAGGATAATAATGGCCTAGCCTAAGCGCCAGTGGTCCAAGCGATGTCCACTCAGTTATTATGGCTCCGAGCATCTTCAGCAACCGAGTCACAAGACGACTTGTTCAACCTTGTAAACTCGTAGTCATCGGCGAGTCACTTGCTAACCAGCCACGCGTTGCGTAAATAAATAAGGGGGGGGGGGGGGGTGTACGGGGGCGGAGGGAGCGAGGTCTGGTCGGCATCTGGACCTCACCAGATGTTTATGTCATAAACAGGAATTGATATAAAGCCACAGACGGGGCAGGTAGATGTGGAACGACTCCAATCTCAATTACTGATGCAGAAAACACGAATCACAATAATGCACTGTGGAATTATCGCAGACGTCGATCTTCAATGTCAGAGCTTTGAAAATTTTATGCCTTTTGATCAAAAGGCAGTTATATTAAGCCCGACTGGGGAGGGAGTAGAGAGCGATCACTCGATACAGCTACCGCGGTCACGTGATACGGGGCAGCCCACCAACCCTCCCGTTAGCGACCAGTTTTAAGCCAATAAATAGTAAATTGCTGTCAATCATAACCCGCATCAAACTTCAGGCCAGACACGCCAACGCGCCCGCAACCAATATCAATATTTACTCGCGCTCGGAACTTCATGTTAGGATTCCGAGCGCACGTCGACCTACCGTTGGAAGTCGGACTTCTAGATACAATCGCATTTGAGATTTAACAGGGAATTAGTGGTAAAGAGTAGCTCGCTAACAGGTTCAGAGAGCTACTCGTGGAGGAGAGAGGCCGGGATCGAGTAGCCCCCGGTCATCGGACGAGCCGCGTGTTTAACGGGCTGCCCTGTGGCTGCCTCAACACAACACCACACCGCATTAAACCTCCGCCACACGAACTCGACCTCGTCGCATTCTACACCAATCTCCGAATCATCATATTTCGCAGACGGACAATCAAGGGCGGTTCTTTGATCCTGTCTTTAATGGTTAAAGGATCAAAGACGGAGTTGATCAGGATGGTTTGACTGAGTGAGTGAGGTTGACACCCAGACTGGACGCTGCTGAGGACCTCCTGTTAGAGGGTCATTATGGAGGTCCTGGTGAGGGGAGATGCCCGCAGGTAGCCTGGCGGACAGGTAACTGCCGAGTCGGCAAAATCTAGCACTCAGATGAGTGGATGTTCGTTGACGCGGAAACCCAATCAAGGCGACGATTAGCCAGCCTGCATACCGAACGTGCGTTACATGGATGATCCGAGCGCACATGTAACACCAATAGCATAGACAACTCGTCGGCATCGACAAAATCACATGCGCTCGTTTCCCGATGTCAGGCTTCCGAGCGGAGAGCGGTGGTCTTAGCTGCTACAAGTAGCCGCTCGGAAGCGTGACATCGGAGACCGGGCGACAAAAGTAGACCTGGCGGAGGATGTGGTCAAGCAATTCGTCACAGCCGTCACATCATCACCCAGACGGGGGTGCGTTACTGTGACCTTTGACCTGGTACTATGAGCGCGATACCGTCACAGCACCGAAACGAGATGTCATAAGCCACTGTTCTACATCACCAGCCGGTATAGCAACGCGCGAGATCCTCAGGTGTGCAGACCGCGCAGGGAGTTACCAGGCTGACCAATCTTAATTGACTCAGCTGGGATGCCTCACCAGTTTACGTTTGAACAAATCAATATGCGTTTATTCCTACTAGTGTCATAAGTTACGTCGCGAACGGATACCGACGAAAGTAGACGTGGTTGGCCGACTGGTTACCAAGGCAACATTAGGTTTCTTTTCCCCATCCGTAATACCGAAGTCCGTGAAATAACCCAGTCTTGTTTACAGACAACACATCCTATAAATTAGAAAGTCCGATTCTGAAGCGCTCATATTTCATAAGACGGTTTGGTAACGCTTGTATCTAATTCATCCAGATTCTACGTTGGGAGTGTATTTACAATGAGTGAATGGCGCTGGAATTCACAGAGGTTAAATGCCAAACAACTCCCCAGTGGTCAAACAGTTAACTGGCCAATGGTCGCTAGATGAGTGTGGCGATAAAACAGGCTGACTGGGCTCCACTCACCAGACACTCGCAGACGAACGCTAGGCTTTTATGAGTTTCCAGTTATCGTTAAAAACATATGTATCACCATCTAGAGGTCATCTTATGGACCTTAAATCCCTCCGTAGGTTGCGTACCACAGAGGCAAATGGCCCCGCGTGTGCGTGCGCCGAACAAGGAGCTGTCATTTCAAACGAAAGCGAGCGGAGAGGAAGTGAGCAACAATGAGAAAGCGACATGGAAACAATGGCCTACTCTGATTTTCCGGGAGTTATAAATTCACTGGTACCGTATGCCTAGCTAAGCTGAGTGGCTAAGCGGACCACTTGTTTTGGCTTGAAGGTTCATCAGCCGATGTCTTTTTCCACCCGTAATATTTGATTTAGTTGGAGATAGTGCCAGTATTTGGGGAGGCTCGGGGTTAGGAAAACGGAGCTGTCATCGACGCCAATACTTGCTCTTCTGGGAATACATCCACCAGACGCGGAGAACGTCAAACTTTATGCCAAAGAAATAAACAATTGTCGTGTTAAGTCGGGTAAACAAACGTGAAACGTGCATTAGGGTTGAAGACGGGATATCTAATGAGGGTTAACATCTTCAGAACGAGGCCCCCATATCCACACAACACGCATAGTATCCGGTTATAAGGTGAACAAATATATACACAAACATACTCAAAACCCATATGATATAACCAACGTGTGTTAGCGTCGCCGAAAACTGACTTATGTTTATACATAAGGGATAAATGTTGGTTTGGTTGCCAAGGAAACCAATTGTATGATTGAATCCAGAAGTGCGAATGGCGACGTGGCAGGTTGGGAATTGTTGAGGCAGCGAGTTATGATAGGTGTTCCATAATCAACCAGCTCCGTTCTAACCTGCTTACCATCTCAGTCCGCTTGATGGCATTTGATATTTTGTGTGTTGGAACGCGAATCAGACAGAGAAGAAAAAACAAAGTTGATTCTTTCAAGATGAGAAAATATGGTAGGAACTCAGAACCCCCTTACTCCGTCTTCCCCACAAGGCAGCCCCTTCGCCCTCAGCTCTGAAGTTTTGCTTTCCAATGAGGGCGATCATTTCCCCGTATACACACTGAGGTTTTGATGTTCATTTTTCACAGGGGGGCGCGACGCCGCGGATGCGGTTCATTGACGCGACGCGTGACTTACAATAATCCTGTTTGATTCGTAATGCATATTCGGTTCAAATCTTCTATCGGCCGAGCGGGCATATGAAATAGAGACGTGCTTCGACGGTACTACTTTAGGTTATGCAAGTATATAAAATATCGACGCGGTGTGCCTTTGGGGACAGACGGATCGCGAAGCAATCAACTCGACCAAGCGCCGCATGACAGCTCGCTACTAGTCTAGTACTAACGGAAATCAAATAGCATGCTCGCTATATGCCAGAAATCTGCCAGATTTGCCTATACCAATTCATACTCGTAGTTAAGTCAGCACAAATGATGAACTTCCTATATCCGCGGGATCACGGGAAATCCAAGTTAGGTCCGCCATGCCCGGACTGTAATGAGTACAGGGTAGATATCTGAAGCCGCGTTCGCTAGGCCGCTACCCGAGTTGTATTTATATTACAATTACCTCTAGATTTGACGAGATATCATATGATGGCCTGTGATATAGCGGGCTTGTGAGGAAAAGCTCGTGTGTTCCGACTTACGACCGACAAACCTCCCCCCACCCCCTAACCCGCCTCCCCCCAGTGACGTAACGCCACTATTTTCCATTGGAAATTCGGAAACACGATAGCACTTGCCACAAATGAACTCATGATCAGTATTAACCTACCACTGAATATTATATAAGTTGCGAGTCGAATTTCTAGCCTCTGGAGTGAGCAATTGGGTCTGATGTGTGATGTAGCCCCGGGCGATATTACACGCGGAATCTCTTTCAGGGCGAGTACTGAATCGAGCACGATTCGTGCAATTCTAGACAACTGTTGCCAATTTCTGAGGCTCAATTGTTTTCTTACGATAAGTTGCAGATAAGCGTGCATGGGGGACAAGGGATCGCTCGTGGTGCATTCAGAACACCAACTGCTCCGTGTATATTTATGTTGAGGAAGCGGTGAGAAAATTCAGATTTATAGGAGAGATTATAGGCCAGTGTTTACATCAATTCATCTACAGTAATAAGATTGTGCTCAACTTGAGTGTGAGACCTTCAGAGGTGGGTGGGTGGGGTGGTGGGGTGTAGGTTAGGGAGAGGCTGGTGGGCTGCCTGTAACAGATTGGTAATGATGCAACTCTGACGCGAGGAAGACATCGTGCGCTCAAGGGTCGTGAAGGCGTTGGAATGGGTGGGCGGGGGGTGGGGGTGTAAGTCTGATACGGCGTTTGGGGCAGATAATGAAATCCAATTGACCTTCACCTCTCCCTCATTTGATTGAGAGTGCTAAAATGTTGACAAGAAGTTAAGATGTGTCAATGTGATTTTGTGATTTCACCGTTCCTTCAGGAGCAATTGGCCTACCATAATGACGATACTGGAATAAGCGACGAACTGTTTTCATACAATAAGGGGTCAAAGGCGTTGTAGGTCATCACAAATATTGCTTGAGTGGACTCGTTGCAATTAAACAGAACATAATATGCGCATGCGCATGAGAGGAGGTAATGATGAAGTAACGTTGACACAGGCGGTCTGTCGGTGGACACGTACCGCTTCGGTAAAGCGTCAAGCAGGCCGATTAAGACTGTTAACCAGGAAATATAATGTACTGGACACGCTATTATGTATTCACAGCAGGCGGCCAATGTGCATTCTCTATGCTCGCCCACACCTCAAACAGAATTGATTTGCAAGTATTTTGCACACGACCAAGAAGCTGGCAATTTTCACGTTGAGGAAGGGCTAGGGTCGGCCGTGTACGTAGACCAAGCAGGAACCAACGAACTCGGGTCGTGATATGACAATAAGTGCTAGACAGAGCGATGGAGGACCTAACCAGACTTGTGACACCTCAACGCCTTCCTCGCCCTATTCCAGATGTCCAAGGTGACAAAGAGGCACACAAGTGGATCGCAAAGAGCGTCCACTAGTCCGATTGCCTCGTATGACTAGAAATAAACGAGACAAATACACCAAGTATTTTCCAAGTCGGCACCAATGATATCTGAACATTGCTGACAAACCTATTCAAACAGGTAATTATTTATTACCATAAAAGCATAAACGTACAAAGATGGATAGTCAGGCCACAGTGTCATGTAACAGAGGAGAAAAACTATCCACCACAAGACTTGAACCTCGTCTTTCATGTCGTAAACGCGGCGAACGCAGACAGAAGTGAAATGAATTACAACCTATTGACGATTTTAACACTGGCGCTAGCGAAGCTTCAAAACGCCACGACTTCAACAATAGGCAATATGCTTTTTTGTGGGCAGGCAGGTGTGACTTCATTTGACAGGTAAAAGATGAAAGCTTATTAATCAAGGTGAATGAAGCGAAAAGACGGGTTTGGTCGCTGTCAGAAGATGGTACGTAAGAAGACAAATAAACAATGTCGAAAGAGGCGTAGAAATATAAATAGCACGTCATGTGATTACCTTTGTTCAAGTGGGCCATGTTGACAAGTTCTGACATTCCATTGAGCGAGGCGTTCGATGTCGACGTGGATGGCGGGATGGGGGCGTCATCCACTGGCGGGACGCCAGCGCTGGTGGACTTGATGACGTCAGCACTGACGTCATGACTCGGGGGAGCCGGGGTGCTCGGCGTCGACTCCTGACTATCATTGCCAGTGGTCGAGTCCGTGTCACGTGATCCATCCTCGGTGGATGACGTGGGCAGGTTGAGGTTGAGACCCAGGGCTGCTGCTGCTGCGCCTAGGTTGCCAGCCTGACCGGAAGCAGCGGCTGCCATCAAGTTCTTCTGCATATTGTGAAGTAGCATTGGGTTGATCCCGGGCAGGAAGGCCGGAAGTGGCAAGTTGGCCAGCTGACCCGGGCTGCTTCCCATGGCGATATGCTGCTGCAACTGCTGCAGAAGTTGCAGCTGGAAGAGCTGCTGCTGCTGCAGATTGTACAAAGTCGACTGGAGCATCATGAAGTCAGATGGCGTCATGTTGTTCTCAGCAAATTGGGCCACCGCAACTTTCGTGTTCTCCAGCGACTCGATCTTGACGTTGGATGCCGGAAGAATAGGCGCTGGGTCGACGCCGGCGTCCTGTCCGCTTTTGTCGACGTTAGCGTCATCCATAGTGACGTCATCAGTTTCCACGTCCATCGCCTGCTCGTCGGTAACGTGCTGCGGTCTGGCGATAACTGGGAGGGGGTGGGTGTGAAAACCTGCACCCAATGACCCCTCCTCGTCCTCCTCCACGTCATCCTCTTCTTCATCCCCCATCAAACCCATTTCTTCGTCGTCCTCGTCGTCATCCTCCTCATCAAGGTCAGGGTCGTCAGAAACAGGGTCAACATGCTCATCTCTGGGGTCAAGGTCGCGATGAGGGTCAATGTCAGGATGAAGGTCACGATCTGATCGACCAGTCTCTGGAGGTAGGTTATCAGCATCATACATACCGAATTTTGGCATACAAGTTTGTTTGTGTTCAAGAAGTTGGAAAGCATAAGCGAACTGCATGTTACAGGCAGGGCATGTGAGGGGGTGAGGTGTAGTCTGCGACTCGACGCCTTCGTCAATAACCTCCGCTGCCGTCACGCAATCTGGAAAAACACAAGACAGATATACTTCACGATGACGTCATGATGGTAGAGGCAATTAACGGGGGACATTCATGCAAGTTACAAGTCAAGCGAGGGGAACATCTGGAGGACGTGTGGTTTTCATGTTCGTCGACCTCGACCATGCTGCCACGAGGGGGAACACAGCATGTTACTAAATATAGCCTGGGCAAGGAGATGGTTTTCAGTGGTCGGAGAATGAAGACAACTGAGGCTGGGCAATAGCGCTATCACTCCATGACAAGAAAATGGCATTGGGGCGAGTTCAGCTTGCGCACTAATATGCAGCAAGACTCGGTAATGCGCCATTATGGACTGATAAGGAAGAAAAGAGGTCCCGGTGAGGATTCAGACGTCTTGGCATGAAGTGGTGTCGCGATTGCTCCAATGCTCAGCCGCCCCCACTCCGTACGCCCCCCGCCCCCACCACCCCCACTCCCCGGGCAGTGATTGCCCCCTCGGGGGTGCCTCAGCCCGGTATCATATCTGCCATTCAAAATATTATTACGCCAATATCGGGGGCTGGCAGCTGAAGGTCTGTAATGGAATGTGTGATGGGATGGTGGATGAAGAAGAGGTGAAGTGGTGTGGAAGAGATGGCCTGACGGAGGCTGGGACTTGAATGCTGATGAAGGGGGAGGGGGTGTCCACTAAACACATGCCGTACTCAAGTGGCGCGACATCCCGCCCTGTAAATCATAGCTCTGATATGGAATATAACAAAACATGTGACTTACACACGATCGCTGACTCTGACAAAGTTGGCAGTTTCAACAATGACAATGCGTTTACACGTGATTGTCGTTTGCGACAAAATTACGGTTGGATGTTGAGGTTGACCTTTGTTGAAGGTCATTTATCAATGTTGGATCACCTCATAGCAACAAGTTTATCCTGAATTGAGACAATTCTTTGACTGACATGTTTTGTGGCACAAATTAACTCACCCACCCGCTCACAACTCAACTCCATAATTCACCCCCCCCCCACCCCTTCACACCCACTCTCCATACTCCCCGCTTGAGCCCCCAAACACCCCCCCACCCCTTCACACCCACTCTCCATACTCCCCGCTTGAGCCCCCAAACACGACTATCCCTTGTCTCTCATAAGGCATTCATATCGCCCGCTCCTAACCGGACTCTTACAAATCGAATTACTCCGCCATCGTCCAAAATCCTATCTCTTAATGTTCAATTACACACATTGCCTTCTCGTCGACAATACGCGACCTTTATCAATTTTGTATTTTCTTATTAATTTCATATCCCGGTACGAGTCGAGGGGGTGCTTTGTTACACGATTGGGTCATATTTAGCGGGGACGTGACGGAACTGAGAATGGAGTCCCTGTCGGCGGGACGAGCAATGGCAACTGTCCAGGCACTTGCACCAAACCGGCTCCACACACTACGATGTCGCACACATGTTTAACTGCATTGCCAGACTGCGACTATCATATATTCGTCCAGTTATTTATTATATTTCGGCTCATGATCAGTCATGAAAGCTAATAGGAATTTCGCTGACCATCTGTCACCTGTAGGTAGCAACAGGGTCGCGGAGTGTCAAAGTTGGTTTTTAATGGTTGACAATCTGGGGAAGCACTGAACTTGCCATATGTGAGTCGGTGACCATTTCTCGGTAATGACCCGCGCCTGGACCTCGCGGGGCCAAAACATGCCGGGTCACCACAGACATAGCAATCATGGAAGTGTCAACCCTTTGTCAAAACCACAGGACATGCAGAAAATAAAAACTCTTTTTAACCGACAACTGGTAACAGTGGTTATAAAAATAATGACATTTCCTTCACAACCCCAGTGTGCCGTCCATTGACGAAGCCAGAACCATCATCATCACCACCACAGCCATCATCATATCGCCGCTATTTTCATGCAAGTTTCATGCGATACCCATCAATGATAGCTTACCCATTTGTCCAAACCGCCCCATTCCGATATATTTGTCGATTTAAAGGTCGGTGACCAGTAAGAATTACAAAGCCAGATGCCAGTGGTAAAGGTGGCTGCTTCCACGCATAGAGTCACCTTCCTCTAATTAAATAGGCAACGAGATTTTTCGCGAGAATTGATCCCTCGCGCCATCTTTGAAGGCGGACATCGATGCGATGATTGGTGATAAACCGACTTCTGTTAATAATCCTACAACGGCTTGAATTTCTCTCGTTCAAGTGGCGAGAGGTCATATTTTCGATAAAATGACATTTCATTAAGTGTGGGCGGAAGGAGCAGAATCGTAATTCGAGGCCAACCTAAGCAGACGACACCGACCGCATCTGCCAGCGTTCTATTCAAATTGTTCACAGCTTATAACGAATCGCGTCGTGTCGATTTCGGCCTGTTCTAATATTCAGTGCAAAGTTTACGACGTCAGATAATGCGACCATCTTCGGTCACCATTCGCTGAATCGCATTTACCCCCGTCCCTAATTGTCTTGTTGAATTTTGATTGTCTGAAATCCCCTAGGGCAAGTATTGATAATGGCATTTATAACAAACCTCACACCCCGACCCCGAGTAGTCTGGTGTGACTATAGACTTATTATTCGTCCATTCAAACTCAAAAGCTTTGATTCTTGCTTTCTGACACCCTTAACCCCCAAAACCCCACAACCACCCCCTTACAAGCCCGACCCGACTCCCAGCCCAACTCCCCTAAAACTCATCCCACCCTAATGTTGTCACGCCCTATTAATATCGCATCAATCCTGAGTTTGAAGAAACGGTTTGAAAAAGCGCTTGTCAGTTTCTATCACAAACAAATATCACGGGGCGAAATGACGCTGACTTCCTAGACGGTTATAATTGGGGAAGAAACCTGGCAAGGGAGAGAAAATTTAACTCTACCATGGTATGGGAATTGAATCTACGGAGAAAACATGGGGGGGAAACTCTGCATGCTTCGATTGCCTTCCTTTGGTGAGTACGCGGGATGGGCTAGGCAGAGAAGAGGGCTGCGTTAGTAGAAGTCAGGTGCCTGCAGTGTTCAATGCTATACAACATGAGAGGTTGCTTAGGGAGGGGGGATCATTGCAACGCCTCCGTCAAATAGACCAGAGTTATTGTCATTAAAGACGGTTTTCCCCTTTAAGAAGCAGTGATGAGTTCGCGGACCGACTGAAGACTGCCTAAAATGAGAAGTTGACAGAATCTTAATAAGGAAAGTAAAATTGAGGTGGGTGACAGATAGGGCGCAGACTCCTACCGCGCTGCTTTCTGTTGATGCGGGCACCAGAAGATTTGTCTTGGCCAACTCTCCATTCAGCGCACTTCACCGGCACACTAACGGTCCCACATCCCACACCCAACTCCCTATGTCCCAACTCAGCCATCTCATAAATCTTGATATTCCATTTCAGACATTCCTCCTCAATTAACGGCTCGCATGAAGGGGAATTTATGAAGAAAAGGGCCGGGGGCGAGGCTGTAAGGGGTGTTATGAACGGAGAAATCATCTTCAGTGGCGGGAAAAGGGGATTAGAAAGACGATTACTAATGGTAAGCACACATGTGGCATTGTTATCAAAGAGCTGCTTGATCAACTGTCGTTAACACGCGGGGTACTTGAGGGGTCTGGTCAAACGTGAGCTATACATCACGTGATCATCTTTACATGACCGCTGTCCCCTCAAGCATCAACAGGCCTTGTGACCTCATCCATTGAACACCGCCGTCCCACAATCCTCTCTGCCACATCCGTCCTCAACAATGCATCATGCGCCTGACAGCAACAATTCATAAATTCCATTTGCTCTTGTAGCCGGCGACCAGGGAAAGCATCTCAGAGAAACCCTGCTCCCTTCCGCTCCGCCACCCGCAATACCCACTCGCTCTCCCGTCCTTGCCTATTCCCCTCACGTCCAACAAATACATTTCTTTCAAAAATTTCTATAATTGTTCATATTATACACTATTAGTTGTCGTCATAAATTCTCGGGGCGGTGTGCCGGGAATCGTTAAACAAGTCCCGCAGGGACCATTAGATGTTCTTTGTAGAGGGGAAGTATTTTGGTCGGGGTTTGGGGCGCGTTTGTTTCGTGTAGGAACCTCGTTGACGACTCGAAAGAAACAAATCATCTTTCTCTGCCGTCGGTCAGAGGTGAGTTTTTGTCGCCAGGGTATCGTGAATGAGCGGTGGTCCTGAGAGGGAGAGGGCGAGATCTCGGCGAGACCATTCCATCAGTGGATCGGGACGTTATCGCTTTCTGAATCTCGCCACAACGGGATGTTAACAAAACGTTGACGTGACTGTAAATGACAGCTTCAACTCATATCATAAACACTTGGACACACCATGATTCCGAGCTAAGTGTGTGTCAGTTCAACTTAATAATCGCCCAATCAAAGGAAATGATGATTCCCTGTGTGATGAATTTATCGAACTGTATAACAAAGCGCATAATTCGAACCTGTGTTATTAAATGATAAAGAAAAAAAAGGAAGACCTCTTATTTAACGGCGACCGACACACGACGCGGTATAATTGTAGCCGGAAGTAACGGGAACGCTGAGTGAAGAAACATGGCGGGCGTATCTGGTGAGAGGTCGACCTCGCACGTGGCCTGTCTTGTTAACCCTCTTGACTTCAAAACAATCCCGCCGGGCCACACGAGTCGCAATCAAACAGACCTTTTGCAAGCTGGCCAAAAAAATCCAAACGTCGGCCAGTAAATCTGCGGGGAAGCCGAGACATTCTTCGCTCTCGTCGCCCGATGTACACGGGCGGAAGTAAATCGCCCACCAAATGATATCGTTGTCAGGGTGCGTTTCGACGGCGAGTGTCACGTGACTTAAACAATGGCGTCCCAAAGCTTCACAAAAGGGCTGACAAGCGGCTTTCTCTCCTCATCATATACATAGTCTTTTGTTTACACAGAGACAAAGAAGCATTTTAGAACCGACAGGAACTTTTGATGTCATAATCGACGCGTTGAGTTGGGACCCAACGTGAGTGTCGGCCATTGTTGCTAGGATGTGTAGTATCGGCGACCAGTTACTGGACATCAAAGAGATGACCGCTTCCCCAGAGGCCCCTGACACAAGTAGACAGGGGAAGTGACAGCGGTACAAGAGGAGAACAGCCTATTGATACCTTAACGACCATTAAGGGGATGTTTGCTTCTTTGAGCGTTGACTTCCCGACACCTTTCTATACATGAGAACCAGCAAATCTGTTGACTTCTTCACACCTTGAACAGTCTTCCGCAGCATAGAATTACCACCTCATGTATTAAGTCCGAAACTGCCACCCCCAACCCCCTACAATCCCATTCCACACCACATCATACATCTAATTTCGCTAAATCTCACATAACTTCACCCCAGCAGAATTAGAAACTTACTACAATTGTAATAACTCGGTCCTAAACGCCACAGCTCGGGACAACGGCAAGGTCCCCCAGGACGTCCGTCATTTTATCAACAGCCAGCATACTGCTAAAGACCCACTCAGGCCGCATTCAATGAGGCGACTAACTGATGTTCGACGCGTATCAACAGAGGGTTACGCAGCGATGCCCCCCCCCCCCCCACCATAAGATCTTGATGCCAGCGACGTGATTTCTCGCATTCACATTAAGAGATCAAAATCGAGCATTTAAGCCTCATTTCAACAACCACCCCACCCCCCCTAGTCGGCCCTCTCTCCATCCCACGTTTTTTGTCGGCTTATCGTTGCTGCAGCAGAGTGACCTTGAATTACGATGGAGGTCGCAAATTAATACGCGCAATAAGCAGTGCGTTTGGTACCACGGAATGATCACCAAGTCACCACCCCCCATCCAACATCCAACTACCACCCATCTTCCCAACACGACTACCCCGCTATAGAAGACAGAAAATTGTGTATCCATTAAGCTCTAATTTCTCTCACCGGAAACGGAACAAAAATCACTATTATGACATAATCAGAACTTTCCCTAATTTATCTCAACCAACAGTGAGTTTGGTACGCCGGTCAAGTGCAACCCAAAGCTCATGACTTTTACGACCCCTCGCTCGGGCCCCCGGGGAGGAGGGGGAGGGTGGGGGTAGGGGTGATCTTCATGTAGACGAGGTGGTGACAAGTACCTTCGTGACAATATCCAAATACTGTCATCTTTTAAAAATCACCTCCATTAAGAAAAGTTTAAATCCTGTGTTATCTACTTAACATCGCCCGTCCCGTCAAGCATGACCGTTCGTCAGTTTCTCCTATTGTCAAGTGAATAGCAACAACAATTCAATTGTATTTTGTTTAAAGCATTCACAATACATCACAAGGGTGCAGCTGACTCCTGGAAACAGCATGCTTTGTTCGGTTAGCACACAATAGGTATACCACAAAAGAAGTTTTAGTCATATTGTAAACAGCTCGGCTCAAATACATCACACCAGAGGATATTTTATGATGTCATCATTTTTTAACCTCAATAAGGTACTATATTCGCCGCCAGAAGCGAATACTTGGTGACAATAGGAAATATAAGAAGCCAGTTGAGTTTTCATATTGAACGAGACTGGAGCTGATGGGTGGGGCGCGCTGTGCGAGCTGGTGTGTCTGGAAGTCCGTAAGTTGGTAGGTGATTCATAGCTGAACACCTATACGTACAAACGTTCTAATTTATTCAATATCTCGACTCTTCAGTACATATGTTGTAAGATAGGTTTGATTAAATGTCAAGAAATCGACATATTAGGTCGTTATGGGGCGAAGGGTGTGTCGATTACAGACAAGGGGGTGCTGATTTCAGCTCGATTGCTTGGTGCCCGGTCACGATGTGGGTGGGGTGGGCGGATGGGGGAGGGTGGTTGCTAGGAGAGTGTGGGGGGGGAAGGGAAGGAGGTACGGAAGCCGAGATAAAAAGCTGCCCATGAAGAATGACTTCCAAGCTTGGAGCGTTTTTCAGAGGCAGGGTGTCATTCAAAATACTGCTCGGTAAGTGGGATAGTTTATGCCGGTAAATATAAAGAGTGCTGTTTTTTCTCTCTCAGAGACTATAGTTATTGTATGCATTTGATAAGGTGGTGGGTGAAGGAAGTTCCAAACGTTGGGGCTCGAGTTCCGAGTGTGCAGCTCGCTCATGAATGAATTCACAGACTCACAATGCCACCACAGCGTAACGTGGTGACTTAGTTGAACCACACACATCTTTCTCTGTTCGTGAGAGAAAGATTACGTCATTCATAACGCAATAAACCAGTGACACACTTTAACCCATGTAAACATATGGCCTCCATTTCAAACCATTGCTGTGATATCTAGGACCTCACTCGCCTGAGGGCAGCAATTGCCCTTTCACAAAATCTCCACGCCTTTAATAATAAGCTCCATCTCCCCAAAGCCATCTGTATTTTGCGACACGCCACTAACTTTTTCGCCAGGTGTTACCTCTGACCTTCTGACGGTTCCTTCAACTTGTGTCCAGTTAATTCCAGCGGACAATACGCTCCCTGTTGGCTCGCACTGCTTGACTTTTTACACAGGTTAGACTGGCCTACAGGCACGTCATATAATGCTGATTGTAGCACCTGTAGGGTCGTTAGGCGCCCGCCGACTCAGGTAGGGCATTCATTAAGACACTCGCTCACCTGCCAAACCTTATAATATACCATTCTTTCACCGCCCACAAAGATATTCCAAAATCGTGTAGATCGCCCGAAACCCGTTTGACCTTCAGTCATTAAACTAGCAAATGGACCAAGCGTATCATTCCGGTCCCATCCTGATAACATCACTTAACATAAAATATAAATAGCTCTGGGCTAGTTACACGTACGGGGCCATCGACCTATCTACCAAGCCCTCTTTTATATGTTACTATGCATATCTTTAGGAGCCCTTAATAATATACGCAGCTTCGTTGTCAGATGTCGACGGCCACGTCATCAGGGAAGCATGACAATTTTTCGAAGAATTTCACTTAAAATATGCCCATGCGTTTCAGGGTGTTCTGACTTTGTCGATGGAAGTCAAGTATCGCTGCAAGCCCCCCCCCCCCCCCCCCACCCTTAACACCCCCATTAAAGTCAACTTATGACTATCCCCACTCGTCTTGTTTCTCAATACAATGACCGCCTTTGTTTTCAGATAATCCATAGATTTTGTTACTGATAATTTTGTCACCGTTGCGAACCGATGGGTTTGATTTGAAAGCCAGACCTCATTGAGACGGTGGTTTGGGATTACATATGAATTTCTTTTGCACCGCTGAGCAGTAATTCAAACGTTTGTGACCCACAACAACGTATTGCGGGATCTTGTTTGATTCTAACTATAAAAATTGCTTGTCAATGTTCGCCGAAGTCATTCATAGTCAGAGCCACATACAAACGCAAGACCATGAATGAAGTTAGCGTAGCGTGACGTCACTCGACAACCGTAATAGTACACCTACGTGACGACGATCTTTAACCCTCGACATCAATACAGTGTGTCACAAACTAACCCACGATATATGCTTGGTATGCGTACACCCGCCAGATGGCGCATCACTTAGCCATTGCCCATCGCGTCCATCATCAGAACATTTACAGGCACCCCACCTCCCCCCCCCCCCACACACACCCCCACCCCACGAGGCCTCAACACACTTGCTAAACACACTATCTTTCTTACCTGCTAATCACCAACTTCAAAGACACACCTATGAGAGAAGTATGACTCGCTCTACACCAAGTAACCCACAATTTTAATGCATCTCAGAAAACCAGCTACCTTTTGACGGGAGTCACCCATATAAGCTCCATAAATCATGGTCGGTGAGATATTTCCAATTGAGCGAATTTGACATGTCACAGACAGCCTTCTTCATCGCCACGGAGCTGCCACAAGTTGAAGTCAGTCATAAATAGAATGCAGAACAAAACGACAGGTTGAATTTTTTTCTTAACAAAAGCCACCTTCTAAGGGAAGTCACCATTTCATAATTTATATCAAGCCATACCTGAACGAATGCGCCATATTTCAACTTTTATGGAAGTGTCCTTGTTGAAAGTAGACGTCGTGGGCTGTGACCTTGACAAGTATTTCAACGATTTTGAGGTCGCGAATGAGCAGTGTCATATATGGAGAGCTATGATGGGCAATGACAGACCCTGGAGATGAGATGTCGAGAGGGGGGTGGGGGGCAATGTCAAAAGTAGATGGATGTCCCCGAGCTGTGAATAGCTCGTTACTTAGATGAGGCTGACAATGTGGGAGTCTGGTTCAGTGATTAGGGACTGTCACCTGTACGCCAGGTAGGGTTTCAATCCGATAGCGACACAACGTGCTCAGACGAGCTCTTCGTAGCACCCACACCACGCGAAAAACCTGCTCCAACATCGCACCTTTACACGCCCCCCTCCCTCGTCATATAACACCCCCTCCCCCCACTGCCCCCCCCCCCACTCCCCGCCATATTTACACCGTTTACTACAACCAACTCGTACTACGAGGCCTCTGCGTTAATATGAATGAAATTCCACGAATATCAGAGGGACAAACCTCGTGGATTAGATGATCACCTGACATCGCAGTGTCTGCACCCATCCCTGCTTGGATCCCTTTGATCCCAATCATGACGGACCATCAAAACCAGGCTTCTCGCTAAATCCCCCCACTTGCGCGCGTCGTGCCGAACAAGTGCGCCACAAGCGATACGACGCGTCGCTCGTAAGCTTCATAGCTCACCCTCGGAGTCCATCTGACTAATATTCTCCTATGAGCCTGCGCCGTGGCATATTGGCATATTTTGCATGGCGGAATGGGGCGAGTGGCGGGCACTATTTAGTATGCTTCCCTGTCGACCCTTATAGCATGCATATTAGCTCGCTATTACCTCCCTCTGCCGTCTCATTAACCTCAGATCGGCGCCCTAACCCTCCTTCTAACACGGCTCATCCTCGCCACGACACGACCTCATATTTGTGGCGGCTTATGCGTCCGCTAAAGCGCCCTCAAATATTAATCTAGTTATGAGTGCAGTCTTTTCCCCGTAGAGCCTCGTTTTGGATTCCATGTGGCAGATCGAGGCGATTTATCACGAGATGTTGGGAGGAGAGAGCGCGGGATGCGATGACTTCCCTCGCCAACTTCCTCCGCGATCCCCCACCTAACATTACCACAACTCAGCCAAGTTCAGCCAATTGTGATGATCAAAAACCCTCCATATATCATGCGAGTCTAATATCTGAGAGAGATCGGGAATGGGATAGGCGATGGGTATAAGCTATAGGCCCCCATCACACACACATACACACACACACACACACACACACACACACACACACACACACACACACACACACACACACACACACACACACACACACACACACACACACACACACACACACACACACACACACACACACACACACACACACACACACACACACACACACACACACACACACACACACACCAAACACGCACGCACGCAAGCACAGCTTATGGAATAGAAAGTGCTTATGGAATAGAAAGTTTTGGAATGTAAATCCCGCATGAAAAATTGCACGTGAGGAAAGTGTGTTTTGAAGGAGCATATTAGCGTGAGGTGTGAGGGTCGGGTTTAGGGAGGAGGGCTTTCTAGAGGAGCGTCTGGTAATTCTCAGCAATGACAAGCCACTCGATGCAGAAGGGTAAGCTTTGAGTCTATACCAGTATACCAGAGTTGATTGTTTATGATAACCTTCTATGAATAATCATTACACACTCGAAACTCACTACACATGCTGAAACATCACCCCCGGCCATCTTAAACGGAAATCACTCAAACGGAAGCGCACTTCGATGAAGAGGCCGCTAGGCGACTGAGAATGGTACAAGGGAAATGCTAGCCTACCAGCGAGAAGTTATCTTGTAGAGGAGGTGCGCGCAGGAAATACATCAGCGATTTGAAGAAGTTAGCCGACCAGTGATTTGAGGGGAGCATACAGTTGTCTTCCGTCTGGCCAGCTATCAGCCGTACAGAAGACATAGCGCGCTACCGTGATAAGCGAATCTGGAAGTGATATTCGAGGAATTGATGAGGCAGTCGGTTATGAAGAAGAGGCGAGTTAGGAGGCAGAGATGAGGGTGGTTACTTGTCTCAGAGGCAGAGAGGGCCATTCCTCATTGTCAATAAGGCGATAGGTAATGTTAATGAGTTGTGATGAGGAGAGAGAGAAGGGTTGTAGACTGATCACAGCCGTGAGTTTCATCACAGACTGGACGTGATATCAGACTAGGCTAGATAAGATAGAGAGATAAAGAAATTGATGGATTATGAGGGAAGACGAGGGTTAGAATAATAAGCATGTTAAGTTAGCATCTCATCAGTGCACGGGAACACGGCATCTTAACAGCGTGCGTCGTGCACGGCAACACGGCATTTCTCCAATGAGCGTCGTGCCCGACAACAAGATGTCTCACCAATGAGCGTCGTGCACGGGAACACGACATCTCACCTGCTTTATTCTTTATCTCTACTTGCTTTAGTGATCAATAACACATCTGTTTAAGTACGGATGCTGGTGTAACCCGTTAACGCGAGACCAGCGTACGTCGAATCATGGCGGGTCACTCACTACCAACCTTACCCAATGGATATGAAGGCCGTTCCACGCGGGGCGCGTCATGCAGCTCTCTTGTTTACACTTAAAACATATATCTTGTGTTAATATCAACAAAAAGGGGCGGGTGAGATAGGCGGCGAGATGCGAGGCTGTCATTTAGAACTGGCGCATTTTTTTCGATATCTGTCATTGTTGGCAAGTCCCTGTTCGGCGTCAAGTCGTCGATACTTTTGGGTGAGAGGGTCTGAAATGAGAAACATACGTCACACTCAAACGGTCTCTGCGGGGATGCAGGTAGATCCACCCCCCCCCCCCCCCCCCACCCACACACACACACACACCTCACACACAAACACACACACAATTTTCATGCCAGCCGCTTCTGACATCTTTTAAGAGGGGTTAATATGAAAAGCATATAAGCGTGCGCTATGGCATATCTATTAAGTGAAGGCAGTCGGCTGGTGATCCCTCTTCACCGACCGTCTGGAATTAATATCATAGCGGGAAGTCAGGATCCGCCAGCTTCCCGCTGCTGCGGCTGACAGATCAAGAAAAAGGCACAATTTTCGTGACCTCCGCACTGTTGAATCCAAGAGGAAGCTATCAATCAGCGCCTGGTTACGCTAGCCCGCATCCCTGTGCGTCTATCTGTGCGAAGCAAGACATGCACACGCACAGATACACGCACAGACGCACGAACACTTGCTGGAGATATCCGCCTGGCGGTAATCATATCTAGAAGTGAGTGCATCGAGTCATGCTCGCGCGCCACTGTGACAAGCCCATTGCCATCTGAACCTAATTCGCTGGCACTCCCGACACCTACTCAAAGAGCCGACCCGGTACCACCACAGCTCAACTATCAGAGCTCCATCGACGGCCCTCAGCTCTCTCATCTCTTCAATATTTCACGAAAATTATCCCCATACCGTCATAAATCATAATTTGCCCACCTCCTTTCTTCGGAACAAATTGCTGACGGGGCGATCTTCGGCTGACATGACGAGGCGATGTTTCTGTCGAGTGATGACTCCCCAAGGGAGACTATCACTCGCTATCGTTTGTAACAGGACGATCTAGATGAGAACCCCGCGGCGGGGTCCGCGGGGAGGTCGAGTAAAACAAGTTGTCTCAAAAGCAGACGAATCATTGTAGTCAATGGTAACCGATCTGTGGTACGGTTATTAAAATTAATAAGGAAAAATATGCGATTGAAAATGAATCTGAGAATATAATCAAAGGCATTGATTCATACGGCGTACGGAATTCCGACCACTTTTCTATTATAAACTTTTCACATTAAATACTTTCTTGCAGATGTCAAACTTCTTGTGGCTAGAGACGCAAAACTTCCGGGAAAGCTATCTCCCCCTTGAACATGTTCGACCACGTCTATATATCCCGTTAAGCCTCCCAGATCGTCAACAGGTGGCGTGACTCGAGGTCGTTTATTTTATCATAAGAATGCATTAGTACACCCCGACAAGAGACTGTTTGCGGTTTTTAAAGTCAACAAAATTGATGATATTTCAAGAGCGACAACAAAATAGGACCGGCCAGCAATTATGAATCACGCATGCGTGAACACTCAACTATTAGTCATACCTGACCCAGGGTGGATGTCAAAGACATCGTTTCTTTATCTGGAAATTATGAATCATCTCCGCTGGTGAATGAAAGAAGTCATAGTTCAGTCAACAACCCGGGCTGTTTCAAATCGTTTTCACGCGATATATGCAGCCTGCTCTCGCGAGAATCGTCACTCCGTTTCTTCGGGTACTTATTAGTATGGATACTATGTTCAGAATCCTTCTTCCCATCCAACTCTAAGACCGGCTAATTACCCAACATTACTCGTTCTGTCTGGGAGCAGAAATAAATGACGCGGGGTTACGGTAAAAGCGCCTCGGACATGGGAGTCGGTCTTGCCATGCCCGCTGAATCTCAACGCGAACAAAACCACTCATTATTTATCGGGTGGAAACAGGAGAGGTCACTTGTCATAAGGCAGAGACGAATGGTGTGTCACACGGGGTGCATGGAGCAGACTGCTCATGTAAACCCGGCAGTCCTTCACACGGACCCCGTCCAGCGGGAACAATCATAATGGTCCGAGGCAGGGATGTAAGTGCGGGGGGGGGGGGGGGGGGGGTGGTGGTGGAAGGGAAACAGGGTGGGGGGTGGGTGAGGGTCGTTGCTAAACGTCCATCTCATATCTTCTGTAAAGTACTGTTAGGCATCCTTCCCCGGTAAAGAATTGAATGTATGCCAGAAATCGTGTATGATGTAATACACGAGGGACGCTATGATTGCCGTCCGCCGCGCGTCATCCACCGGGCAGCCCAGCTCACACGGCGCAGCGATCAATGACCCAAGATAAAACATCGAAGCTGACAAACCTAAACCTTACCTACTCATCTAAGGCCAGTATTGAACGTATAATGCCAAGTGGGCTTGTTTAAGTGACTTGTCATAATAAATATCATTTTTATACTATAATTACAATAATTTGTGCCCTCGCGACAGACGGGGCTTGACTATAGGTACTCGGCTCCCAGTCCTTGAAACATCTTACTTGTGTGAGAGACGTGCGTACATGCTGCCGCGCGGCTCGTGTGTACAACATGTGGAAGAGTGTGTGTGTGTGTGTTGGGGGGGGGGGGGGGGGGAGCTGGAGTTGTACTTCATACTTATAAGTCAACATGAAGCCCTTGTTTGCCTTGTCATAAAGCTGAGATGTTCAGGTGGGTTTGGGTAAGAGGTGTGTGTGGTGTCAGCCGAGCTAGCACAGTCAGCGGCTGTTGGGGACGCTTGGTAGGTATCGAAAAGGGTTGTGGGTGGGGATGGGTGAGTGGTGGGGATGAGAGGGTGGTGTGGGTTGCCCACGAGAATGGGAGACTTCAAAATAAATCGCCTGTTATTGTCCTGGATATCAATTCGACTTGAAGTCTGTTTTCTTGTTTCAGGCAAATGAGCTTATAGGATTGTACAGGGAGGTGGTTCGCTGAGATGAGACGGAGTTGACAAGCGACTGGCGCTCCAACGCACGCGCGCCGTGCAACAGGAAGCCGCTACGCGTGAACAAGTCACGTGGTTGGAAGTTTGTTGCGAAGTACACTTTGTACAGCTTATAAACTACTGATTTTATTCGGGCGCGCTGCTGTACCCCCCCCCCCCCCCACACACACAACCCTCTACCAACTCGGCACAAGCAGCCCAAGTTGGAAATAATTTGTTCAGTTAGACCTCCATTGCCTTATACAACGCGCAAGTCAGTCGTATGTACACCATTGCTATGAAGCGATATGTCGCGCGTCTTGAAATGCGTCCACATGTTACAAGCTCAATTCAACCCTCACTGGACGAAGTTTACACACGAGGCGAATACGTCGGCTTAATCCGCATGAAACCAGGTAACCTGTGATATTCATGACTTGATAAAATAATATCAAGAAAGTGATTTTGATAACAACTTGCGTGTGTGAACGCCGCTAGGTGGCGGGTCGTGTCGTGTCTCCACATAATGTCGCCACATAACGCTGTGATCGTATGGAAGTCTGCGCACGCTTGCGCACGGATGTGGTTTCATAAAATAATGCAACACAGATTTCGCAACTTTTTTGTTAACGGCAGGCGTTGTCTGTCGTGAAAATAAAGACGCGAACAGGTTGTCTAAAATAATGAGGAAAAAGAAGACACGAATAGATACGGTTCAATGGGTGTTTCCCTTACATGCGCGAGACCAAAAAGTGCTAGTACTTGTGAGAAATGACCAAGGAATAAGCATAAAATTCTGATGTAACTATCTAGTGCGACGCAATAAAAATAGACCTACTGTTCGCAGGGCGCGCGGCATTGGGTCGGCTTTAAGAATTACGGAAAACTTTGAGTTACCGAGATTCGCGCCCTTATTGAGGATGTTCCATCAAAGGAATGATTTCTTAGATGCAATGAGCATCAATTATTCAATGCCGACACTTCTCAAAGTTTAATTTCGAATGTGTGTCCATAAAGGTTGCGGAGAAGTGTAGGTAGGTCGCGGTCGGCTAGCTCTGAGTGCTGTGACACCACGCAGGGCAGTCTCAGCGTCCGGTGGGGAGGTGTAGTGGTGGGGGGGGGGGGGAGTCGTTAAGACAATAGGCAATCAAGCTCAGTGTGTCCAGTAATTAATGATTGCGTATTGACAGCAGTTCATCAAAGCGTATGCAAAAATCATTCGAATTCTTGAATAAACAATGATACATGTCACCCAACAGGACCCCCTACCGATCGGAAACAATGGCCGAAGTTTGACGCCACTACCCCATCCCGTCGCCCCCCTTCCCTCCCCCACAGGGATCGCAAAGTCAATAGCCATGACATAATTAGGACACTTATATTCGATCACTTTTTATGATTCATAAATTGAATCAACATAATTATTTTTTAACGCATGACACTAATGATTTCGAATATACGAGTTTCCTTTAAAATAGTTCCATTCTTTTAGGTATCGTTATATTCCAGATATTGATAATGAAATAAAATTAGTTTGAAATAAATATGAATTCTAAGTTGCATGAGTAACGACAAAACACCTAACCATATCGGAAGAATTACATCAACAAATCCATGAGGATTCGATTGAGATGCTCGCAAGTAAAAGACGATCGCGGCAGTTTAAAGCAGCCTGTGATGCGCAGGGAAATATCGATAAAACGGTTAATCCTAACGCAAGAGGCAGTTCACTCATCAATATAAGACAATACCTTGGTACTGCTAAGATGTTTTGCAATCCAGGAAATCCAAATTATCACGAGAACTGCTCAATCCGGAAGAAGTTCTTCGCTAACACGGTATTAGAGGCGCGTGTAGTCTACAAGCCTTGTTTTGGAGTGGGGAGCGAGAAGGCAAAACGCTGTGATTAGCGGGAGAGTTGGGATGAGGTTGTCAGGGCGGGCGAGACAGGGGTCTCACCCCGCGTGCCCAGGTCGACCTCGCCACCCGCCTCCCATGTCCTCCCGGCATTCCAGCAGACGTCATGTTAACTCGCGCGTTTCAGAAGCAGACGACACTAACACCATACAAGCAGACGATCACAGCATCCTGGTATCTCTTTCAAACCTTTTGCTAGGTTTTTCCACTTTTGCGTCGCTGCTTGCAAACAATTAAAAAAATAATCGCTCCTGTTTTGGGGGGAAACTTACCTTCAGTAGCCAGCGCCTCGGGCAGATCGCCTTCCGCGTCGAGGTGTCTTGGTTTCTGTTGTTTTCTCCGAGACATGTTACAAAGGTGTCCCAGTCGTCCAACTCCGACACCGTCTTCCGAAGCCAACACCACACCGAGGCTTTCCAACAGAGATCTCTTTTCCTTACCTCTTCTTTGCCAATCAAAGTCAGTCTGACAGAATGTCTCGCTACGCCTGCGAAGTGACCAGCGCGCGGCGCTCGAACAAAACTTGGCACGCTCACTGGAGCTGATTTATATAGCAGGGCGCCCAATGCGCATGCCCCAATTATGATATCAATAACGCCACTGGCGGCGGCTTTTCAAAGCGAGGCGGCCGCGCAGGGCACCAAATTATCATAATCAAATTGTAACAGCCGTTCTGATTGGTTTTGATCCGCTGTATATTATCTACGCTCAGCCTTTTTCGGAGGAGCCTCTAAGGCAAGCTCAGCGCGGAGGAATGGAGGTTGATATCTGGCAGCAGTCGGAAAGATTCCTTGGGATGGCGTGAAGGGTACGCAAGTGAGAGTTGCTTCAGGGGATACTGGGCACGTGGTGTCGAGGTGCACCATTGACACACGCGGCTCGCTGAGCGCGGGGTAGGGGGGAGGAGTTTATGACGCGTATGACGCGCTCTAGTGCGCAGCGCGGCCGCTTGGTGGCGACAGCGGACAGCGTCTCACCCACTGGCTTGTCGGGAAGAAGCTCAGGGGAGGGAGCGACTCGGAGCAGCAATGACATTTCTGCCAAGTCTCGTCATCAGCTTGCTGTCACGTCATTACACGACTGATGCCGGAACGCATTCATCTATGGCTGACACTTCAGAGAAAAGATGGCGTTTAACACCCGAAGGCGACTCGTTTTGACCTGCGACACATCGTACCATCTCCGCTGATTTGAAAGAGTCTGACCTGAACTTCAGGTCTCACCCAGGAGACTCGCCTACTGCGCATCTTTTATAGACAGGATAAATAACGCGACTTAACAGAATATGTTGGTTCCTAATATGATGAGAAATACAAGGCTTGGCTTTGTTGGAGATTTAGACAGAGCCCATCGTACGGTGGCCTTTTTAGTCACAACCGCAAGCATATACAGTTCCCTGGTGTTATGTAATAGGTTACGAAACTTTCCCCTTCCCCAAGACCCCCACCCAAATACCTTTCTCGGCTGTCAGGATCTTCGTAAAATATTTCTCCGTTGAAGCTATCTCTGATCTATTGTATATATGAGTATATATCACACCCACGCCCCCAACCTGGCATAAAAGCTTGGACAGTGATTGTGTTTCAACTTCAATACTTTAACCAAATCCAATTCAATAATATTCGTTCAAAATGACCACAGAAAACGACATGGGTAATTGCGGGGTAGGTCACGTGATCGGATGTGACGTCATAGGATAGTGTTTGTCCATTCTTTTCAGAGCGTATATAGAACTTTGGGCTTAATATCACAATAACACACCCCGAGATCCTTAGTAAATGACGGGACCACCTTAACGAATTCATATTTGAGTTTGCGATGCGAATTGAAGCCTCGCGTCGGGTACTTTTACGCGGAGACAAACACAAATGAAATAACATCCCATGAGTTTTGCTGGGCTGTGTTAAGAGGAATAGGAATATTTGCCCGTATTAAGATTAAAGATGTGTAGAAATCTTCGATGCGACTTGACCAACTTGTTGGACCCGGTCGAAAGACTGGGTGCCATTGACATATCACAGTCAAGCGTCGGTGTAAGATGCTCGTTGGTCGCTTGTGACGCGTCTCGTTGACCTGTTGACGGCAAGTAGCCAGGCTCTGTTGTCACACCGGACAGGTAACGGTGGCACATATCACGGCCTGTGTCACATTAAACACCCCGGAGTGGGACCTGCTGAAGGCCAGATATGCAGCCCGAATAAAAGTGAAGAGAAAATAAAATAAAATGATCGTAAAAAAACAAGCTTGTGGATCATAAAACGCCATAGACACTACAACTTTCATGGTCCTCATTTGCATATCGGAGTCCCGGATGAATAATAATCACCTCATTAAAAATTCTTATAGTTGTAGAGATTTAGTCCGGCATATTGAATTCGCAATGGATATCTCGTTTCGAGTCTCACATCATGTTTATTTATGAGTAAAAGTTGAATGAGTTTGTTATTCCATGTGGACTGGTCTTATCTCGGCAAGGTGGGTGGGGGGGGGGGGGGGGGGTGTAAATAGGTGGGGGACGATGGGTGTGTGTGGGATGTGGCATGGGGGGGGGGAGGAGGGGGTTGGGGTTAGTGGAAGTTAGTTTATTCCTAGTCAGAGCGCAGCCTAGCGTCGTGTTGTTGTTAGATGTATTGTCATTTGATTGAGTGAATAGTTTTTATAATCATTCGTCTGGCCATGACTGGTGCAGCTACCGTCAGCATGTATGACTCCGAACGCAAATCATATTGCCGAGGTCACAGGGGTCAGCGATGGGCGCGGTTAATGTGGGCGATATTGTCAATGACTCGGGTAAGTTGTGAAGCGCGACCCTTTCTCTTGTCAAACCTGTCTGTTTGTAGGCTGATGAATTGGATAAAGGTCGTTTATTTAGCTGGTGTTTTCAAAAACACCTCCTCTTAATACGCTATGGCCCTTTGTTTTCGATCATATATTTCTAGTCAGTCGTTGTAACTTTCATTTATATCTGAATTGCGTCATTTTTCTCTGCCCGCACACAGACAAGCAGCTGGCTACGTGGCGTGTTCAAAGAATATTTTTTGGGTGTTTTTTTATCCCTAATTGACTTCGACAATGCTATTTTCATACACGCGTCCGATTCAAAAATGGCGTGAGGCCAGCCTCTGTCAAGCTTCGCCAACACCTTCGTTCGGTTTGTGTTCAGGTGAACATCGCAAAACGTCAACTTCAATGAAACGTCAACGAGACGTTAGTGGGGAATCACCACGTTGTTCCGTCGTGACGTCAGATCACAGCGTCCGAGCTGCTGGAGGTAGCGACTAAAATACCCCCTCTAAGTCGCTGAGAAAATTATCCATATTTACAGCGCAATTATGAAAAAGACATCGATGCGTCATTGAGTCAGAGCTGACGCAAGTAACTGAAATATTCAATGTTTGCGTTGCTGGAGTTGACAAATGTGGGTATGGGAGGAATAATGTGGCTATTGGACGCTCGTTAGTCACAGAACTTATTAACATAGTTAGTTTTCAAGCGATGAATACTAATAACAACTTCATCACGCCGATGTTAAGGTTGACAGGTTATAATTTACATATATACGTAACTCGCCACAGATACCTTCGGCAGCATAACTTAAGCCTGATTAAAGCTGGTATTTGATCTCTCTGGGTAGATGACACTGATATGTGTGCATACTCCTCGTCATTAAAACCCAACCAGCGACGCGAAACGCAACAGGTATTTTCCAATGACAGCGTCACTTTCTCTGCTCATTTACATAACAAATTAGAAAGCGGAATGCCACAAACAGGAATAAATTAGCCTCGGTTTTATCCGAGGAGGGCGTGAGGGCGCGGTTGACAATAGGCTTGTTAGGAGAAAGGATTAGGGATGGAAGCGAGAATGAGGGCAGTGATCGGCTGTACATAGCTAGCCTTTGTTTCCGGCTCAATTACAACCATATGTAACTCATATATTCCTTTGAAGCTATTGTAGGTAGGGACAAGAGTGTGTATATATCTACAAATTTATCTCTTAGGATTAATTGTATGCAGTATGTAAGTCATTAATGTTAGTAATAAACCTTGCCGTGCAAATGATGTCAATACTGCTTTTGTTATCAGCGAGTGATGTATAAGCTTTGTATTCTTATTACTTGTTCACGTCAAACATCAACCTTATTAAACATCTTCCCCGCTAACCTCTCCCAGTCGATCATGGCGAGGTGCTTGTTTTCTCAAACCCACTCACTCCCCGCTGTTCCCAAAACCCATACCATCCCCCACCCGCCACCCCGCCCACCAAGTGCGTCTTACCTACAGTTCTTAAGTAATCAGCGTGCCTCATTGAGGTCCTATATGTAATCAACGTGCCTCATTGAGGTCCTATATGTTCATCCATGATAAACAAACAATCCACCTTCTTTGAACATACCTCACATGATGTCAAACCTCATACCCAATTATAAAGCAAACGAGAGGCCAAGATGTGGGCAGTCAATACAAGCCATCGCTGCCAGTGGACTTGGGTTGAGGATTAAATCTGCCACATGTATGTACTTATACAACTGAAAAGCGCGTTTGTTGACGCAAATGTCCCACTTATAGAAAGTTCCCATTAACACTTTTCGTAGTTACAGCCACTCAAATGGAACAACACTTCATGTCCAGTTTATTCACTGGCTTTTGTTTTAAACTTGACTGTTGGTTTAGAAATCGCCTCGATTACACAATCGAGAAGAATGGGGCAACTTCAGTGGAAGTTTAAGCCCTATGCCAGTGGTGTTTGGCCTTCGCGCGACGCATACATATTTTCCTGAATGCAAATTTTCCTTTTGGGTCAAATTAAATGTCACAGTGGTTAGCTACCCTGCTCCCCGGCACGTGGGGAAATGTATATATACTCGGTGGCATGGTTTCCAACATGCTGTGTGAAATCATCAGAAATAATATGAGTGTGAAACATGTACAATACAAGGAGTCGCAAACTGTGACGTTTTATCGGAACGTTTAGCGTTTTGAACGACCAGTTGGGGAAAGATGGTGGGGAGGTGGGGGGTGGGAAGGTGGGGAGCTGGGGGCTGAAAAAGGTCGTACAAGTCTCGACCGATCACAGTTTGACAACGCATACGCGTCTATGTAAATAAATCACACTTTAAAGCGAACACGACTCTGACAACCAATAAAATAACACAATAGTTGAGAATAAAATCTCGCGAGATTTCACGAGCAGTTCTTTTTGAAGCCATCAAACAAACGGCCGTACGAACCGGTGACGCTGAGCGTGACTACATGAAAGGACTCGCCTTCTCTCTCCACAACAGATATCATATTATGTTTATTTTTCACATATGAAATATGTCTTCCCTATATTTGTGTCAATTTGACGATGACAATCGCACTCAATAACCTCTAACATTTGATATCGGATTCATAACTCGGGTTGGATGGGTGTGAAAGGGTACCACACACGAAGCAAGGACAGTTCTATGCATCCATAGAAAGATTCATAGTCACAGCCAAACAGTTTACTTAAATTTATGCGAAAGTCAATAAATCTGGCAAGCATCTCATAACCAGAGGTCTTTTGAGTGAAAGCAAAGGTAGAAAGATATGCTTGAATGATTTTGTGACAACAATGACCGGCAATTCTCCTGAATCTGGCCTATTTATATATTCGACCTATAAGATATGCATATATATTTATGTCACAAAGTTTGCCCGTGGTCAGCAAATATTTTCCCAAGATATTATGTAACGTTAATGAAAGTAAGCTTGAAGGGACAAATATTCACGGCTGGACCTTATAGGTACGTTAAACCTGCCCATAAATGAGGGGCCCTGAGACAGAGTGAAGGAATGAGCGGAAACAAATATACTTTACAAGTCGTAACTCATCTCTTGTTTCGCTCGCTTCGCTTCGTAGTCATATTATGCACACATCTCAACGCCTAACGCAAACGTTTCCACCCCAACAGGCTTACCATACTCTCTCGCTTTTCCGAAACCGACAACTTCCCTTTTGACACCCCGGATTCCTCGTCATCCATCTCACAAGTTCCTCTATTTCAACTGTTTTTTCACTCGACTAATGCTTTTAATTTCTATGAATACTGCTATTATACGGGACATGGGTGAAGAAGGATGTTTGGGGGAGTTTTTTATCTACAGTTGGCGACTCTAATTTGTTTTATCACTGCTTGTCACATTCAGAAGACGAATGACTGATTGTAAAACCCAGCGTGAGTGTCGTCGCATTAATCTGCAGGCCAGCGGCCACCAGGCGAGACGCATTGTTCTTCAATCCCCTCTCAATTGGAATATATTTTATGCTTGAACTTCGGACTTTGTGTGCGTTATGTATCGGTTGACATCGGAGGGAACAGTTCAGAGTCGTACAATGAATTTGGGGTACAAGTTATCATCATAGTGTTCGTTTTCATCATAATCATCATCGTAGTTGTAATCATCATCGTCATCATTATCATAATCGTCACAATCATATTTTGCATGATCATGAAGCGGCAAGGACATGCCCATTATCTTAGCTCTTTCAAGGCATATATTCAATGCTATCTTCCTCCCCGGATACTCATAACGAGAGATTCCTTTCGATCATTAACGTTTCTTAGTCCAAACCGCATTACATACACTAGGTAAAAGAGATGTAAAGGTGGGCAGCCTTTGATCTTAAAAACTCGTCATTTTCTCGCCGCTTTAAGCACATTCTTCCTGTCAAACCGCGCCGGTGCCACCCTCACTTCCCGCCTTTATTACCCGTATTGATAATAAGTGATGTCACTGGGGTTGGGGGAGGGGGGGGGGGGGGAAGGGTTTGGGCGCTATTGTTGTAGGGCGTTATTAAGTGCGCGTTGGGTTGCGGGGAGTGACCACTCTTCGGCGTCGATCACGTGATACGTTTCACACAAATCGACTTCCACGTACCGCCCTTTAAACAATAGCCTCAAAGCCTTCTCTCACCGAACAATGCGACTTTATGGGGCAATCCTTCCGACTGATATGTCATTATACTCGATATTCATACATGAAGTCGAGTTGTCCATCGCAGCTTTCCCCCTATAACGCGAGCTATTTAACAATTTGACTACAGACGTAACCTAAATCGCTGGACCATTATGAATTTAATTATCCGCGGACCTAAAGAAACCTTGCGATCGAGAGAGGTATTTATCCCACAAGGAACGCCCTTTAAAAGATGAGCCCCCTGTCATTGTTTATTTACCAGTTAAAGGCAGAATTCTGTCGATTTCTGAATAAAGTTAATTTACTGACGCGCCTCGTTAAGTAGGTTTATCAATGAAAACGTATGCTTGGCTGGAGGATGAAAACGATGACAGCTTCACGACACACAGCGCGGTAATTAACAGCTACAAACGCGGTTATTTCAGCAATTCTGTAATTTGACAGAAGCGCCGAAAAATGTTGTTTTCAAACACAGCTACTCTCATAGCGTACTTAACTAATGATGTCACAAAGAGAAAGGTTAATGGCTGTGTAAACACAGCGTCTTGTTAGTGTTAGTGCCAAGAGAGGCGAAGAGCTTGGAAGTACAGGCACTAAAGCAAGCACATCACAAGGTGCCGATGACGAGAGATCGTGGGCAGAAGCAACAGCACAATGGAACTATATACATGCATTTTATACAGTGACACCAACAACGAAATATTACGCTTAGAAACGTCTTAAAATCGCAACATCAATGCAAACTATCATAGCAGAGAAAATAGAGTTCCAAACTGGGGAATTATCCATGGACGTGGCTATGGGGCTATTTTTTGACTATAGGTAGATATTTATGAAAAGGAACGGCTATTTTTGACAGCGCGTAGCTATTTATGAAAATGAACAGATATTATTTGACATAGAACAGTGGATTTACTCGAGCGCGAGCCATCAGCATTGTTGGCCTTTGACCTTAATTGATGACCTCATCGACATGCCGTTTTGACCCAATCGAACCCCTAATCTGCATTTAACCTTTTATGACCCCATACGACCTTCCTGGTCCGTGGCTTTCGAACCTTGTGATGTCGATCAGCAAATTAAGACGCTGCAATGAACTTATTAGCAATAAACGTTACAATCCTTCCCTAACCCGGAATGACATTGAACTCTGTTTAGCCTCGTTGTGGGTTAATGGCAGCACGACCTATATGCTTGGTCACATGTAAAGAACATAACTAAACATCGCACGAGTGGACTTAGCAAGAGTTGTACACTTGTAACACTTGAACCCTCATATTTTGTACCAGTGACTAAATTAATTCACGTTGCCGCGCACTCTTTTACGACATCACCTTGAGCGTTTCATTTATGTTAGCATCGTAAAAATATTATGAAAAGGACGCTATCTTGGGCGGTTTCTTTATTTAAGACCTAGTAAAATAAATCTCAGCATTTTTAGTAAATGTTGAGGGAGAGATTAATCACGATTAATGACGAGTTTCAAGATGTTATTTAACTACCCTTGATGTCAAGAGCTGCTGGAAAAACATCTTTCAGATCACTTGCGTATGTACAAGATACACCCTCACCCCTACTTTAACATTCACAGTGCGCGTTCAAAATGGCGACTTCTGTTTTTTTTTTAAAAAGCAGTCACAAAAGGGGACATATGAATTAAAGATCTACTTTGCAATATTGACTTGAGGCCTTCTGAAGGCCATCCTCGTTAAATAAATAATTGATTTTATGGGGCTTGTGTAAGAAGAGCTCTGGCTGTTGAGGCGTTTGGCGGCGCCAACAAGTTGCTGCTTCATGCTCAAGTGTATATATCATTCCTGGGTTTATGAGTCTGCTTTATTGCATTCGCGCAAAATGGCAACGAAGAGGAGATGTTGTCATATAATATAACAGCCTTTCTTAAATCTAATCAACTATCATTCACATATGATGTTTGAGCGTGCGTGTGTGTGTGTGTGTGTGTGTGTGTGTGTGTGTGTGTGTGTGTGTGTGTGTGTGTGTGTGTGTGTGTGTGTGTGTGTGTGTGTGTGTGTGTGTGTGTGTGTGTGTGTGTGTGTGTGTGTGTGTGTGTGTGTGTGTGTGTTGGTGTGCGGAGATACTAATCCACCACTAAGGCGGTCTCTGTACAGTAACCACGGACTGATGTCTCTCTGTACAACAACCACCAACTTATGTCTCTCTGTACAATAACCATCAACTTATGTCTCTCTGTACAAAAAATAAAGCAAATTCCTCCCGAGCACAGTGCTCCAGACCAAACAATACCCACAGTACTCCTGCACACACAATATACTCCTGCACACACAGTACTACTGCAGCCACAGTACTCCTGCACATACAGTACTCAAAGAGCACACAATTCTCCTACACACAATACCCCTGAGCACACAGTACTCTTACACACACAATACTCCTGCACACACAGTACTCCCGAGCACACAGTACTCCTGCCCACACAGTACTCCTGCACACACAGTTCTCACGAGCACTCAGTACTCCTGTACTCCTGCACACACAGTACTCCTGCACACACAGTATTCCTGAGTATATAGTTCTCCTGAGCGCACAGTATTCCTGAGCACACACAATACCCCTGAGCACACTGTACTCTTGCACACACAGTACTCCAGAGGAAACAGTACTCCCGAGAACACAGTGCTACTGGGCACAAAGTAGTCCTAAACGTTCATTACTCCTAAGCACACATTACTCCTAAGCACACATTACTCCTGAGCCTGCAGTAGTCATGAGCTCAGGAGTACTGTATATTCTGGAGTACTACTGAGTACCCAGTTCTAAGTACTCCTGAATATACATTTCTCATTTACACACAGTGCTCCATCGCACAAAGTACTCATTCTTACACAGTATTCAAAGAGCACACAGTACTCCTACGCACATTTCCCTTGGGCACATAGTACTTCTGAGTACATAGCATTTAAATGCACACAGTACTCATGAGCGCACAGTACCCTGTGTATGCAGTATTCAAAAGCACATAGTACTCCAGCACAAACAGTACTCCTGAGCACACAGTACCCTGTGTATACAGTATTCAAACGCGTTTTATTGTGCACAATTTGTTTATATTAACGTGGGGAGTCCATTTTCGCTTCTACTTGATCCATCGTTTTGAACAAGTCGTCACAAATTTAATGGTTGACCGACCTTAAAGAGTAAAGAAATCATGCGTCATATGTCAGAATCAGTTATGACGCTCAATCATAATGTACCCATCTATCGGTATTTATCGCGGACTAATTTCGCATCAACGGCAGACTGTTTGCATCGGGTCGATCAGGGGACATCATAAGCTATCATCAAGCTCACCTGACCGACTCACCTGTATTAGTAACCGAATCAGAGAGCTTCTCTGTCTTTCGCGACCTGCTACCTTCGTCTCTCATTAGTAGCCGCTGACCGGAGAACAATGATTCATTTTGTGCGTGATTAGGTGTCGTTTATCACCGAATATGTCCCCCGTCTGTGTAATTTCATAACCCAGAATGGGCTTTAGAAGCTAGGATTCATCTGCTCCAAATCACCGTATCACATGTACAGTAAAATAGCCGTGGTCATATTAGCTTCAAAAGAAATTACCTGTGCCTTTTTTTATCTCCCTGTACATAAAACGAGGGCGGTAATTGGGCGAGTTGGTAAGGTTCTGTGCGGGCAATTGTCTGCGGCGACAGTAGGGGTATATCCTGCCATTTCTGGGCAATAAACCTTAATACCCTTATGCATGCACTTCTACCTTCGAGTTCCATTTATCGTTCATCTCTCTCTCTTTCTTTCTCGACTGCGCTTTCTGCTCCGAGTAGTCGATACTGTAATGGCAAATCTAACCGTCGGCTAATGATAATGTATTAGCATCTTGCCTTGTCATGCAAGCTGGATTAAATATTTCATGGTGAGTGTCCTTTTTTAATCACAATAAAGTGCCGGGCCTATACGCACTATTTATTCCGTGATCGCATGATATTCTCCGAACAAGCCATGATTCGAGGGGTTTTTTTCCCATTCGGTGTAAGAAATGTAGTGAGATGTGAGCTGCTGAAGACACAAGCTACTGGTCAACGATGCTTTATATTTCAATGGTGGATAATTATGTGTAACTTTATGTTATTGTGGCTAATGTGGGGGGGGGGGGGGGGGTGTTTTTCAACCGCCTTATGGTTCAGTGTATGTGAAGTGCAAACGAAACGATACAAACTGCTATACTGTGACCGTATATAGCATCTGGTTTATTTGCTACATGCAACCCAAAATCGGTCCTTATGTGAGTGGAGTGTTAAATGGGATAGCGGGGAGTTGTGACGCCATGACAACTCGCCGCCATTGCTAATGCGCGTTCCATTTAGCCTCGTTTTGGCCGATTTAAACTTCATTCACACGCGCTGCCCAACAACCTGACCCCATGTTCTTCGCCGGCAGGAAATGTCAAAATTAATATTTATTGGATCATTTGTGTCAAATTTGCTGGTGATTTATCAGCTAATATTCCCCGTGATCCAAGGCCGCTATTCAATCAGTCGCGTCCCCCATGGCGACACAAGCAGTCCGGCAATTTGCCCGGGAACTTCGCTAAGAGATGATTTGAATATTCAAGCAGAGGAAACTGATGACTGCTGATGGAAGATTGCCGGGAAATCTCGTTCTCTGCTAGGCTAAAAGAGCGATTCTCAGCGAGACCCTCGGGGGCGACGATGAATGAATTCTGTGCTGAGCGATAATCGGGAAGAAGCCGACGGGGCATTCAATCGGACAATCTAACTTGTCAGGTTATGTTCAAAGCTGTTAGATTTATGAAGGAATGCATGTGTCTGCATGCGGTATAGCGAGAGTCAATGAAGTCAGCTGTGAGCTGTTTTCGAATATATCCGCAACCAAGATGATTTTTCACTTCATTGTTAAGGGAAAAATGGCGTTTCTAAAATCCCCCCTTGTTACTGTACTGTCCCAGTTAAAGATTTTAGTTACAGTGAGCCAAATGCACTTGAGCTTGCAATTATGGTCCTGTCATCAAGCGTACACGCGGTCTCATTATATGATGTTTAATGTACGACAAGTCAATTGTAATTGGGCAACAAGGGATATTTATTAAACTACATAACGTCATTATACAATATCACATAAGATCGCAGTACTATACATGATAATTAATATTATGTGATATGGCATAACAAGGAAACTATCACTACAAATATTCCAAGAAACAAACAACGTACATGCGTACATGCAACGAGAAGGTTCTTATACAACAAGTTAATAATGTGCCAGAGTACGCAGCAAGACCTTATGGGATGTGGTGGGTGGGTGCGAAAAACGCCGAGTACGCAGGTATCGGGGCTCTCTGCTGCTCAGAAGTGAGGTACTGCAGCAGGGAGGAGGTCACCTTATATACCTCTCCCAAATTTGCATTATAAATCGGACCCGGGTCAGGATGGTATATTGACGGGTCCGTTTTAAGTCTAAGCGGGAGAAGGGAGAGGGCCTAGTTGATTGACATTCACTCCCACTAAACAACCTTCACACCAGTGAAGCTACCAATATACTAGTTCTGCATCCGAGCCCGGTAAGACCATAATGGTCTAGCACAAGAGCCTGTTCCAAGTCGGTCTACACTGATTCAAATTAACTTGGTTACAACAATCAAATAAGTGTTACAAAATACAAAAATTCTATAATATCAGACATTTTGCAGTTCACATCTTAAAAGATTATCACCGTGAGCAAACACGGGTCGGATCGTATACTCGTCGCGCTGTAATGGTATGCCGTAAAATAAACATCATTCTTGAACAGATGATGCCACGCAGGCGGATGGGGAGTGAATTCAAAACACTCAATACAGCTCGTTCAATGCATCAGTTGCAGAGAAAAACTTATGAATAGCAGGCACAATACTCCTGCAGGACTGATGACGTACTCCCCAAATCGACATTAAAATCAGGGGGGGGGGGGCGGTGAGGGGTGGGGGGATGCTTTACGCCATTGTTCACCGCTGGGACACGAGAAGAGATGTACTCTTTAAAACTAGCCGAGTAATGTTGACTGGTCGTTAGCGACGTCTGCTTTGTTTACGCGTTGTTGAGCGTTGATGGCGGCACATCGCGGGGCGTTTTGACTCTCTCAACATCACTTGAGGTTAGTGCCGCAGCCCGAGGGAATCGTACGGGGGGGGGGGGGGCGTTGTGGTGGGGAGGGTTTATGAAGTGTATTGTTGTTTTCCTTGGCTATGACAGAATGTTATGTCAGGTACTTGGTGCAAAGTAATTAATGGGGTGGTGTTCTCAAGTGTGGGTAAGTGTGTGTGTGTGTGTGTGTGTGTGTGTGTGTGTGTGTGTGTGTGTGTGTGTGTGTGAGTGAGTGGGTGAGTGAGTGATTTGGTGAGTGAGTGAATGAATGAATGGGTGAATGAGTGACTGAGTGAGTGAATGAGCTAGTGAGAAATGAGTGAGTGAATGAGTTAGTGAGCAAGTGAATGAGTGAGTGAATGAGTGAGTGAGCAAGTGAATGAGTGAGTGAATGAGAGTGAATGAATGAGAGAGAGAGTGAGCAAGTGAATGAGTGAATGAATGAGTGAGTGAGCAAGTGAATGAGTGAGTGAATGAGAGTGAATGAATGAGTGAGTGAGTGAGGGAATGAGTGAGTGAGTGAGTGAGTACGTGAGTTGAGTACGTGAGTGTGAGTGCATGAGAGGGTGCGTGCGTGAGTGACTGAATCAGTGAGTCAGGGAGTGAGTGAGTGGGTGAGTGAGTGGGTGAGTGAGTACGTGAGTGAGTACGTGAGTGAGTGAGTCAGGAAGTGAGTGAGTCAGGGAGTGAGTAAATGAATGTATGTGTGTGTGAGTTTATATATATATATATATGTGTTATATATATATGTGTGTGTATGTGTGTGTATGTGTGTGTGTATGTATGTGTGTGTGTGTGTGTGTGTGTGTGTGTGTGTGTGTGTGTGTGTGTGTGTGTGTGTGTGTGTGTGTATGTGTATGTGTGTGTGTGTGTGCGTGTTAGTTGTTGGTTTGAGTTGGCAATGTTGATGTGGCGGAAAGGAGCAACCGAGTCTCATCCGCCGTGACCAGCTACATCGCTATAACTACTGGCAACATAACTTAGAACCTCTGAACAATCGATGACCACTTTAATAAGATAGAATATTCGCAAAGTTGCCCATCAATTATACGACAAAACTAACGATATGACGTTACAAAACTAAAGATCTGACGTTACAAAAATAAAGAACTGACGTCACAAAACAAACGAACTGACGTTACCAAACAAACGAACTGACGTCACAAAACAAACGAACTGACGTTACCAAACAAACGAACTGACGTCACAAAACAAACGAATTGACGTTACCAAACAAACGAACTGACGTTACCTAACAAACGAACTGACGTTACCAAACAAACGAACTGACGTTACCAGCATAAGAAGCTGACTGACGTCACAAGACGTCACATAGGCCCGCCATTGTAACGACACGAGCAGCAGGCTGATGTTAGCGTTATCATGTTACACATTACTACAGCAACATAATCGATCCTGTCGCGCAGTATGCCAACAAAGTTTGACTGCGAGTTGAACTTTGAAATGAGGTAGTCAGGGTTTGAGGATGAGTGAGGGGATGTCCGCAGGACCGAGGAGGATACAGAGGCGCCGTAGGGGGTAGGGTCCCTGCCTCAGCAGCCAGGGTGGTAACGCGACACCCATCGCCAGCTCCGGGATGTGGAGGCGAATTGAAATGATGTACTGCTTGACGCTTCTAATAACACTTATACTGAGAGCCTCAGCGGTGTACAGAGTCGGTCACGTGGTACACCGTGACGGTACACCAGAAACAACATAGCTCGCTGTCAGGCCATTTGAATACTGTTACGGCGTATGAAGGGAAGTAGAACCACACGAAGTGAGGACTGTTCTCTGAACGCTGTACGTAGAGGACTAAACACAGCGCTCCCTACAGAGTGGACTATCTACTACTCTCCGTGTAATGAAGACTATACTACAAACACCGGGCAGTGAAGACAACACACAGGACATCGTATAGAACCACACCACTTATTCGACCCCTGCTGGACTATGGCGGATGACGCGCCGGGTTCATTGGTACGCGTCGCTAGCGTCCGCGAACTTCGAGCACGCTTCGAATCCTCCGCAAGTCCGGCGAATGGCGACAAATTTCTCCAATCGTCCCCCAAAAAAGCAGCGAGAAAAATTTCGCTTGATAACTACACCAGAATTGAGTCGGGGAAACAGCTGGGATGTGACAGCGCCACCTCAAGCCAAAAAAGGTGCTCGCTGGACGATAGTCAGTTGTCGCTTGTACAGGACCAAGATATTAGGCGCGAATCACGTGACGAGGATTACACGCGCTACGTACAGACTCTGCCGTTGAAGCCAAGACCGGACAGCGTAGTTCGCGGGGGGTCCCTACTCCGGCAACAACAGGAACACTTCAGCCGGGCACGCTTTCGGGGCATACAAGCACCCGTGACGTCACCCGACGACGATGACGTCACTGATCGCGAATCTACAAAGGAAGCTTCCTGTCCGCGAGAGGGCGGTAACTTTAGTCGATTAGGTCAGATCGGAGGGTCTGAAACAGAGGCACGGTTCGAACACGATGTCGACGTCACGCCAACCAGAACAGGTGACTTCGCTTCGGTTTCCATGTCCCTACCCCGGACGAGAGCGTCTAAGCAGGTGGGTGACCACGAAAAGACAGGTGTGGGAAGGACGTTAAGCGCTCCGAAGACTAGCGGCAGGACGGTGCGCAAACTGGGCAAGATTGTATACAACGATATTGACAAGACGCGACAGGAACGCGCGGAAATACTGGCCGAGACAGCTTCCGAGAGCGATCAAGATCGCGCGTCAGTAGCCCGAGATGACGTCATCCGCGTGACGGGAGCGTCATCAGTGGCTGGTGTTGATGCTGATGGGACCAGCAGCCGCGAGGCTGTGAATAATGACCTCAATACATCGGTTGTTAGTGGGGATGGGGAGAGGAGGTCCGTAAGCGGCCAGTCACATTTTAATGACGACCGTGTCGTGGGAAAACAGCAAGCGACCCACCAAGAACCCACGGAGCTCGTGGGCCGCAGCTCCAACGCGCAGCCTGAAGTCGATTTCCGTTTCAAGGTCACGGACAGTTCAGTCCTCACCAACAATGACGCCATCCGCTCAGCCGATTCGGCATACGCAACAGCCAAAATGGCGGACGCGTCTGTTGTAACGGACGACGCGCGTCGAAGTGACGAACAGAGCGCACAAGACGAAGCTTACGAGAGAAGTAAGCTTCTGCGAAGAGGTCCCAAGCACAAGATGCCTGTGCCTTTGTGCCTCAAGGTAGGTTTTACCGCACAAGGTATCTCCCACGGTAGGTCGAAGTTCAACAATCAAACCGGAAGTCATCGCGATGACATCAAAAATAACAACAACAACAACAACAACGCGACGCAGACCTCGACCAAGACCGACAGCCCACCCTTCCGAGCGCAACCTGGTTTAAACAGGAAGAACTCTCCATCCACACCCTCATTCTACCTAAGCCCGGTACGAAATAGTCCTCTAGATGGGGAAGCGAAACTTCAGGAATGGTTAAGCAAGGCGTGGCCCGCCGGTGACTGTACCGATGGGACGGTATATCCGTATGTAAGTACAGAACGGACGCAAAAGGACCTAGGCAGCGCCATCGGGAGTCTACAGTTACAGCTGGTGAGTAGAGGTCAGCAGTGGATGTAACAGGGGTGGATATACCCGTGGTTATTTGGGTGGTTATAATACGTTACATGGGTGGTTATAACTGTGGTAATATGGGTGGTTATAACTGTGGTTACATGGGTGGTTATAACTGTAGTTACATGGGTGGTTATAACACTGTGGTTACATGAGTGGTTATAACACTGCGGTTACATGGGAAAGGTAACTGTGGTTACATGCGTGGTGGAATGGGTGCTTTGAATTGAGGTTACATTGATAGATATATGCATAGTTACACGGTGGTTATAAATAAGTTGAACTGGTGGTTATTTCTACTGTAACGTTGTGGCTTTATTCAGGGCCGTAACGCCGACATCTACCTTCCCTTTGTTGTTATATGAATGGTTTTATTGGTGGTGTGTGACTATCAAATCATTTAACTGGGTTCACAACTCCTGTGCGAAACTGGTTAGCTCAATATGAGTCCTTAAGGCTACGCCCTGTTAGCAAAAATAATGTATCAAAAGCGACCTTATTCATTAACGTTGTGGTATCCATTGGAACGTAAATGGCTGGTTACGTAAGTGGCTAATGGTTATACATTGGTGGTTATATTGACTACATTGGTGGTTATATTGACTATATTGGTGGTTATATGGTTATACATTGGTGGTTATATGGTTATACATTGGTGGTGACATTATTAGTCATACCAATGGCTAATTCCTCATTAACATTTAACTATGACAGTTGCATGAATAAGTGTCTATGGTTTTATGTAATTGAAGATGGAACTCCGTCAGCAAGACATCGCCTTACTGCGGCAGCTGAATCAGATGAACGAACTCATACGGGAGATTAGTTCGCCTGGACGACGTGGAGATTGGTCAGCCACTCTACCCAGCCCAGTGCGTTCGTACGCCTACGGATCGGTCGCTGACCTGATGCAGAGCGCCAGGTCAAGGTCACCGCGACGACCTTCACAGCCTTTGGTGGAGGACATTCGAGAAGGTCTGCGGCGCTGGGAGGATGATGATAAGTTGTCAGAACTGCCTTGTCTTGAGGAGGGCAAGGAACCGATCGAAACAGCTGGTGTGAGGTACAAGAGGGCGAGATCTGTACCTCACGTTCAAAGGGTCAAGCCCTCCTAGCGTGTGGTCCCCTAGCGGGAGACGCCAGAAGGACGTGATCAGATCCGGTCACACGCTAATGTTAACCTCAACCTTTGTTGAAATACTGTCTTAAACTGTGCCGCCAGATAAGGCGATAGCTGAGAGGGTTGCGTCTCTGCGTCTTATCAGTCGATTTGAAGACCTGTCGTGGTCGCGAATGGGTGGCGTGTCACGGGTAGAAGGTGGCAGTGTCACGGGTGGGAGGCTGAAGTGTCATGGGTGGGTGGTGGCGTGTCACGGGTATGAGGTGGCAGTGTCACGGGATGGAGGTGGTTGTGTGTCACGACAAGGTTGTGGTGTCGTGTCACGGAAAGGTAGTGGCGGTGCGTCATGGGTAGGTAGTGGTGGCGTGTCACGCATGGGTAGTGGTGGCGTGTCACGGGTGGACAGCGGTGGCGACAGGGTGGTTGGCAGTGGCGTGTCACGGGTGGTTGGCGGTGGCGTGTCACGGGTAGGTAGTGGTGGCGTGTCACAGGTGGGTTTTGTGATGGGTTTTATGGGTAGGTAGTGGTGGCGTGTCACGGGTGGGTAGTGGTGGCGTGTCACGGGTGGGTTGTGATGGCGTTTTATGGGTAGGTAGTGGTGGCGTGTCACGGGTGGGTAGTGGTGGTGTGTCACGGGTAGGTTGTGGTGGCGTGTCATGGGTAGGTTGTGGTGGTGCGTCAAGGGTGGATGGCGGTGGCCTGTCACGGGTGGGTCAATCTTCGTTGTCGTTAATGTTGTTTTTCCATTACTTCATCTTCAAATGTTCTGTGATGCGTACTATATTAAAGCAATTGCTCATTCCATATAAGGATTTGTTCTTCAATATTGTACCTGCCCTGTACCTCCAATGAATGCGGGGTGTTGGGAGCAGGGAACGTCGGAAATGCACAATCTGTTACAGCGATGTTGGGGTCAATTTAGAAAATCCCACTATTGTGATTACGTAAGATAATGAGCTATAATTTCCAATAAGATCCCCACGCAAGCAGATAATAAAAGCTCTTGCCTTCTGTGCGCATGCTCCGGAAAACGGAAGTCATGCCATAGGTTTCGCCAGGGGGCAGAACATTAGCTTCCCTTGTGGAAGCTAACCATCATATTAATACAGGGCCATAATTTGCCATCATCCCCGTGTAAAAGCACTTTGCTTACTTCCCTGTGGTTAGTGGCACGGTAAAGGCAGATATGAATGTCCCCGCAGAAATTACCTACCTGGAGGCAGAACTTCCGTTTTGAATATTCAATTAGCTGTCCACGTGACTTCAACGCGACCTGTAATATTACCGCCGCGGCAAATTATGACGCGTGTGGGTTGAGATCGTGGGGCTTCAACTGGGAAGCCAAAGCGATGACCTTGCGTTTATTACTTCAACCTGTTGTAGGTAAATATCAAATGTAAGTTTGATTTGCGCTATAATTGTCGCCACAACGACTGCAAAATGAAACCATAATAATTCATGATGAGTGTCAGCTGATCTAAGGCACGTCGAGCACTTTCCTTCCAACTGTTAGCTTCACCTTATTGTTCAATAGCGATAAATGAAAAAGAATCGTTAACAATGCAATGGTTGGATTTGCAGGCTCCAGCCGAAGATTGGTACACCAATGGCAATTGGGATATTCTTATAATTAAAACACAACTTCGCGTTCGGGATATGTCGAGATCGTTGGGTGATCGCAACAAAAGCTGTGTGATGATTCATTATAACGTTCGCACCTTACGTGCAGGTTGTGCTTCTGTGGTCACTAGTAGGATAGCCATGACAACAGCATCAGCAGCAGCAGCATCAATGAGCTTGGAGCAGGCGAGATGAGAGGGAAACTGAGCTGGGTAGTTAGTAATTAAAGCTGACAAGTGGTGTTGATTGAGCTGCGCATGCGCTGCGCATTATGGATGCGCTACGTCACGGTAGTGACGTAGTGTCATCTTCGTTTCTGTGCGAAGGGCTGCGGTCAGGAAGGGGTAGGTGAGAGTGGGGGGGGGGGGCGGCTTCTGCTGACCTGACTTGGACACAGGAGGTTGTCAGAGTAGGCCGACCTCCCTGCCCTTCCATGACGGATTTCCAGTGTTTTTTCCTGACCTCCTTTGTCTCGCGATGCGTGCGGGCAGTGTATGAAGGCCGGAGGTGACAACAGGTACAAATTGATAGATCCCAAGCGAACCCTTTGATCTTTGTCAATGATAAATGTGTTCTTCATTACAGAGGGATTCATCATTTTTGGACAGACATTGCTTTCTATGGCTTTATCAGTGTGTTTCGAATAATTTGAATACTTTAAAAATTGTTAATGAAACCAGAAAGAGACTTGATAGATGAAGTTTTTTGTTGTTGTTCACCGTATATAATGAGTTGCCATAGAGCAACACTGGTCATATGCAACGGCCAACATAGGTGCTGAACTTCAGCTAAACCAAACGAGCTCTCATTCTCGCTCCGTCTACTCTAGAGCTCACTCGCTTCCCTAGAGACGCCCGTCACACCAAATCGTCCCCTCCGACTGACGGCGGATGAGGGAAGCAGCGGCCATGATTTGTGCGGGGCGATATTGGCGGGGACAGAACAGAGCTCCTGTTTGGTGGCCTCCCTCGCGTCTTGTCGGCATTGTCAGTTTTCTCTGAGTAAATCCATTGAGACCAGTTGGAGCTGGCTTTATTGGTAAGGAGACTGGCTCGCACACGTCCCCGTCAGCGCCAAAATGAAGATGTATGCGTTTCGCCACCCCCCTCCACCTAGCCCCACCATGCATCCCGCTATTATGAATTGTCTCGTCATAATTTAAAGTCAATTTTGCGTGACTTTTCAGGCTAGAATTGAACAGGTCAGGTTTGACTGGGTCTATTGAGTGGAGGGTAATTGTATGAGGGGGGAGTGAGCACATCTGCCTTGTTGCTGCTTTGTGCATCTTGTTTGAGCCTCTTGTGGTGTCAAGCTACCGTCGTCGATGGAGGGTCCGTGCCTCTAGACCTCATTTGTCATGGAGGCACTTGCCACAAAATATGTATTGGTGGGGAATGACACTGAGTCTGTGTGGCTGAGATTGGGGCTAATTGAACGGGGTCAGGGGGAAGGGGGAGCATATGGTATGAGGCGGGGAGGGGGAGGTGGCGGACAAATGAGTTGAACGCGGGGGTAACTCGCCGTTAATGGTGCAGGGTTAGATGGGGTGTATAGATATAGGAGGGGAAAATGGGAGGCGGAGAGATATGTGGATAAAATCGGAAGGGGGGAGATATATGGGGAAATGGGAAGAGAGAGATATATGGGAAAATGGGATGTGGAGAGATATGTGGGAAAATGGGAAGTGGGAAAATGGGAAGGGAGAGATATATGGGAATGGGGAAATGGGAAGGGGGGGGGGAGATATATGGGGAAAATGGAAAAATGGGAAGGGGGGAGATATATGGAAAAATGGGAAGGGGAGAGATATATGGGGAAAATGGGAAGGGGAGAGATATATGGGAAAATGGAAAGGGGAGAGATATATGGGAAAATGGAAAGGGGAGAGATATATGGGAAAATGGGAAGGGGAGAGATATATGGGAAAATGGGAAGGGGGAGCGCTATATGGGGGAAAAAATGGGAAGGGGGAGATCTCTCTGGGAAAATGGGCCGGGGCGAGATATATGGGCCCCTGGAGATATCTATGGGGCCCGGGGGGATATATATCTGGGGCCCCTATATAGGGGGCCGGGAGATGGGGCCCTCTCTGGCCCCCTGGGAAGGGGGGATATGTGGGGCCCCTGGGAAGTGGAGATATGTGGGGAAAATGGGAAGGGGGGATATATCTCTGGGAAAATGGCCCAGGGGAAATGGGCCCCTGGGAAGGGGAGAGATATATGGGAAAATGGGAAGTGGAGAGTTATGTGAGGAAAATGGGAAGGGGAGAGATATATGGGAAAATGGGAAGTGGAGAGTTGTGTGAGGAAAATGGGAAGGGGAGAAATATGTGGGGGAATGGGGTGTTGATAGATAGGTTGGGAAAATCGGTTATGAGCAGAGAGTTTGGGTAAATGGTGAGTCCAGGGTTAGGTGTGGTTAACATCGGAAACGCGGTTGAACGAGTTCTACAAACGGTGAGGCTATTACACAGCATGCAGTCCGCTAGAAGCTCAATATATATCGCCCACTAACAAAAGACATATCATTGCAGTGCCGGAAACTATGCTATTGATTTGTAGGAAGCGTCGAGCGAGCACGCACGAATGGCGTCTTCTGGGACTGATTGTCAACAGTTTTATCAAAAACTGGAATAAAGTGGATTATAGAATTCAATTGCAGAAGTAGTCTTATTATTGAGGCATAAAATGGGACTGCCTGATTGCGGAACTAAGAATAACCTTCTCGATAGAACCACGCTGTATGAACGTATATGTACGTGACGCGCGTCGTCCGTTCGCGATGTCAACCTCAAATGAACGCTCAGTGACCGTAGGTGCTGTTAGGTGTCAATTCAATGGTGTAGAAGAAAGCTGAGGGTTATTCAGGTGCTTACAGTGAACAGCTTGACAAGGGAACAATGCGTTATTAAAAAAGACTGACGAGAATTATGTTCTATCAGGCAGGTAACTGTTTTACCTTGATAGACTGCCGCATCGCGCATGCTGAGGTCATGAGTTACGACGCTCTCCCAGAATGCCATGCATCAAGCGTCCACCATATTCATTAGATAATCACGTGACTGACGGCTCTGTCAATCGCCCCGAGACCGTCCTTACCTACACAATACTTAACAGTAATGGACCTAGGTGTTAATTGTTACTTTTTCGAAAGTGAAAAATAGATGCGCACGTCTGAGGAAATTTCCTCAGGGTTAATAGTATAATTCACCAGAGTATCATTGAATGAAGTGTAAGAATTGCTAATGTAAGTGAACAGGACGCCTTCTTTACACGTGATGGATCGCTCGTTCGGAAGAAGCATTTGGAGGCGGGCGAATACAGCGTTGTGATGGAACAGACGATCAAACTACTACGCGCGCCGAAACACAATGGCGACGTAAGTGGCGCGCCATTACGCGCACGGAATGCGTATATCTGCCAGCCAATCAGAAGCGTCGTAACATAATTCAAGATTTTGTCACAAAGACAGACGAAAATAAGTGTACATCGGACTCGAAGAAACAATTCCGCGTGAATGATTTTTTTTCAAAATGTATTCGACGAACGCTGATTCTTTGGGGTACGTCAAACTATATCGGCAAGATCTCGACGCGTTAAATCATATTTACAAAGACAAGAAATAGGGTAAGATCCATCTAATAACATAACTACATTGAGGGGTGGATTTTTAACATACATTCGGAACATCTTGACTTGGCCAGCGGGTTTTTATCTTCGTTTAATGCCCTAGTAGATCACAACAATTGATTAACGACAGCTAAGAGACATTGAGGCCATGTCACCTAGCTGCAAGGCGCCACCTGCTGTCGATAGTGTCATACACTCAACCGCAATGCAACCGCCTTTGTATAATGTTGATCTTCTCAATCAACTATTTTCCATTTCTGGCTGTATTGTTGGTGCGATGGACGCGCCTGTTAGAGACGCTGATAATTACTGTGATGTACACTGGCAACTGTGGCTGGTCATGGATGCTGTAATTCTTAACAGTTAAATACTTCAGATACACAGGGATGCCGTGATTGTATCAACACACACCGTGATATAACCATAACGGGTCGTGATAGCACCATCACACACCGTGCTAGAACCATTACAGGCCGTGATAGCAGTATCACACCACTACACACCTTCATTGGAAGCATCACGCTTCGTGATTGTATCATCACACTCATCATCACACGCCCACGTGACCATATCATCACGCCGCATTGACCCTCACGCCCCCTCGCTGTTGCGTGTCATCCTACTTAACCTCTAAACAGTTGGAGGTCACATTTGATCGGAATAAGAGGACCTCCTTGCACCCTCAACTCACGCCCTTCCACCTCAACACACGCCACGAGTCTCCAAAATCTCATCTCACGCTTGCTCGACGGACATCGCTAATATTTGTATCCAACTTATAACTCTCTGATCACCGTGCATTAGGAGGGAGGGGAGAAGTGGGGGGGGGGGTGAGGTTGTCTCCTTGTGGAGGGACATGACAAGGCGGCATGAGGCACTTATAACCTCATGAGGCATTCTTGGCAGGTTCTTGGTGAAGTCCTCAGCCGAGCGCGATGGCTTTAGGACAGACAGATTCTATCCATGTTTCGAGGGGAAGTCGTCGACCAGCAGAATCACCCTCACTCCCTCCGCCCTCCTTCTTGTTATGAAATGGTCACACAGCGTCGGACATGTCAGGGCAGATGGAACGGAATACTGGCAGACTTGAGCAGATGCATGCGCTGTCGCAGATTGCATATTTGCCGTCTTAGGACGATAAAAGCTTGGGGGGTGGGGATAAGATGCTGGCTGCATGCTAATAGAGCTGGCCAACAGGCGACTCTCCCCCAATCCACTCAGCACCACCAGACAATGCCTCTCTGTAGTTACTGCATTGTCATCAAAAGAAACATCATTTATCAATTAGGAAACAACGGACGCCACATAGCGCCGCGTTTAGGCAAAAATGCTCTGTGTTGCGCTGGCTGTTTACTCCACGATCACCCTGGTGGCGGCTCTCTGGTGTCAAATAATGCGACTTCAACTCATACTTTAGCGTGCATCTTTTCAAAACCAACCCAGCAGCCGGATGAGGTAACCTGACGCGCATCTGTATCTTGTCACCGCCGAGTCTGTAGCGAGTGAACATATTAAGGGTTTCATGACATCAAAAAAGGCGTGTGAGGGGAGGCGGAAGAGCGGGGGGCTGTTCCTTGGCCTAGGAAATTAGGCTGATGGTCTCATTTGCCCATGAGACAGGAACGGTGGTCTTATTGACCAAGTAGACAGGGATGGTGATCTAATTGGCCCAATAGACAGGGATGGTGGTCTTATTGACCAAGTAGACAGGGATGGTTGTCTAATTGGCCCATGGACAGGGATGGTAGTCTAATTGGCCCAGTAGACAGAAACGGTGGTCTTATTGACCAAGTAAACAGGGATGGTGGTCTAATTGGCCCAGTAGACAGAAACGGTGGTCTTATTAGCCCAGTAGACAGAAACGGTGGTCTTATTGACCAAGTAAACAGGGATGGTGGTCTTATTGGCCCAGGAGACAGGAACGGTGGTGTTATTGACCAAGTAGACAGGGATGGTGGTCTAATTGGCCCAGTAGACAGGAATGGTGGTCTAATTGGCCCAAGTAGACAGGGATGGTGGTCTAATTGGCCCAGTAGACAGGACAGGGATGGTGGTCTAATTGGCCCATGGTGGTCTATTGGCCCAGTAGACAGGGATGGTGGTCTAATTGGCCCAGTAGACAGGGATGGTGGTCTAATTGGCCCAGTAGACAGGGATGGTGGTCTAATTGGCCCAGTAGACAGGGACAGGGTGGTCTAATTGGCCCAGTAGACAGGGATGGTGGTCTAATTGGCCCAGTAGACAGGGATGGTGGTCTAATTGGCCCAGTAGACAGGGATGGTGGTCTAATTGGCCCAGTAGACAGGGATGGTGGTCTTATTGGCCCAGTAGACAGGGATGGTGGTCTAATTGGCCCAGTAGACAGGGATGGTGGTCTAATTGGCCCAGTAGACAGGGATGGTGGGGCCCAGTAGATGGATGGTGTCTAATTGGCCCAGTAGACAGGAACGGTGGTCTTATTGACCAGTAGACAGGGATGGTGGTCTAATTGGCCCAGACAGACATTGGCCCAGTAGAAGGGTGGTCTTATTGACCAAGTAGACAGGGATGGTGGTCTAATTGGCCCAGTAGACAGGCCCAAGACAGGGTGGTCTAATTGGACCAGTAGACAAGTCTAATTGGCCCAGTAGACAGGGATGGTGGTCTAATTGGCCCAGAGAGACAGGAATGGTGGTCTTATTGGCCCAGTAGACAGGGATGGTGGTCTAATTGGCCCAGGAGACAGGGATGGTGGTCTAATTGGCCCAGACAGGGACTAATTGGCCCAGTAGACAGGGTGGTGGTCTAATTGGCCCAGTAGACAGGGATGGTGGTCTAATTGGCCCAGTAGACAGGGATGGTGGTCTAATTGGCCCAGTAGACAGGAACGGTGGTCTTATTGACCAAGTAGACAGGGATGGTGGTCTAATTGGCCCAGTAGACAGGGATCGGTGGTCTAATTGGCCCAGTAGACAGGGATGGTGGTCTAATTGGCCCAGTAGACAGGACAGGGGTGGTCTTATTGGCCCCCAGGATGGTGGTCTTATTGACCAGTAGACAGGGATGGTGGTCTTATTGGCCCAGGAGAATGGTGGTCTTATTGGCCCAGGAGACAGATGGTGGTCTAATTGGGGTAGACAGGGATGGTGGTCTAATTGGCCCAGTAGACAGGGATGGTGGTCTAATTGGCCCAGGAGACAGGGATGTGTCACTGTATGGTAATAACGGCTGAGTTCAATGATTGGTCGTTTGTTGAAGCACACAATACTCGATCATGATAGTTTAAAGAAACGGGTTGCTTCATTTCTGACGATTTACCCGGACGCATGACGTAGCTCTCCGAGAAACTGACATTTATTTCTATAACGAAGCGACTTACATGATTTAGAGTTAGAATCCTACACATCAAAATACAGCAAATGTCTTTTTTGGTTCGTTCATAAATGGGATTAGATAAGTTTTCTTTGCTCAGTTTCGCTTTTCGCAAAATAATCCACCAGCTTGATGCTGGCTATGTAACGGACGAGAAGTGTTGGCGGGTGCTTGATGTAACTTCGTTAGTCTTGTTATGTGTTGACCAGGGGGTCACCTTCCTTGGCTGACACATAAATGGATGCAAAATAAAGCCACATAGTACATAAAATGACCTATAGCTGTGAATGGCTCCAGGGGGCGCTACTTATTCCCTTGGTTTGATGTTGAAGCGGTGTCTGAGATGTTAGCTCATAACGGGGCCTCGACGTAGTTGTAATTCTGACCTGCAAGTCCCGGGTTCGACTCCCATTAACCTCGCATTTAATCACGATTCTCACAAAGAGATGGAGAGAGATGGAGAGAGGTGGAGAGGGGATGGGGTGGGGTTTGATGCGAGAGACAAACTGATCAAGTGATAGAAATTTCTTTGAGACAAACAAGATATAGCGCCCGGGGAGGATGGTTCTGCAAGCGAGATGCCGGATTCTGCTGCTGAAGCTAAGTGACGTCGTGCATTCCGCACTGTGCCCTGTATAAATACGCCATTTGTCGCCGGGCTGCTGGAGGCTGATGGGAGATCCACGGATGGAGATATGCATAGCAGGGCAGCGTGGACCCACATAACAAACCGCGCTGTCAACCTGTGTGAGGTCCATGCTAATGTGCCCTCATTCCTAACCATATGACCTTTGGGTTCAAAGAAAGGGATGGAGAGAGAGGTCTTGACATTACTAATATACTCATGGATCAACTGACCGCAGTCAGGGGCACTCTCGAATGCTTGAAGGAAATCTGATAAACGCAATTTGAAATTTTATTCTTTGATTTGAAAGTTTGAGGATAATGTAAGTGTTTGCCAGCGAGCAAGGGATCACGCTGGTCCTGAATGGGTCGCCTTATGCTCTCCTAATTGCCTTAGTCTGATGTCTGGTGTCTGCGAGCAGGTAAAGAGGCGTGACTGCTTTACCGTTCCCCCGGAATGGAATATCTGACCCCATCGCCTAAATCGCCCAGGAGCCAATAACTGGATCACAGCTTCCATGTTTGACGTCATGTGACATCGCAGCACTTAACGCGCCTCGTTCTCATTGCCAATTCATAATTGAAGATGAATCCGGATCACAGGGGAGCCGGGGGACGAGGCGGGGCGGGGGATAAAAGTGGAGTGTTGCAAATATTAATAATTGATAACAATTATCGTGATTAATGAGAGTCGGCATTGGTTGAGTCGGGATAATGACTCACTCTCCGTAACAGTCTGCTGCCACTTGTGAAAATCGGGAGATTAGCTTCTTAAATCGTGTGTGGTTAAGGCGAAGGATGTGATCTAGCGTTGTTTGAAGTTCGAATGTCAGACTTAATCGCCATTTGGAAAACATCTAAATTGTCTATATTCGCCCATGACCGTCCTTGTCAATAGGTAGACAGCAATATTCGTGAATAAAACACCCATCATTTCATACAAATATATGAATGTCATTTACTAAAACTAACTCATTCTTCTTGTTAGTGTTCACTTGGCATCATAAAAAATCGATGTCGAAAAAACACGTGACCTTTCACCTTTCACCTTTCACCACATCAGGATTCCATGATGGATATAGCCTCGATGCCGAGAACGAAATATTAAAAAAGTTGACTTGTTTAAGGATCGTCTTCACAAATCTCCAACAAAATCCATTCCTCATTTGTAAAAAGAGAAACGTCTTTAGTCGTCACTCAGTACATTCACAGACGAAGACAGGAGTTTCGATTTTTTTACCTAATCCTGCTTAAACAAAAGGCTTCTTAACGACAAATTCTACTTAACTTAAATGTTCGCTTTCCTTGCCCCATTACAACAAAATGCCTCGTTGCACGATTCTTCCGGGGCCTAATAGCGAATGCAGTTAGGGAAAAGCAACAACTGTAACGATCAAAAATGAGTCCGAAAAGACGATGCTTATCCACTACAAGGTGTGGCTTCTGCGCGAGCAAATAAGCTCTTTGGACCCTATCTGTATTTATTATCTCATATAACCGTACCGGAATTAAGTATTTTTTTCTAGATTTTAATCCTATCCCTGTTGAACTTGTAACACGTCTAAATTATGCCACTGCAGCGAGTTCTCACGCGTGATCTGAGACCACACGATTTGAAAAAGTAGACCTGCTAATGTGATTTAAACTTCCCTGGTATCCATCCATTCACAGTTAAAGTCTTTGCCAATGATGAGTCCCCGGACATCTTGTATTTACCCTTGATGCTGACTTGCTCGCTGCTCGCTCTCCAAGCACTTTATATCTTCAGGAACTAAATATAATCCATTTTTGGCTACAAACAAACAACTTGAACAATTGCCTCGCGTCGCACGAAGCATTTCTCCCAATTGAATATTTCTTCAACGAAGCGTTTTTTTCGTCTCAAACAATGCGCCTCCCAATACTGCAACGCGTTTTCCATTTCTCCCATGCTACAATGCGTTTTCCATTTCGCCCAATGAGCTACAATGCGTTTTCCATTTCTCCCAATGTGCTACAATGCGTTTTCCATTTCGCCCAATGAGCTGCAATGTGTTTCTATTTCTCCCAATGTGCTGCAATGCGTTTTCCATTTCTCTCGATGTGTTGCAACGCGTTTTCCATTTCTCCCAATGAGCTGCAATGCGTTTTCCATTTCTCCCAATGAGCTGCAATGCGTTTTCCATTTCTCCCAATGAGCTCCAAAGCGTTTTCCATTTCTCCCAATGCGTTTTCCATTTCTCTCGATGTGCTGCAATGCGTTTTCCATCCGATCAGAAGATACGCAGTGGAGAAGAGCCTTCCATCACTCTCCGAGCGCACCAAGTACCTTCTTTTCTATTTGATCGCTGTTTCTTACATCACCTCTAGAATCCAACCGTCAGCATCCTCTGAGCTCCGTGGCTCCCACCATCAGCATCCTCTGTGGTTCTGCTCCCACCGTCAGCATCCTCTGCGCTCCGTGGCTCCCACCATAAGCATCCTCTGTGCTCCGTGGCTCCCACCGTCAGCATCCTCTGTGCTCCGTGGCTCCCACCATCAGCATCAGCCCACCGTCAGTGCGCTCCTGCTCCCACCATCAGCATCCCTGTGATCCGTGGCTCCCACCGTCAGCATCCTCGCTCCGTGGCTCCCACCATCAGCATCCTCTGTGGTTCTGCTCCCATTGTCAGCATCCTCTGTGGCTCCCACCATCAGCATCCTCTGTGCTCCGTGGCTCCCACCGTCAGCATCCTCTGTGGTTCTTGCTCCCATTGTCAGCATGCTCTGTGCTCCGTGGCTCCCACCATCAGCATCCTTTGCGCTCCGTGGCTCCCACCGTCAGCATCCTCTGTGGTTCTTGCTCCCACCGTCAGCATCCTCTATGGTTCTTCCTCCCACCAAACCTCTTGTCCTTGGTAATCTGATCAGCCCTTGTAATCAATCGCTAACACATCTGTCAGAACATATAACACTGCCAGTTAATCTTACCATCACTTAAGTCTACTGTGCCCCTTAATAGGCATGGAAAGTCATGACATCATCGTGTTTAAGTGATTTGGCGATTTGGTTCTTAAAATGGGTTGAATTCTGTGAAGCAAATGAACGAAAAACATTGGAATTCACTTGGGAACATTCTAGCCTCTTGGCCATATATGCAATCTGGAGCTGAAACAGTCAAACCATTTGTCGTCTGCTTTCTTCCGCGATTGGTATTCCTACGCAGCGTGCCAGGATGTTTGTTTAGCGCACCTTATATAGTATCTAACCATTCCTGCGTTGATCAACCCCCAGCCCCAACCCCTTCCCACCATGTACCCCAAGGATGCTGGGAGAGGGCATTGTTAACAGCTTCTGTATCCCCAAGAAAGCATAAACCAAGCGTTTGGTCGGGCATACCGGAGACAACGAATAGCTAGCCTCACGACCGCGCGCCATTTGCCAGACCTTGTCAATTGAGCTATGAAATTGGCGAGAGAATTGAGACAGGGTGGTTGGCAGCGGATGTGACAGGGAACCGGCAAAAAACACTCCTCTGTTCATTTCAGGGACGACAGGTCGAAGGTGTATCGGTCGGTGGAATATTCACTGGTGTCGTTGTTTGCCGGTACCCTTTTATAAGACCTTTACTGAACGGCTCCTTGATATGCTAGGCAACTTGGTAAGTTTTCAGCTAGGAGAGGAGGTGAGGAAAACTGGCTGTGGATTTATTTCAAGCGCAATATGATTAACATGGGCAAATGAAGTAATACAATACGCCCCCTGACGGCGTCATCATGAATTAACACTGACCTTCTCCGGCTGTGACGACAGATGAAGGGAAAAAAAGATCAAATTGAATTTTCTACTTTTTGCTTCACACTTTCCAGATGCTGAGAGGACGGGAATGATTTGTGCATGTATCCCGCTGTAGTCTTGTTGACATAAGCTTAGATGTGGCGTGGGGAGCATAATTGATATGAATGAACAATGGAGGCACATTGAGGGACATCAGAGGTACACTGTCAGTGATCACAGGGGGGATTGAGGCACAATTGTACCTTAAATGAGTACTGACCTCTGTGTTATCTGAACAAACAAGGCTGAATAAATCCCGCTGTTGTATTTGCAGCCGTAACAATTTCACCGCGAATGAGTTCATAAAATAATTAGGAGATGCTCTGTTTTGAGGTGTCTCATAAATAGCCACGAGAAATGCTTTGATCAGCGAGATTATCAAGTATAAGGGTACACGACTGTAACCAGTGGCGCTCTATGTAAAATTAAATGTACTTGCTGTAGCAATAAGTTGGTGTAAGCATCAGGGAGAAAAGCCTCCACGAGGATTTCAGTTAGTTGCCGTTTTTACATGATTTGGTTAAATATATTGTGTTGTTGACAAGCTTCGTTGAATGCGTAATTAAGCCAATGCTTGCGTGAAATTCTCATCATTTCATTTCCACATTAAAAAAGGAATAATGAATGACGATAAAGTACTGAACTATTGGAAATGATACAGAGCGTTACACCTCAATATTTTATTGAAACAGAGCGTTACACCACAATGTCCTATTGATACAGAGCGTTACACCTCAATATCCTATTGATACAGAGCGTTACACCTCAATGTCCTATTGATACAGACCGCTACATCTCAATGTCCTATTGATACAGAGCGTTACATCTCAATGCCCTATTGAAACAGAGCGTTACACCACAATGTCCTACTGATACAGAGCGTTACACCTAAATGTCCTACTGATACAGAGCGTTACACCTCAATGTCCTATTGATACAGGGCGTTACACCTCAATGTCCTATTGATACAGAGCGTTACACTTAATCTCCCTATTGATACAGAGCGTAAAACCTCAATGTCCTATTGATACAGAGCGTTACATTTAATGTCCTATTGACAGAGAGCGTTACACCTTAATGTCCTATTGATTCAGAGCGTTGCACTTAATCTCCTATTGATACAGAGCGTTACACCTCAATGTCCTTGTGTCGTTCTTATCGATGTGAGTAGGCGTCTCACTTTCATGTTCAGTTCAGGTGGATCCCTTATCATATCTACATATACATACGGAAATAAAGGCACGCCCCTTTCAGAGATCATCTCGTCAGCTTATGTAGGCATCGAACAGGACGCGAGCAACAAGTGGCCTCGTTTGCAATCAGATCACGTGATGAGCACAAGCATAATGGCATGTCTAATGTTAAAGATGAGGTACGCGAGAATTGCATAATGGATTAGAGTGCGTCCATTATTCAAAGCAGGTCTGATCCCATCGGCCGTTTGGACATGTCAAACAGTCCTCTCGCCAGAGCAGAGATGTGAACCGTCTTATTCTCCTCCCAGGCTGGGAGATATCTTGAATGTGGTGTATGGGCCTATGAGACTAGGGATCCCGTGTGCGGTATTCAGGATGCGCGACACGGACCCGCCATGCCTAATCAGCGCCGCTGTTTGCAGTTAAATGAATGCGCAAAGCCTGCCTCAAAGCAGCGCTATCATTTGACGTGAATACACGGCAATGAGATCGGGGTATTCCGCGGAGCGTCTGAAAGATGAAATGCATAAATGGTATTGTGTGTGTGTGTGTGGGGATGGGGGGGGGGGGTGGGGAAGCATTGTTGTTGAGGTGATAGGAACAAAACGAGGTGGAGTTATTGTGCTCCAGCGGTCACAAAGCTGAGGTCCAAAACACAAGATCTCTCATGTAGGAAGTAAGTGTGGGTTAATGAGGTCGCGTGGGGCAGGAGAGGGAGGTTAGGGAGGGAGATAGAGGTTAAATAGGGTAGGTCGTGTGTTTATTACGTAATGGTTAAATCACGACTTAGGATCGTGCTATGTGAATATTAATGACCCTCATTTTTGGAATTGTGAGGAGAAGTAGTTGTCTCTTTAACCTGAGGGTTAAACGCCGCGTGATAACGCCCTACGAGGCTCTCAAGACGCCCTCATGATTGATTCACGCTCCTAACCGCTCTCTGCTGGGATATGAACGTCTCCATGGGCGCGTTCTGTTATGAGTTGCTTTTTAAGCGTCGGCTGCATTGAATAAAGACTCATACATAATGGAGTTGATACAGGGTGCAAATGACCCTCCGGCACTTAACCTTCAATTGTACAAATCATTGTTGCATATATAGCTATATTCTTGTACTTAACGTACAACTTTATGGATAACAACATCAAATGAATGTTTGTCTCGATGCATTATGGGAAATATAGTGGTTAAAAGGAGTCTGATAGAGGGAGGGTTTGGGCACCCGGGGCGAGCTGAGATGCTGCCTGTCTGAATAATAAATGATACCTGCAGCTATAGGCTGCCACCATAGAGGTTGCTATGATGAGGTAAGGTTAATTAGTAATATATTATACCTGTAGGTAAAGGTTGCTATTATGAGGTGGGGTTTTATTAGCTATAGTGAACACAAGCAGGTAGAGTTTGCTATGATGATTTGGTGTTAATTAGCAATAGATGATACTTGTAGGTATAGGTTGCCATTATGAGGGGGGGGGGGGTTAATAAGCAAATAATGATACCTGTTGGTAGAGGTTGCTATGATGGGGTGGGGTTAATTAGCAATTAATGATACCTGTAGGTAGAGGTAGTTATGATGAGGTGGGTTAATTAGCAATTAATGATACCTGTAGGTATAGGTAGCTATGATGAGGTGGGGTTAATTAGCAATTAATGATACCTGTAGGCAGAGGTTGCTATGATGAGGTGGGGTTAATTAGCAATTAATGATACCTGTAGGTATAGGTAGCTATGATGAGGTGGGGTTAATTAGCAATATATGATACCTGTAGGTATAGGTAGCTATGATGAGGTGGGGTTAATTAGCAATATATGATACCTGTAGGTATAGGTAGCTATGATGAGGTGGGGTTAATTAGCAATATAGGATACCTGTAGGTATAGGTAGCTATGATGAGGTGGGGTTAATTAGCAATTAATGATACCTGTAGGTATAGGTAGCTATGATGAGGTGGGGTTAATTAGCAATATATGATACTTGTAGGTATAGGTAGCTATGATGAGGTGGGGTTAATTAGCAATATATGATACCTGTAGGTATAGGTAGCTATGATGAGGTGGGGTTAATTAGCAATATATGATACCTGTAGGTATAGGTAGCTATGATGAGGTGGGGTTAATTAGCAATATATGATACCTGTAGGTATAGGTAGCTATGATGAGGTGGGGTTAATTAGCAATTAATGATACCTGTAGGTATAGGTAGCTATGATGAGGTGGGGTTAATTAGCAATATATGATACCTGTAGGCAGAGGAGGTTGCTATGATGAGGTGGGGTTAATTAGCAATATATGATACCTGTAGGTAGAGGTTGTTATGATGAGGGCGGTTATAGGAGTGTAATGAAAAGTTCGGGAACTGTAGGTCCCTTTTCGGTATAGGCTCTTCTCAATGGGAGAAAATTTCAAGCTTAACCGGATTTTAAACATCTACAGGTGTTGCTGTTGTTGCTGCTGTATTTGTTGTGGGAAGCATCCCGTCTGGCGCGACGCTTGCCTCATTGCGCACTCTGCCCCCACATACGACCCTTTCTTTCCAACGCACCCCCACATACGACGCTTTCTTTCCAACGCACCCCCCTCAGCGCGTTCTTTGTCACTAATAACCTTAATGCTACAAGTTGCCTCATGCCAAATGAACAATCAATTAACGGAGGAGGGTCTTGCCATAGCGGATTGAAACAAAGGAAGCGTTGCCAAAGAATGCCACTCTCACCATTTATCCCTTTTACGGAAATAAATTTGAAAATGATTGGCACAGCACATGTTGAAGGGAACGCCATTAGGGAGGTACGCAGGGGGGTGGGGAAGGGGGTGGTATCGTGTAGAATTAGTAGCTCACGAGTGGGGGAGGAAGTAGGGTGGAGAAGGGTTGTTGGGGTGGGGGGTGGGGGTGGGAGGCATGACTCAGAAGTTCCAACATATGTATCTTTTATTGAATAATGGAGAGAAGGTCAGCTACGTGTTTGAATGTCTCCCAAGAGGACAGACAAATCCAAGATGGCGCGAGGGGTGTAAGTGTATGTGTGTGCGTATATATGAGCGTGTGGGTGTGTGCATGTGTGCTTGCATGTGTGTGTGCTTATATTCGTCATGTGTGTATATTGATGAGTGTGCGAGTGTATGTGTGTATATATGAATTCAGCTGCATGGATTAGTGTACGTGTATGCATATGTGCGAGTATGAATTTGTGTGTGTATATGACTACATGTGCATATTGCATGCATGTTTATGAATAAGTGTGTGTGTGTGTATGTGTGTGCATGAATATATTTCTGTGTGTGTAAATTATCGATAATCGTGTCTGAGTCGTCATGGCTGCATCCTGTGACATAGAGCCGTCCAACCTGTTCCGGTTTATAGATTTCAATCTTTAATATCATGACGTGTTAAGTGAACAGTTCAAAGATTCAATGTCTGGTGCCATGAATGAAGTGGGAAATAATGCTTATTGTCTTAAATATTTATTGTTCGGGCTTAAATTTTTCATTGATTTCACATCAATCAATTTATGTCTATTTCGGCATGACTTTGTGTGGAGGGAAAATGCTGTTCATGAGATGATGACAGTAGTTAACCTTGTTAACTTCAAGTTCATCTTCTCGTCCCTAATTCCCTTCAATATTCAACATGAGGACAAAAAAATAGTTGGCAACAGTTGCAAGTAGTTTATCGTAATAGTTCATCCTTTCATCCAGACGCTAATGTCATTGGCTGAACCCATCTCGTGGACTCCGTTTCGTGCTTAGATCTCCCCGTACTGGGAGGTCGGTCACGCAAGGTTCCTCCCGGCGGAGGTCCCGCTGAATGGGGAGGCTGTCGGGAGCGCCGACCAGGTCGGGTCGCCCGGCAGGTGCCGCTGATTAATGTAATTTGAGGAGACCCTCAACACGTAGATGAGCGTAGTTTTCAATTTGTTTTTCTCTGTTTAACCTCTGGCCTGTAGTAACTGAATATAGGGAGGGCGGAGAGAGGGAGGCACTACCTCATTCTCTGTTATGCCTCGCAATTCCTGCTCTTCGTGTTGGACCTCCTTGAGGAAGCAAGTCACATCGTTGTTAATTGCAGTGCCCTTTGGCCCCCATACGATATGATACCAGCCTCAATCAGGCGGCCATTGACTTCTACCCTCCCAAACACGACCCCCTCCCACCCCTTAACTATAACACTCTCTCTCCCAATTAAGCATTAATAAAGCCGCCCTGATAAGGCTTTCTAATCATGCCGGCCGTGAGTTTTTGACCACATGCCATGCTCGTGGGTATTGTCTATGTAGTTTAGGAGAGGTCTAGCGACTTGATTGCGACTGGCAGCGGAGGCAACTTGACACGTCTGGCGGGAGCAAGACGAGGTGAGGCCCGCTAGGGTGAGGGCACAACTAGGAGGGTGCTCAAAGGTGATAATGTGGGGCACAACTAGGAGGGTGCACAAAGGTGATAATGTGGGACACAACTAGGTGGGTGCTCAAAGGTGATAATGTGGGGCACAACTAGGAGGTGGGTGCACAAAGGTGATGCTCAAAGGTGATAATGTGGGGCACAACTAGGTGGGTGCTCAAAGTTGATAATGTGGGGCACAACTAGGTGGGTGCACAAAGGTGATAATGTGGGGCACAACTAGGTGGGTGCACAAAGGTGATAATGTGGGGCACAACTAGGTGGGTGCACAAAGGTGGTAATCCGAGGGTATGGCTTGCATTAGGGTAAGCATCTGTGATGCACCTGGATTAAAAACGCATTGATTTTAGAGTTGAGTAAGGTGATAATGATCATGACGGTGATGAAGATGATGATGATAATGATGATGATGATTAAGTTCATGGAAATGATCGTGATGAGAATAAAAATTATAATAATGATGATGATGTTGATGATGATGATGATGATGATGATGATGATGATGATGATGATGATGATGATGATGATGATGATGATGAGCAAGCTCGGTACAGCAGATGTCTGGAGCCAGCGCAAGACGCATTATGCAACGAGAAAATAGCATTAGTTTTCCTTCAAGTGAACAAATACAGGTCGACAGGGTCATGCATTTTCATTATGCGCCAAATGGAGGAGGATTCTGAAGGAGCTGGCCGCATCATTCCCAATCATTAGCGTCACCCAACGGCCACATTTCCATTCCAAACCCAGTTAAGGTCGAGAGAAACACTCGCCGGTCAACCGTCACCCCACCCCGCCCAACACTGACCGCCTCTTCCCTCCCTAAATCATAGTCAATGTGGAATCTCTATTGTAATTACATGTATAAGGCAGAGAGATTTCGGGGGGAATATTCGCGGATGGTGCGGTTGATGTGGGGGGTGGGGGAGTGAGGGGGGTGGAGGCTGGTTGCTTGGTCACTGCCGACACGGCACCCTATCTGGCTTCTCCTCTAACCTGCCCTCATAGCGACACAGATGGCCCGGCCGCAGCCGCCTCTCCGCCCAGACACCACCCTCCTACACGCTCACCACTTCCCATGTCCCTCCTCACCCCTTAAATTATGACTAAACGACTCAATAAATTTGATATTACAAACATAAATGACACTATTTGCATAAAACAATTACCCAGGGGGAGTTTGCGGGAGAGTGGCAAGGCAGGAGCCCGCGGCGATTCGTGGCGTGGAGCAAGCAACTTGTAGGGAGAGGATCTCACGTGCGTGCGGTCGAAGAGTGAGTGCAGCCGGCATTGCCGACAAGAATGTCCCCTGTGGCATTTATGATTCCATATTTCATAATTACACTCGAGGCGGAGAGGGGTAAATTGCTAGGGCGACACGGTCAATGGCTCGACACGACCTAAGCAGTCACTCGGAAGATCCACTGACATGCATGCGCGTATATCAAGCGCTAAGTGGCAGGGCAGGAATCATTTCTATCGTAATAACCATAATACGCATTAGCGCGTGTATGTATTATATCGTGTATGTACATGTACGGCTAAGAATCATACGTACATGTGTCAATAAACACGTACGTATACATATAAACGCATATATATATATATATATATATATATATATATAGATATATATAGATAGATATATATATATATATAGATATATCTATATATATATATATATATATATATATATATATATATATATCTATATCTAATGATAGATATTATCTATATATATATATATATATATATATATACATACCTACATACATACATACATACATACATACATACATACATACATACATACATACATACATACATACATACATACATACATACATACATACGTACATACATACGTACATACATACATATATATACATATACATGTGAATACACACATATAAACGTGAGTAAATATTATAACTATGAATTGATAAAAATATGTCTCATCATATATTTATATATATATATATATATATATATATATATATATATATATATATATATATATATATATATATATATATATATATATATATATATATATATATATATATATATATATATATAGATATACATATATATATACACATGTAAATATGTAAATATGAATATACATATATATGTACACATACATATATATGTATATGTATATATAAATATACATATATATGTACATATACATACATATATATATGTATATATAAATACATATATATGTACATATACATACATATATATGTATATGTATGTATGTGTATATAGGTGTAACTATAAATGTATATAACAATATGTATTATCATATATATATATATATGCATATATATATATATATATACATATACATTTATATATACATATAAAAAAATATACATGTTTACACTCATATTAGTATATATATGTATATATATATATATATATATATATGTATGTATATATGCATACATATATATGTATATACGTTATATATATATACATATATACACATACATATTATATATACGTGTATATATATATACACATATATATACACACATACATACATAATATATATATATATGAATATATATATATATATATATATATACATATATATATATATATATATATATATATATATATATATATATATATATATATATATATATATATATATATATATATATATATATATATATATATATATATATATATATATATATATATATATCTGGAACAGCACCAAAGTTAGTGGACATACGAGGTCTGTAACACTTGCGTTAAGTAATCCCAGAAGTTTGGTTAGCCCTTCTGGTCGGCTGTTGTTGACCAGCTACAGGAACATAACCAACTTTTCCTTCCTTCCTTCCCGACGCAAGTAATTTTCACCCCAACTTGGGCCACTTAATTTGTCATGAGAATATGATATTGGAGGCACAGATGGGACGCGCGTGGGAGCGCGTGGGAGGATTGGGCGATCTATTAAAGGGGATTATGCCTGTGGCTTTAAGAGGTACCGCTCGTTATTAACCAGCATTAATATTTCCAAGATGAAGACAAAACGAGCGGCGACAGCTCCATCCATCTTTCCAACACTCGGCCCTTTATAGATATTAGCATAAATGGAAGAGCGGAGCGGATTAGCTGGAGGCCAGTACTAATTCATTGTACAGTCTAATATAATCTCGCGAAATCTACGCGACAGTTTTGGGAAGGATGTAATAAGCCGATATAATGGTCAAATCAGTGATGAGGATAAGAAACGGACTGGCGACGTGGTATAACTCGAGCCGCGGTGAATATTGGCGATAAATTAATTATATCTGAGGGACTAGCTGCCGTCTTCATAGGATCTGAGACAATATCTCGGCGCGCAGACAGACGGGTGGCCAGTGGCTCTCTCTCGAAACAGTCATCTGCCCGCCACCATTTAAGTCAGAATTAATTATAATTCATTGATCTATAAATTATGTCGGGCCATGAAGACCGGATGAACAAAAGGCGTCGAGTCGAGCGAGTTGATAGCGGGGTGCAGCGTGAGGGGGTCCGGTGCAGTGTGAGGGGGTCCGGTAATGTCATCGTCTTCGTGTCCAGTCCCAACGCTTAACACTTCCATACGCCAATTAGACTGACCAGCGAAACTCTACCCCGTCATCGAGTACAATAATACCTGTCTTGTATTGTCACAAGGACACAAAAAAAGGGAAAAAAAGTTGGGTAATGACGCGTAATGTCGCGCCGGGTAGAAGTCATGACCTGGACTGGCTCTAAACACGACATATGGCGCCACCTCATCACCCCGGGAAACAGGAAGGGCATTACTACGCGCAATAATACCTCAACCAAACACTATTAATGGTCGAGATTTTCAGGAGGATTCGAGAGGCTAGCCCTCCCCTCAATCGACCAAGTTCAACTGAGAGAAAATGACAAATTAATCAAATTTCATGGGCGGGCACACGGGTGAAAGGATGGATGGTACTGTTATGGGGCATGACCTACCAGACGCGCAGTTAACCCACCAAGCGGCTCTCACTTCATAGAAAATACCCCCTATTTAAACTGCCAACAATAGAGAGTTCAAATGCCAAGCAAATTAATTAAAACAATATTTCATCTGAAGAGATTGAGAGGCATTTGACCAAGTGGAGGTTACAATAGAAGGGTTCGGCGCGTCTAATGTCGTGCGAACTAAAACCATTCCACGAAAAAAATGGATTGACTTATTTGCATTCGTTGTCATACATAAATTAAGGCACGAAGGCTTCATTTGGCGATTGACACGTTAGTAGTTGCCAGCGGCACCATCATCATACTGGAAACATCACCATCACAACCAACCATGTCACCATCACAAACAACAACGAAGTCACCATCACCATACTGGAAACATCACCATCACAACCAACCATAGCGTCACCATCACAACCAACAACGAAGTCACCATCACCATACTAGAAACATCACCATCACAACCAACAACCTAGTCACCATTAGCATACTGTAAACATCACCATCACAACCAACAACGAAGTCACCATCACCATACTGAAAACATCACCATCACAACCAACAACGAAGTCACCATCACCATACTGTAAACAACACCATCACAGCCAACCATAACGTCACCATCACAACCAACAACAAAGTCACCATCACCATACTGGAAAGAACACCATCACAACCAACCATAATGTCACCATCACCACACTGTCAACAACACCATCACAACCAACCACAACGTCACCATCACACACAAAAAATCACCATCACCATACTAGAAACAGCACCATCACAACGAACAACAAAGTCACCATCACCATACTGGAAACAATACCATCACAACCAACCACAACGTCACCATCACACACACAAAAAGTCACCATCACCATACTGGAAACAATACCATCACAACCAACCAAAACATAACTATCGTTACCACTGTCAACATCACCATCGCCACCACTTACAAGAAAACCGTAACCATCACAACCAACATTACAGTCAACAGTCACTCATTAGAACGATGACACTATCAGAGCTCGTTGTAGCATTACGCATTACATTATTGCCAAAACGCTATAAACTCCAAACCACAAAAGAGTCCGGAGCCACACTTAGCCACACTAATTGCAATCTCATTGGACAGCAGCTGAATTGCCATCATAAACAATGTCGCAATTTCTATCACAAGTCAACATCCCCAGCAACATTACAACAACACCATTGTCTTTCGCAACATCCCCACACAAAAACTACGCGTCATCCCAAAACGTAACACGCAGCGAAGCGGTTTTCGCACATGAATGCCCACAGCTAAAGCAACCAGCAAATAGATCACGCAACCTATATTCACAAAACATGAAATCATCTTTCCGGCCATGAATTGAATTCCAATTCATGTCAGTTTTTGTGTGTCTGACACTGACACAACTGTCGTTATCCGCCACGTAATGCCAGGGGAGTCTATACGTGTCACCCCGCTGATTTTGCTCACTGATAAAAATGCATATGCGAGCGAGACGACATTGGAGCAGTGAAACGCAGCGTTGCGGAAACGCGCAGTTAATTGACAGACGCGCAAAGCAGACGACATTTGTAATGTCATATTATGCAAAAAGGCGTTCTTGTCCGTTCTGCAATCTGGCCTCGCAGATATTGGCTGGTTGTTTTCAGTGTCCGGATAACAATCTGGTATCATCACGCAATGCTTACCACTAATTGGACAGCGAAATGAACATGGCATCACAAGAAACGAGAGCTATTTTAGTAGAATAATCAAAACTGATGGCGATTGACAAGACGAGTTTGAAGGCGGAATTGTCACAGCAATGACCTCCAGGCAAAGACTTTCTGTAACACAGTGATGGAACTTTTCAGATGAGCGATTCAAAACGAACATTTGAGGCTAGCATAAATGCGGGTTAGCAGTAAACTACAGATTCCTGGCTCTCCAACATTCGGTTAGTGGTAACGTACATAGTAGTTGTAACCTGGGCCGGCAATGTGCTCGCAGCGCGAGACAATTTTGTAGTTAAGATTTATAATGGTAGCATCCATCTTCAAAGTCCCTTGTGTGTAAGACATGTCCGCTCCTGCAATTCCGCTGCTCCGTTCTGTAAACACAGCGTCTGTGGCGAGGCTGCTGGCAACTGAGTTAATTTGATGGATAGGTTAATTAGGAAGGGACTATAGCGGAGGTCCCGGGGCTGTTTTATAGTAAGTATGACAGGGCACCAGCGCTGTGACGTCACGGGTCCAACCTCACGTAAACGCCGTCTTTAAATTCCAAATCAAAATGTCGATATCTATTTTCCAGATGTTATCTTTTTAAAATATATATGTAGCAAACCTTGATGAAATTTTTCATTTAAATTTGAATAAAAAAACATCCCATGATCAGTTACAGGATTACTATGGCAGCATATAGATTAGCCGCGTAAGCCTGGATAAACTGTGATGCGTCCTTTCGCGGCGTTCCTTGCTAATGGCGATCGCTGCCAAAGGCGCGTGATGCCATAGCACCAGGGTATTCATCATATTTACTTTCCTCATCTTGGCTGGATAGGTCAGGCAAACATTACTTAGTTTTATGGCCTCAACCAAATTAATTCCATCCTCTCTGTTGGTATAATGTTTTCTGGCCGTAAAATTATTAATCGCTGACAGGCCCGGTTTATTAAGGAGCACGAGAATCGCCTATAGCAAATGGCTATGGATTCTTGATTAGTCTTGGATAATGATTAAAAGTCGAATCGCATGTGGTCGTATCATTCTGGTAGCTAATGGAGCCTTCCTTTCTACAGGGATCCATGCTTTAATAAAGTCCGGGGTTCCAAAGTCATCCCTGGCGCTGGATTAAGCAGGGCAGCGGCGCAACAATGGCTATGTTTTTCTCGCGCGAATCACCTTATCATGCGAGTTTACCGAGACCAGGTGCCAACCGAAGAGAAAATCTATTATCCCGGGCGGCACGCGTGATACGAGAAGATAGTTCGACGTCTACAAATAGGGAGGTTTTGCAACGTCTTTATGCCATAAAATGTCTGTTTTTTGTCGATCCAGGTTGTTTCCAATCAAAGAGATTAATTTCATCTGGGGTCGAAGGAAGACCCATGTAGGTCTTGCGCCTCCGAGTCGCGCCTTAATTGGGCTGAGTTCTATTTACGGGAGTCTTCTGCGTGACCAAATAGCCTGATCCCTCACTTGGTTGGCCGTAAATACGGCGTTGAATGGGGATATCCAACGCTTACTATTTCTGATTATATCTGCATCAAAACCCACACTTGTTGCTGAGTTTCATCTCATTTCCTGTTGTTTAATATAATCATCCGAAAACGCGAACGGAATTATTGTTTGTAAACAAATCCTAAACGGAAGTGGAACTTATCATATAAATTATCCTCGAGGAACAACAGCGCAGCCCCAGACAACCAAGAACGGCCCCCAAGCCGCCATCTTTAAATTGCTCAGTTCTACCCGGCGATTATGAATATGAGAGCATATCCAATATGAGGTTATGACAGTCATATGCGGATGTAAGAAGGCTTTTGATTGGCCGTGGGTTGAACGGGAGGAGGAGGAAGCCGACGAGAGTTATCATTCATAGTGACAGTGGTATCTGCCCAGGAGAGGCCGTCCCTGTCGCCTCCCCCACACCCCTCTCCTGCTGCTGCTGCTGCTGTAGTCACAGACATGGCATCGTCATCCATCTCAAGGCCAACTCTCCGTCTTAACACTAAAATCCTCTTGGCAGCCCGGGGACCCATATTTCAGAAACAATGGTTGAAATGAGAGTCGGTGAGGCGTACGTGGTCAGGCGCGCTGTATAATTGACCACCAGACGGAGCTGACGACGAATTCGCGACGAGACGTTAGTGAAAAGTGAGCTTAAGATGAAAATTATTGTAGCCATGAAATGAAGAAGATGTATATATATAGGGTTAAAGGAGGTCGGCAATGAGGTGGTTTGCATTGACTGATAGGACCGGACAAGTCATCCTGGTATAAACAGTCGATCGAGGAGAGGGCGGAGCAGGGTGGGGGAGCGGGGGGAGGCTTGCAGGTAACGGTGAGGTGTAAGTAGCGTGAAATGTGGGTGATGAGAGGTATGCCGCGTAATGTCACCTGCTGATGAATGCCTTCATAATATCCACACACGGCGAGAGATGCGCAGAAGATTTTGGGTTTATGAAGGGGTTTTAATGAGGATGAGGCGTAGATGCTGCAGGTGTACAGGTGTACAGAAACTACTCATATTTGTATTTGGATGCAATCAAACACTTGGTTCTGTCAATGTGATAAAATGCAACACAGCTCGGAAAAAAAATGTGCATAAATATTTGTTGAATGAACTGACATGAATGATATACGCTGTAACACATACTGTATGTAGTGTGTAGTATTTGGTCTATCATTGAATGATAACGTCAATGGCTGCTGCTGCTGCTGATGATGATGATGATGATGATGATGATGATGATGATGATGATGATGTTGTTGATGATGATGCTGTTGTTGTTGATGTTGTTGATGATGTTGATGATGATGTTGTTGTTGATGATGTTGATGATGTTGTTGTTGTTGTTGTTGTTGATGATGATGATGATGATGATGATGATGATGATGATGATGATGATGGTGACGTAACAGGCGATGGGAGGTGATAACTGATCATTTGCATGAGACTCCATCACAACCCCCCCCCCCACCCCACTGGAACTGTCGTATTGTTCACTGTTAACCAATTACCGTCAATCACCAAATGGTGTCGAAAGAAAATTGATTGAATTAATTGACTACTGCAACTGATGTGTGACTTATTCTTGGCACTTATGTACAAAAGAAAGAAACATGGACTGTTGACAATAGACTCAGTTTAATATAACCTGACCCTCGCCATACTATACGTATGGTGATATGCCAGTAACAAGACTACTTTGAAAATCTTACAGTTCTCTTCATACCACTCATATGTCACAGAGAATCATACATTAAGAACCGTTTAAATGCATAGATAGCAGCTATAAATATTCCCGTGCTGTTCACGCGAGTTAGATGTCCTGTAGCTGTTTTATTTACAGCTAATTCAACTCGCGCTGTTGCTGTTCAGCGTAACGTTTCAGTGAGCACTGGACTTTCTTTGCCTCTTCTATAAATACGAACGTGACATTAACGCCACGCTAATAAGAAACTATATCTGCACACGACAGTGTCTCTGCAGCCGCTGTTTAAGTTTCCAAAAAGTGTAATTTTCGAGCTCGATGGTTTGGAACCGAGTAAGTTGTGGATGGTTGGCGTGGGCGATGTGGAGAGCGGGAATCCTAGAGAAGCATGCAACCAAGGCAAGCCAGAATCCCTCCTCCTCCTAACCTCCCATCTCCCCACCCCGGCTACCCCTTCTCCAGTCAGGTCTATAAAAGTATATACTCAATTCCCGCAAACATAATTACAAGGTTGAGGTACCATTGCCATGAGAGATATTTAGGGGGCCATGAAATGGCACACCCCAACTGCACCGCGGTCTGGCCCCAGTTCCCCTCCCCGGGGGGAAGGGATCGGTAGCGATAGGGTGTTGGTGATAGGGGCCGCAGGGGGTGCGTGGGTGGGGTGGAGGGGGGTGGGGTGGTAGAGTTGCGGTCTGTGAGAACACACCTCCCTGTTCAAAGTATCAAAATACATCAATGTCGTAGGGCGACTTATGGAGATAGATGTAATCTCGCTGTCTCCCTCAACTCACTCGCCTTATTACTATGCAGGCTCAACTAGCCTGTCGCCCCATCCCTCAACACTGTTTGCCCCTTGCCTCCACTTGTGGGAATTCCTCCAGTTGGCTGCAAGTGACAAAAGAGGGGGGTCAAATGTATAGGCGAGATGGCCTCATGAGATTGCCTTGCCCCCTTGGCCAATTGGTCACACTCATAACCCCGCCTGGCTATGTGCCTGCGTTACTAAACACCCTCATTTCTTGATTAGCCGAGTTGGGGACTTGAATCATTCTATCTAGACCTCATCCCCAATCTAAGACGCTATCCGTAGTTTGCCTTTATTTCTCTTTACTCTTAATGGAGGGCCACCTTCGTGTAAATCAAAATGCCACGGTATATCATTCGTCAAGACTGGGCAAGGGGCACTCGTTCAGGGGAGGGGAGGGTGTCAGGTGTGGGGTGATGGGTGTGTGTGTGTGGGGGGGGGGGGGGCTAGACATTCTCTTGTCAAGTAGAGCCAATGGCAAGAGAAACCAACATGGACGCCAAACGACGTCGTGTGCTGGCAAGTGTAATGATGAATATTTGATAATTTCATTCATGAATAAGCCCTTGGGAAATTGTCGTTTCTTCATAAATATCGACACATGTTTGTTTAGTAAAAAAAATCTTATACGATAACTCATTCTTAGATATGATGACTTTACTTGCATAATTGACCGGACACACCGTTAAGATCGCAGCTTTAAGAATGCGAAATGTGACTTTAACGCTGAAGGCAGCATAAACTCTACAATACGCCACTTGCTGCTGATGAGCGCCATCTAGCGACCGACCGGGGAACAGCTTGTAATATGGCGGCGTTGAAGAGCAACGGGAGGGATTAAACACATTGCGCATGTATCCAACGGAGGAGGCGATGTCACCCCCCCCACCCCCACCCCTAGAATACCTCACCCAATACCCCTGCCCTCATAACTCACTGACCTCCATGCGTACCTTCCCAGAAAACCTAATCTGCGCTCCCCGATAGGTCACCGACAGGGATGAGGGTTTTGTCAGCGAGTGTCGGCGCAGGCAAGATGCCTTGGTTGGCTTGTCCGTATGACAGCCGGGACTATAACTCACTGCACCCAAGCTTCTCGCTATATCCTTTAAATACAGGGCAACTGGGCAGGGATCTGCGTTGTGGATGGCGACAGCCGTTAGCTTGGCAACAACCTATATAAACGGAGGGTACTGTCGTACAGGTGGGCGGGGTAAGGTGGTATCGAACCGCTTATCGCGAGGAGTTTATGATCGTCCCGTAAGCCTGGGATAAGGGAGAATATAGCATCATTTACGTGGCCTCACACTTAGCGTCTTAAGGTTTGTTTATTCGTACAATTCATAATTTATATGAAAGGAATACCAATTAGCAATTGCACCTGAATTTCAAGAAGCACTTTCGTGTGTACCGCTATAGACATGATATCAATGACATAGCAACATGTAGAGATGTATGTGGTCTACACCTGGTGGGTATGATTTACCCGCGGTGTGTATGATTTACACACAATGTGAATGACTAACATACAATGTATATGATTTACACTTGTAGTGTATGATGTACGGGTGTAGTGTGTGATTTATGCATGTAGTGTATGATTCACAGGTGTAGTGTATGATTTACACGTGTAGTGTATGATTCACAGGTGTAGTGTATGATTTACACGTGTAGTGTATGATTCACAGGTGTAGTGTATGATTTACACGTGTAGTGTATAATTTACAGGTGTGGTGTATGATTTACACGTGTAGTGTATAATTTACAGGTGTGGTGTATGATTTACACGTGTAGTGTATAATTTACAGGTGTGGTGTATGACTTACGGGTATAGTGTAGGATCTACAGGTGTTGTGCATGATTTACACTTGCACGTGTAGTGTATGGTTTCCCCGGTAGTGTATGATTCACACGTGTAGTGTATGATTTATGGGTGTTGTGTATGATTTACACATGTAGTGTATGATTCACAGGTGTAGTGTATGATTGACAGGTGAACTGTATAATTCACAGGTAAAGTGCATGATTCACAGGTGTAGTGATGATTAGTAGGTGTAGTGTATGATATACAGGAGTTGTGTATGATTTATAGATGTAGTGTATGATTTATAGGTGTATTGTATGATTTACAGGTGCAGTGTATGATTTACAGGTAAAATGTATGATTTACACATGTAGTGTATGATTTAAAGGTGTAGTGTATAATTCTCAGGTGAAGTGCATGATTCCCAGGTGTAGTGTGTGATTAGTAGGTGTAGTGTATGATATACTGGTGTAGTGTATGATTTATAGATGTGGTGTATAATTCACAGGTGAAGTGCATGGTTTGCAGGTGTAGTGTATGATTCACAGTGTGTATGCTTTACACGCGGTGTGTATGCTTTACACGCGGTGTGTATGATTTACACGTGGTGTGTATGATTTACACGTGGTGTGTATGATTTACACGTGATGTGTATGATTTACACGCGGTGTGTATGATTTACACGCGGTGTGTATGCTTTACACGCGGTGTGTATGATTTACCCGCGGTGTGTATGATTTACACGCGGAGTGTATGATTTACACGTGGTGTGTATGATTTACACGTGGTGTGTATGATTTACACGCGGTGTGTATGCTTTACACGCGGTGTGTATGATTTACACGTGGTGTGTATGATTTACACGTGGTGTGTATGATTTACACGTGATGTGTATGATTTACACGCGGTGTGTATGATTTACACGCGGTGTGTATGATTTACACGCGGTGTGTATGCTTTACACGCGGTGTGTATGATTTACACGTGGTGTGTATGATTTACACGTGGTGTGTATGATTTACACGTGATGTGTATGATTTACACGCGGTGTGTATGATTTACACGCGGTGTGTATGCTTTACACGTGGTGTGTATGCTTTACACGTGGTGTGTATGCTTTACCCGCGGTGTGTATGATTTACACGCGGAGTGTATGATTTACACGCGGAGTGTATGTCATGCGTTTAGGCTATGAATCAGCTGGCATCAATGATACACTGACGTCTGGACTTCAAACAATGAAGACAGATGATTTCTCCACCGTGTACATATCCATCAACTATCTCCAGTCGATAAGCTACGTCACAGGTTCCCCCATCCTTCTAGCAATGTTGGCAGCTCGACCCCTCCAGCACAAGCCGTGAGATCAGCCACGCCATACCTCGCCATAATGTTTCTGTAATTACAAATTGCCAGCTGAAGCGATTTGAAGGCAACAAATGGCAGCACTTAGACCGACTGACTGGTACAGCGGGTAGGTAACGTCTCGCCATCTCTTCTTATAGACTCAGCATTGGTACGCAAAACAATGAGATGCCATTTGGTAAAGATATGTTGTTTCTTATAAAACGCACCAGCTTCATATTTTCACGTTCAGCGTAAGCGTTCCGCTAGAGGGAGCCACAAGGTTCAATAATTATAAAGTGGTTGTCACGTGCCAAGCGCTTACATCACAAAAATCTCGAGGGATGTGGGTGGGTTGGGGGTGGGGGGCACCTTTATATTGATGATACACAAAGCTCAATGTTAATCAGACTTTGTTTCTTGCAGACGACACTAACAGGACCATTCGTCAATTAATTTCTAAAATAAAAATCAAGCACACGATTCGAGAATGCTCCCTGTACATCCTGCAACAATGTGAGCCGGAACAGCGTCCTTATCTATTGCCGGCTCGACACAACTAACTTTCCTTTGCTTAGGTAGAGCTTAATTCGAGGGGTGTTTTTTTCTATATTACGTCAACTTTCATTGGAGTTATGCCCAAAGCATTTAGCTACAGGACACACGCAATGTTAGTCTTGCCATACACGATTTGGACCCAGGTAATCATTGACAACATATGTCTGACAAAGCTGGGCAAAGAGCGATAACATGATGAGATTGCAACTAAAGATTTTTTAACTAATCACCAAGCGGAGAATATTAAAACTGCAGCACAACTGACTTAACATTTCTAATATCAGACTCATGGTAGAGCCTATTAACTACTTTTTCAGAATAACGTCTATGTGAGATTGGCATTATAACTGCTATGCAGATTCACTTGGGGTTAATTGGATTTCAAAGCCTGTCTCAGTGAGGCGTGGTGATCATTTACAACACGTTGTCTATAATAAAGTCAAAACACACTGTTATCATATCAATAACTAAATAATTCAAATAAATGTTGCCATCAAAGGTCCATATAGTAATAATCTAACAATGCTTAATTTGATAAGTGGAAATACGATATCCGGTCAATAGTTGCCTAGTAATTAATGGCGAGAAAAAGAGGCGCAGCGAAACAGACGGTAATATACTATTATTATGTTAATTAAATATGATATAATTATGCACTTGATTCAAAAGAAGTTAATGAGTGAACGAAACAAATTATTTCGTGTGTAACCCAACAAATAATAAATTGCATCATGATCAAATTCTTGCTTTTGAAGAGTTGCCCTCGCTAGTTCAAGTGCATGGTCTGTTGTATTGATTGATATGACAAAATAACTGCCAAAATATTATTAACTTTTGTCAGTCATTTAAACATAGAGGATTGATGAGAATGGATTGAAAACATGACGTGATGCTTGAGCCATTCGCCATGTGCAAAGGCTGATATTCAGCTATTTCATTGCTTCCTTTTGTATTCGATCCACGTCATAGACGTGCGATGACCGCCATCTTGAAAAACAACGCAGCGAGTACAAAACAACCTCATTTACTTCTATATCCGCCCGGCCTCGTTTTGATAGGAAGGCAAATATATGATGGCGGGCAGTATGGCTGTAAACAGGTCTATTGAGTCCGTATATAGCTCACTGCTGCCTTTACCTTATTGTGAACAGCAGATCCACGCAATGCGAAGAGGCCCGAGAAGTTAACGAGATTTGGCACCGGTCAAATATGATTGTGACAGCGGGTGTATATAAGCGAATTGACGAGGGTGGTGGGGTGGGATAGGGTGCTGCAGTTAGATGGCGCTGATGAAGCAGTAATGTAGTGATAGCCAATGACAGACAGGGAATCTTATGACGTCATCGTGACAATACTGGGCTGGTTTGTTATCATGATGGAGACATTGGTGTCGTTTGTGATGATATTTCCGGTTTACTTGATATGGTTTAAGAAGGAACCAAGATCATTAATATACTCACTTGCAGAGGTCATGTACATCCGTGACCTCTGGGAAATCACGGGATGGATACCTTCAACTTGGGATCGATGTAGTATTCATCATGAATGTGATAGAGTTTTCATAAAATGATTATTTGCAATTCATAAATCAATAGTATATAATAATAACCAGAATCAGCCAAATATTATCAGTTTAAAGGAACAGTTCAATCGTGAATTCCTTCAATGAATTGTGTATCATTCCACTGGAGATGGAGTGGAGCAAAGCTTTCCGGTTGGGTTGCCAAGCAACAAAGCCTCGTTATTAGGTTGTGGGGTCGTATTTATGTAACAGCATATTGACACATTGGGGGAAAAACAACGTCTCAACAACGGATTGAAGGTCTTATTGTCAGGCTAATGGGTTTATTTTCAAACACAGCACTGAATAAAAGGGCAATCTGCACCAATAAAGACCATTTTATCTATGCCGATAAAGACCTCTTCATGGAAGCTCGGTTCCACCCCGTCATACTGCGCTCGCCTTCATTATTCTATCTCACAAGATAACGTAGATAAAACCCGTTTTATGCAGATCATTGATAAACCGCGAGTGATTGCTTCGCGCAAGTAATGCGCGCAGAAAGGGGGAAATAATAGCTGTGTATCATATCTGAGCTCCTCCCCTGCTTTTTCCATAGGGTTCGTGGCCTCCTGGGATCTGCTAAATGAGGTCCAGTGATCATTTCATTCCCAAAATACCCCACGTCATCCTCATCCTCAACCCTCACCCCAACCCCCACACCCATAGCACGAGTTATTGGGGTATATTCTGAGGGTAGGGGATGATTCCGGTTGGATGTTCAATATGTCTGCCTGTCCGAATCGTCTCACTGGAGGATCCCGGGGAAAGTAAATTTCCGGTTGTGCCAAAGGGGCAAAATCTAATCTGCCCAAATATCATATTCTGAGTGGGCCAGATTCGGAAGTAGTGCTTTCTAATCATGAAGCCGAAACTTGTTTAATGTCAGCTGAGGCAGGAGAGGAGATGGAGAATTCTGTCCTCCGCGACACCGTAACAAGTCCCTCCTCGCCTGCACCCCGCCATTATGACAACCGAGACACAATCACAACTATCCATTTATGAAATTATCTGCTCAACCGGGGGTACTGGACAAATAGAATGGCTAGATTTGATCCCGCAATGTAAATACATTTAGGCTGCCGGACCTTGGCTGAGCGATAATATGGGGCGAGGAAATGTGGCCATGTTCCTTCTATAAGCGAGACGCGTTCCCTTATCGGACCCAAACCCCTCTCCCCCCTCGTACGATCCCACGCGAACAGCCTCGTAGTTTTCCAGCCTTTGTTATCCCCAAGAAGTGGACGAAGCATTTCTCCACGTAAAAGTGTCAGTCCGGAGTGAAGAGCGGAATGCGGACAGAGGAAGCACATTTCATTTCTCTGTTCCGGTGCACAAATGCTGAGTCGGCAGTTTTTGTCCGCCGTGACATTCATTGAATCAGTATTTGATGAAACGCTTGCTATAGATTGAATCTAGAAATTGTTTTTCTCACCCCAGAGAAAGACCTCACGGATCCTTAGAAAACGACCTTCCTGGCCTCGTCAATGCGGACATCCCAACCTTTATTCCATATGAATTTCATCACCCCAAAAACAACCATATTCACCTGCTAGCGTCTTAATGTCAACCGTAATAATTCAAAGGCGTATTGTTAAACAAAAGAACTTGTACTAATGTTGGGGTTTACTAGATGTATCATTTCCTCCGCTAGATGACGCTCGTGTTGACATCATGGATCCCTTCACCATTATTTGCCTCTTTGGTTAACCCCGCTGGCTTGAACAAGATGAAATCAGATTCAATTCGGGACTGGGCAGCGCCATCCGCGAGCATAGCTGGTCACATAGCCTCAAAACCGAGCATATTCCGTTTGTAATATTCGCCAAGAAGGAGCCGTAATCCTTGAGGAAGCCCAGCACTAACCACGGGAGCAACTTATCAATTCATTAAAGCTAAGACCTTCCATACTTCCGTCCACCATTAATGAATACATTTCATGTGGGACAACAAAAGGATTGGCAGCGGGGAAGCTGTGGAGAATGGGACGCCGGGGATTAGGGTTGGCCAGTCAGTGGATTTGCTCCTTAACATGGTAGTGGGGAGTTGGTCGAGACACAGGGCTGGTCGGGGGATTACGAGAGGCCTGTGTCTCAGACCAGATATAATTGACAGTGACAGAAATGGTCTTTATTCCCGGACATGAGAAGCTGGTGTAAGGCTTTTTATGAAATAGCCCTTCCTTTGCCCCTCCCCATAACTAAGCCACCATCCCACTAACCCCCCTCCACCTCACGCATTACTGACCACTACCGGTCACCCTGACCCCCTCGACCAGCCCCGCAATAACTTGTCACTCTCCTCGGTTACAGAGGCTGGGTATTAATGACGTCCGTTTTTCACTTATTGCCCCCATCTGAATCCTGTGCTCTTTGTTTAAACAGCAGAGGGCGGTGACATAGAGGAGCTGATGGCTAAATCACTGAGGAGGGTCCCCGTCAGTGACGCCCTGCAGCCTCTCAACCCAGAACAGGTGGCCCTACGAGGGGGCCACCGAGGTCCTGGTCCTCCCAAATGAAGGTCCATTAAGGTGGAAAATGCATTGAAGTGTAATTAAAGAAATGAGATATCGATCTCTAATTGAATGTCCGAAATAGGCTCATCAAAGTGGTTGTATATGTAGAATATGATGTAATTGTGACTAAATATTGAAATATTATCAGATATTTGGTGAAAAAAGCGACACGAAAATGAAGGTATAAACATACACCCACACCCACATACACACCCACACACACACCCACCCTCATACACACACACATACACACACGCTTATATAGATATATACATATATATATATATATATATATAGATAGAGAGAGAGAGAGAGAGAGAGATATATATATATAGAGAGAGAGAGAGAGAGATAGAAAGAGAGAGATATAGAGAGATATATAGATAGAGATAGATATATAGATATATAGACATATACATGTAGATAAGATGTAGATATATATATATATATATATATAGAGAGATATATATCTATATAGATATATATATAGATATAGATAGGATGTCTAAATGTCTATAGATATGAATAAATATATATATCTATATATATAGATATAAATATATATCTCTATATATATCTCTATATAGATATATATATATCTCTAGATATCTCTCTATACATACACACACACACATATATATATATATATATATATATATATATCTATATATATATATATGTGTGTGTGTGTATATATATATATATATATATATATATATATATATATATATATATATATATTTATATAACTAACTACAAAATATTATTACTTCAGTGTAGGACACTGAGTAATATTCCTATTGGAACCACTCATGTTTTCTTATCCCACATTCGTCGTCTCATCTCGATCAATGTAATGCTAAGTTCAAACAAAATAACACACGAGCATTAGCGAATAACTCGATCAGATTCGATACAGCACCCTTGCCATCATACACCGCGGTCCATCAGATGGTGTCTTGTTGCGGCAGCTGACATGGCTTAGCTGCGACCCATTGTGGAGGCTCTTCGAGTAAGTACCTTTGGCAGGTCGGCGCGCAGCTCACAGCAACATCCTCATACAGCAAGGGGGACCAGCGAGCCCGTTATCGGCTCGGTGGGCTTTATCTAACTGATGTCATTATAGATTTAGCGCAGGAGGTGTCAGAAGCTGGGATCGTTTGTTCTTGCATGAGGGCCATATTAGGCCTGACTGGCTTACCATACTCCTGTCTCCACGCATTAGCGCATATGTATCTATGACGTCACAAAACCACAGCGGCTCAACGTTAGCCAAATCATTCATATGAACACATGCAAATGCTTACAAACATAGTCGTTTCTAATATGTTGATTTATTTTAGGGTTAATTGGTGCTATTACTATAATCATATGATGCATGCATCTGTTGAAATGACAGTGAATCCAAATGGCATCTTGAGCAACGAACTGCCGGTAATTTAAGAATACGGCGATGGGATTTGCCGCGTTGATAGCTTTAATGGTTAGTGATCGCCGGGATTAGCGGCTTGACAGTGTGAGCCCATGTGACCAAGAACTACAGATTATGAGAGGCCCATAGGGCATACGAAGTAGTCCACGCAGTCCAAAGCACTAACAGCAAAAGTAGCAACAACAGCTGCAACAACAGCAGCTGCAATAACAACATAGACAACAACAGCTGCAACAACATAAACAACAACAGCAGCTGCATCTACAGCAACATAAACAACAGCAACAGCTGCAGATACAGCAGCAACAAACTAAACAACAGAAGCAACAACAGCAGAAGCAACAACAGCAGAAGCAACAACAGCAGAAGCAACAACAGCTGCAACTACAGAACAACGACAACCGCAGCAAAACAAACTGCAATGAATTACAAGCTTAACAAATAGACACCAAGAAAGCGACAAGCTGTGAAATCAACACTCAAATTAGAGCAGGTTCATCAGGAGCGATATCAACAGATGATTTGATTGGTGCAAGCCAAACGAGGCTGAGTTTTTATCGCCATCCCTCAATGTAAACACACGAGACGTTAACACCAACGGAATATATACGCTAATGTTAGAAAATAATGAGGCCGGCTGCATTATGAGAATCTAACTAAACGGGGCAAAGGTTGATTGCAATCGAGGCGCAGAAATTCACTAAAACCATGGAATAATACATATTAATGTCCCGGGTCAAATGCCAACCGCCAAACGTGGAGTTTTGTTCATTTCGCCATTCTGTTTTTCGGTACAAGGCGGGCAGCAGTTGCAAACAAGATGCGATCCTCATATAAAAGTTTTTTCCTTCATTTTGCCATCAATAACAAAATGAGAAGCGCTACCCTTATAGCATCGTATTAATTGGATTGGCCCACTAGTCATGGCGCCGTGTCTTCATCGCGACTCATAGCTCCCTCTAGCGAATGGTATTATTCAGGAAGCCTCTCACTTCTCGCACAAGTGTGATTACAACTTGGAAACGGGATCTCTGTGCTCATCCGGGCGTACCACCTTACATCCATCACACCCAAATGTCTCTCAGCGTCTCCTTCTCCCCACTGCAAATGTCGTCTGCTTTTCAGTCATCGCCGATGTCGTCTGCTTTCCAATTCCCTTCGCGCCTACTGAAGCAGAAATATCTCATGCGCCCATTGGCAAATAACATTCCCCTGTCACCCTCCCCAACTAACCTCCCCCTCACACTCGAACACACAAGCCTCGTCCCCTCTAACACAAATTATGAATTATGAAGAAATTGAATATGCTTCAGGGTGACCTGCTGCCACTTACTGAGGCTTATTATCTCATAATGCCCCCTGGCGGCCATGGAGCATAATAGAGGAAGCGGGAACAAGGGCAGGAGCTAATTCGCCGGGTGGCGGGCGGTTTGAGAGGGGAAGAGTTTCACTAGCTCCAGATATATTGGATTGTATTTCGGCACATCATATCTAGAGGTGATGATAAGTGGGCGGAGAAGGGGATTGTGAATGATGAGCGAATGAATATCGCGGGACTGGTTGGCGTTGCGGGGGTAAGGAGAGCCAAGTCAAGCCAAGATGAAGCTGGAATTAGGAGAAAATACAAGATGGGACCGTGGTTTCCAAGACAGTCTAAATTACAGTAGGTTTAATTAACGCCAATGGTGTGTGGTCGTGATGGCGGTCGGGAGGGGATGTTCGCGGTGAGGGTGTGTGGGGTGTGGGTAGCGGGTTGGGGGTGGTTAGAGAGAGAAATACGTACAGAGAAGAAACAATGCGTTATGGGGCATGCGTGGACAAGGTTTACTGTAAGACGTAGGCCTGAGAGGGGTGGATATGCCAGTATTGAAGCAAGCATCTTCTATACAAGAGAATAACCAATTAGAATAAAATAACGCTGGTTGGATTGACAACAATGTTGAATGCAGCCAGATTCATATATGATCCATATCTGTTAATATCTGTCTCAAGATAATACCGTACTTAACAATATGTACCACCTCAGCCAAACCTCCGTTCTAATTTCACAATCATCGAAATCATGAGCAGGAAATGGGAATCAGATGAAGACCTAGCCTCAGCGTTTGACAGGCTGCTATGACAGTTATGATGATCTAAGCAATTGACATTTCATTGGTTATTTAAAGGAAGGTTAAAGTAGGTGAGTATTGGGGGTTTGGGAACCTTGTGGTAGTGTAATTAGGACTCATAGGCTCCAGCACGAAACGGAAGCACCAGGGGGAATGAAATATTGATTTGATATCGAGGATTTCATGGGCTGATGGGATGACAAAGGTGTATATGTCATGGTCCAATCAAATACACAAGACAACGGCGATGGCGCTTGATATTCACTTGTTCCCAAACGAACTATAGTTACTTTGTTGTAATAATAGGTTTTATTAAGGAATTCACTATTAAGTTATACTGAAGTAATATGACTGTCAGATAAGGCTATATTATCAGATTGTACAATTGGTTAATTATCAGGTTGTACAGTGGATCACTCATCAGATTGTACATCGGGTTACTTGTTCAATCATTAGGTTGTACAGTAGGTTAATTATCAGGTTGTACTGTGGGTTACTCTTTAGGTTGTTCAAATGGCTGGTGATTGAGCTAGTACGATGGGTTGTACATTGGATTACTTATCAAGTTTCACATTGGACTACTTATCAAGTTGTACATTGGATTACTTACCGGGTTGCACATTGGGTTAATCAGCAATTTGTCACCTTAGACTTCGTCTATGTAAAACGTTTGTGAGAAAACGGTTCAACTTATTCATCAAAATCTTACATAAGTCAATCAAAAAATGTTTTGCCAGCACAGGATTTTGCTCTTTGATAATATTTGGGCATGCTCGATCGCATTTGTTTATTCAGGTGACAATATGTGGCGGCTATTGCGTCTAAGCCATGATTCGGCGTGATCCCCCACGCGAACCTCGCTTCCGCTGTCTTCTTAGCATGCCCAGCTTATGAAGAGCACTTCCGGTTCAAACGGAATACGGGGTGTGTGCCAAAGAAATGATCTGGTGGTCCCCCCTAGCGGGGAGTCAGCGAGCTTTATCCTGTCAAAGTTTACCTTCTATCTGCGAGATCTCTGTCAATAGCGTCAGAGAATATTTTATTAATCATCTCCCTGGTCTGTTGTCATCTCTGCCTTTGTCCGTGCCTATATGGTGTGTGGTATTGGGAACAATGGTGACAGGGGTAGAGGTGGTGGTGTTGGTGGTGATGTGCAGAGGGAGGTGATGTGTTGGTAGTGATGTGCAGAGGAAGGTGATGTGGTGGTGGTGATGTGCAGAGGGAGGTGATGTGGTGGTGGTGATGTGTTTGGCCCATACACAGAGTGTTTGCCCCTACAGAAAGCGTTTGCCCCAGACAGAGAACATTTGGCCCATATAAAGATTGCTTGCCCCTACGGTGTGTTTGTCCCATACAGAGAGTATGCGGCCGATACAGAGAGTGATGGCCCCATAAAGAAAATGTTTGTCTCATACAGAGAGTGCTGACCCCATACATAGAGTGCTGGCCCCTACATAGAGTGCTGGCCCCAAACATAGAGTGCTAGCCCCAAACATAGAGTGCTAGCCTTATACAGAGAGTGCTAACTCCATACATAAAGTGCTAGACCCAAACAGAGCCCCAAACATAGAGTGCTAGCCCATACAGAGAGTGCTTACTCCATAGAGATAGTGTTTGCCTCATGTAGAGAGTGCTAGCCCCATACAGAGAGTGCTAGCCCCATACAGATAGTGCTAACCCATACAGAGAGTGCTAACTCCATACAGAGAGTGCTAGCCCCATACAGAGAGTGCTAACTCCTACAGAGAGTGCTTGCCCCATACAGAGAGTGCTAGCCCCATACAGAGAGTGCTAACTCCATACAGAAAGTGCTTGCCCCTACAGAGAGTGCCCCATACAGAGAGTGCTAGTCACTCCCCTCCCCACACTCCCCCACCTCCCGCCGCCCAAGCGCCTCTACTACGGACCTGATTGTAGCGTCCAGATATCGTCAGTTGACCGGGGAACCCCAGCGAGCCGGACATTCTCTCCCGAGAGACGTCGACGTGGACTTATTAGGAAGAACACCGAATTGACCTCCCAAGATAGCTTGATTCAGTCAGAGTCCCATGATTATACCAAGATAACACCTAATTTTCGATTCGTTTCGAAATGAGTTCATCAGCGTTACTTAAAATAAGCTATCAGACGAGGAGGAGCTGTATTACATTAGGGGATCAATTAACGTGGATGTGCTGTATCTGGTAGGAGAGTGATGATTTAGCTCCGGCTGATCACACGCCACCTGGGAAGAGGCTGATCTAGTAAACTGATGCTGATGCGAGGGGCAGCAGCTTATATTCAAACGCCTAATGACCCCTGTAGGGATGCTGCTACATCGTGAAATCCATTTTCACAAACATTGCTATTCATTGAAGTAAACAGCGAGTCAGGTAACAAGTCTGATGACAAAACACATGACAACCAGGTAACTAGTCAGGTAACAAGTAGGTATTACGTCAGGTAAAATGTCAGGTAACTAGCCAAATCACAACAGCAAGCAACAGGTCGCGTAACACGTCATGTAGCAGGTCAGGTAACAATTCAGGTAACATCTCAGACAACATCTCAGGTAATAAAACAAGTAACAAGTCTTGTAAAAGGTAAGAAGTCGGGTGACAAGTGAGGTAAATAAAGTCGGGTGACAAGTCAGACACAATTGCAAGTTACAAGTCAGGTAGCTAGTCAGGTAACAATTTGGTGATCAAGGCAAAACATTCTGATGGAAGTCCAACACACGTGCCCAATACGGTCCCAAACTATTGTCTCACCTCAGAAGGGTGATTAAAATATGAGGAGCTTGAATCACGCAATGAGCGCCGCACGGCTCGTCACCTCCTGACAGCGCATGCGTGCAGGACACCCGGGCCAACTCGCCAACACGTCATTAATATCATCAAGTATTGTTTAGGAGCGCCCATGATGGATGGCGCGTCTTGATAGCCGGGCACGCTATGCCAAAAAGGTCAGAAAGTTGCCATTTAAAAAGAAGCCGGTCATTTTGGAAGAGTTGTTGGCACGACGAATGCATCAGCTGATGACGGCGGATCCCACCAATGCTATAACAACTCTCACGAGAATCCGCATGAAATGATAGATGGAGATTGTATTTAGAGTTACTGCGATACCGACCCAGCTGTCACTAAGGTAACGATGAATATTTGATAGAAGTTTTTTTATGCCTTCTTGGAATGAAACGCAGAGTTATTGAGTTGAAATTGATCATGTTGTGTTGTCGATTTCATTAAAGGCGTCTGTTCCCAAGCCAATTAAAGAGCCACTGTATTGTTCCTTTAATCATGGGATGTAAAAGGTAATGACCCCAACGTGCATATCATTATCATGCGTCGTGAATTTCTAATGAACGAGCGTATAAGATAATAAAATCAGACACGCCAGATGCCGGAAGAAGCGATGAAGTGTCTACATCACGCAGGCATCCGCCAGGCTGCCCGTGCACCAACAGCGCGGATCTTGAACCGGCCTATATGAGACTTTATGAAACAATGCCGGACTCCTTGCAATAACGTCAGCCGAAATGAACAAACGCGGCCTGGTGATCTAAGCTAAACGCTGATTGGTCGAGCGATGCAATGCGGTGACATTCGTGTGAACATAGAATTTCAAAATTCAAATGCAATATTATTTGTTGATAAGATGAGCCAATTAAAAACGTGTGTCATACGTTGTTACGTGACACGTGACGCGCGGTCAGGTGACACTATCTGTGTCCGGACAGTGACAGGTTGGATCACCAGCTCGCTCAATCCACTCTCCCGACCTAAACTTAATTACTAAACCACGTTTTTCATTGCAAGATGCAGCCGCCTTTGACTCGTCGAGTCTTACGACGGAAAGGAAGAGTGTTTTTTTCTCTCTATTAATGTCAAAGAGAATTGGATTCATTCAAGAGTTGGGAGGGGTGAGAGTTGGGCCCGTCACATGGGAGAGAGTTGATTGGATATGTGGGATGGGGCAGAGGTACTTTACGATGGGGGGGGGGGGGGATGTGGGGGGCATTATTGAGGGAGGTATAATCCAGCACAAGGAGGCACAATAAGGGCGGTGTATGACGTATCGGGGGAGGTAACCCTCAAGTAGGATGCCTCCACAGTCCCAGAAGGTCCCCCGCTCGCAGCTCCTGAATGAGGTGATGATATAGTGTCCCCATGTCACTGGTGTTACAAGCATCTATTGAACAGAGGTCAAGTGAGTCCTTTACATCAGCAACCAACCCTGCCGCCCTCCGCCATTGTTACCGGGCGATAAATGGCGTTGTTGCCGCCCGAGATCGGCGTGTCCATCAAGCCTGATTGCTTAGAGACAACGACAGACCCGTCAAAGATGAAAAGATCAAAATCCATTTCCAAATTTCATCTTTCGTAGCCAGCTGAGGCTGGTCCAGTGAGGATTGGGCTACAGTGATACGGATGGCTCCCTGATGTCGTGTTTTCATCTTCCAATCGTCTCAGCGTCTAATACAGAATGACAAGCCATCATGCCAAAGCCATCCCGGAATCTGTCTCGGGTAAAATGCAACAACTCGCGTTTGTAACAAATAGACAATTTGTATGAGGTGGCTTGACTCTTGAGGGCAGCAGATGCCCCCTTGTGGTTTCTCGACGGAATGAAACTTGGGCTTATAAATGTCAGCTGTCATTGGCGTCATATTGTGTTGGTGCGAAGTGGGGTTGGCCCCTAGCCTAATGCCCCACACCTGCACCCCACTTCTCCAAGGAAACGGTTAAGTCATCACATTCGTCTTAATAAAGCTTGAAATATGAGAAATTAATGGCATGTTGAAAGATGACGAACCTGAATATTTCCTTTGCTACAAACGAAGCGGATGTGACGTCATATGCTCTGGTTGCAGAGGCTGAACTTGGTGGTGCTGCGTACATCTGGCGACATCTAACGGCACGAGACCCTGATGAACTTGGCGTGAAATATTCCGCAGAGGGACACATTACACATACAAGGCTAATAATCACACATAGAAAACACTGCTTTTGACATAAAATGTACGTCTTTTCACTATGTGACGTACTCGGATATGACGTTCACAGCAATTGCACTGAACATTTCTCAGTTGTTCGATGACTTTTATGACATCTGCGAAACCATGTGTGTCAGTATACCTGGCATGTGTACCGTTCCCCTATTAGGCTGTGTGCGCTGTCACGGAAGACGAGACGCCCGGTGTGAAGTTGTTTTGATCGCACAGGCGGAGGCCACCAGGAAATAAAGAGTCAAACCAAGGTATCTACGAGTGTTGGTGGTGCGTAATGACTTTAAACCCAGCGACGCGTTGTTGTCAAATGTTTAACAGATTCTGTGAACTTTTCTATAATTTCGATACTCCTGACAGAGTTTGTGATAATGAGACATTTTTCAACATGCTGTTATATACAATTTGTTCACTTTAGTCAACTTAATTGTGCTTCATAAGATTGTGCATTTCACAAACTTATCAATACAATCCTCGTTTTCATCTGCAATGTGAAGGTCCACTACATGTCGGATGCACGTGACCAAGTTAATAATATATTGATTTGCATATGCAAATCTGTGAGAGGGCATTCTGGTTTGGGTGGTGTGCTGTTTGTAGTTTTGAACAGCGTCTCCTGAACTACAATCGGATATGCTGCAAGTCAAACGCCCCGAAAACTGCGAAGACCCCATATGCAGTTGATGTCTGAAACAGACTCATCTGCTACACAGAGCCAACAATGGCATTCTCTTAGTCAAAAATCTTTACAGATTTATATTCCCAGTCTGTCGAGATTGTGTTAATTCTGGCGCGTTCTTTGACAGCGAAAGAGCAAAAACAACTGGACGCGTCGAACGCTAGGCGGCCAACTGGCGATTTTTATCAAATGTCTGCCGAGATAAATTTGGAAAAGGCGATAAAGAGGGGGCAAGGCGGTTATAATGAGGCAACTGGCAATGAAAGTGGCGAACAGTCAGAAAGTAATCAAAATGAATTGCTCCAATTGTACCCCATCACGCTGAGACGGAAAATAACACCCATGTTAGTGCGCATGCGCATGCGCACGATCACGAACATCGACCTCGTACAAGCGCAGCCGCGCGGAGGTTATGGTCACCGGCCAGTTGAGAAAGCGAAGACCAGCGGTAATAAATCGAAAGGCGGTCAAATTTGCGGGGCGGGGCGGGTGGGTGATACGGGGAGGGTGGATGGAGGGGAGGATATACACAGACAGACGTCTCTAGGAGGCTAAAGAAATTAATTCTGGTGATGAATGTGATCTAAATGTTGCTCAAAGATGCGCCATTTGTTACAATTACGTCCCATTGGTAAGATTTATAAGTCATCCATCTGCACTGTGTATTGCTATTGGAGACGGGGAGGAACGAAGAAGAGGGAGGCGTGGGGTGGGGGTGTCGAGTTAGAGGATTTTGCAGCTAACCTGGGATCATTCATGGATCTCTGTTAAGTTCTGTCCGACGACATTCCAGACGAAGAGCTTTGCCTTGACACACACATCTCGTCGAGTACGTGAGGGAAGCGAGACTGGTCGAGATTTCAAATAGAACGAAATGAAATCCACATTCCCAATGATAAAACATGAATATCGAATAATTGACGACCAATAAAATCCGATTATTTCTATTCGGGTTTGGGTTACCACCCTCGGCATAACCAGGTAACACATACCATGGGACGCTCACATGCTCCCTAAAACACCCCCACCCCCAATATCGCCCATGGATTCATTTGGAGGACCTATCAGGCTATGGCGCCGAAAGATACCCGCACATAACCTTGCATATTGATCGCAATAAAAACAATTTACATAGCACCAACCGAAATAACAAAGCCGTCTTACTTGGCTGTCTTCAACAGCGAGAGAGAAGCTGAGGGCCAATAAAAGTGATTAAGACTGTACTGCCTGGGCTGGTTGTCTTGTGGCTATCACAGGCCAGTAGGTGGGGAGGGGAGGGGGGGGGAGGGAGGGGGGGAGTTTGGGGAGGCATCCCCTGGTCAGCACGGACGAAGCACCGTATTTAATAATGCATGTTGCACAAAACCTGGTTGATTTATATTCGTTCTTGTGGTCTACGTCTCAAAAGCAATTAATACCAGATATGAATGATATGATAATCATAATCATTTCAACGTGTATGACATGAATATTGATGGAAGCATCATTATTGATATTTTCATTATCATCATCTTTATGATTACCGTCTTAACAACAACAATATCCACATCATCATCATCATCATCATCATCATCATCGTCATCATCCACATCATCATCATCATCATCATCATCATCATCATCATCATCATCATCATCATCATCATCATCATCATCATCATCATCATCATCATCATCATCATCATCATCTTCAACAACATCATCATGATCATCATCATCATATCATCATCATCATCGTCAACACATCATCATCATCATAAAATCAATCATCATCATCATCATCATCATCATCATCATCATCATCATCATCATCATCGCTCTTTCCCGTATGATGCACTTTACATCATACCTGTTCGACAGTTTCCACAACTAGTTGAACAATTGTCGTCTGGGCAGAACCGAGCTCAATATTTACTTTCAACTTGAGTTTCAAGGTCCCACGTTAAATCCGATTGTACATGAGAGGTTTCTTCAAACCCGTTTTCCTATGGTTTAAAAGTTGAAAGGAAAATTGAAGGTGACAGAGATGAATTCGTTTGAATAAACCAATTCCCCTAACGAAAATGGTACGTGTATTTCAAACAACAGGATTTCTCCAGCCATTTAAAAGCATCAATGGGATAATTTCTAGTTTAACAAAACTATTTAAGGTTAAGTTTTGCTTTATGTAGAAATCTTGAGTGTCGTCAGTGCAAAGCTGCGTGCCACAGGCGAACACCACCCGTAGCACCAGCGCTCTGCTCCCAGCCTCCATGTCAACATTAATATTAATTCTCCATATGCAAATGATTATGAGAGGCATAAACTCGCGTTATGATTGGACGAGCCATCCCGCAAGCCAGATTATGTTATGTTGGGTACAAATGTCAATAAGCAAAAGGCCTTCAGAGGTGGGTTGAGGGTTTTAGAGGGTCTTATTGGATGTGGCGGCGAATGAGGAGGAGGGTTCGGAGGCAGAAAGAGGAGGGACACAAAATATGATAACAGAACTCACAGATTGCATTGTCAGCTGGCGGGCCGAGAGGGCGTTGAGGCGAAGCCCCCAAAATGGCTGGCGGCTCTCGGCGAGGCTTGTGATATCTCCCCGGGGTTGGCAAGTCGGGAGGCAGCGGAGATGAGCACGGAGGCTGCTCGAGCTGCTGAGGCAGAGATGGGATGCTCGTATGAACACATATTCCGCTTATTGCTGAGTTGGACCTCATACGTGAGGTCACGTTCACCCCGGATGCGCTATGAGGAAGATGCCATCGTTCCGTCTTAATCACTCTCCTCATCCGCGGGTCTGATTGACAGATTGACCCTCTCTCTTGCGTCATAAGTCATATCCACCCATGGAAAGGAATCGGTTTGTAACGTGACGTTGACGTAGGGTAGCTTTGACGGAGACTGCAGATGCGGGGTAGAGCCGGGCAATCCGTGTCGCCGAGCCGCTCTCACTAGCAGTCTCACAGGCATAGACTCTGCATACTTAAAATCTGCCACCCCTATTAGGCTCAGCAATTAAAGGCAGCGGTTGCTGCTGGAAGGGCATAGTCTCAGCAAGGAGCCATCATTTGCTGTTCTCGAACAACGACTGTCTCCAATTGACCCAAAGGAAAGATGTCCGCTTGTAACGATTGGGGTATCTTAGTCTGATCGCCTACACACACCCCCCCCCCCCACCCCAACCCCCCACCAACCAAACCCTTGAGCATGTACCGTCTACCACAACCCGTATACGAAGAATACCCCAGCCATTGTTGTATCTAATAATTCCTGCAAAACAGAAGTTCTGATATACCGTGGTTCGCAAGTGCACTTTACATCGCTTACGTAATACTCCATTTCTGCTGTGCGCTCCAAGCACAAGAGGAATTGAACACCATTCTTGGGACACACGACACAGCACATCCACCTCACGCACCACTCGCATGAAGCACCATTCCTCAAACAAAACTTTCGGCTGGCATGCAAAACTACGGACAAGCCACTTACCGAACATATCACACCTCTGACTAACCACTCCTCTAACACATCACTCCTCTTACACACTACACTGAGGCACCATTCCTCCGACAGACCACCCCTCTAGCACATCACTCCTCTAGCACATTACTCCTGTAACACATCACTCTAACACACCATTCCTCTAACACATCACTCCTCTAGCACATCACTCCTCTAGCACATCACTCCTGTCACACATCACTCCTCTAGCACATCACTCCTGTAACACATCACTCCTCTAGCACATCACTCCTCTAGCACATCATCCTTTCTAACACACCACGCGCCTTCCACCAGTTTTCTGATATCGTAATCTCTCGTTAGGATCCATTTCAATTCACACGTTGTAGTTTGATACTTCCATCCTTGCTGGGCTTTTAATTGAGAATTTCCCACTTGATGACATATACTGCCCACGTGGTTTGCCCTGGATCCCATAGAGTACTACAGATGAACGAGATGACATGGATGTGTTGATAGTAACCGCTATACCTGCCCGCTGCCTTAAATTCCCTAGAGTGCAATTGGGGCCCTGTCCTGGTTTGAAGCCTTAACACACTCTACCTAAAACTCAGTCCGCTCCTAGGCTACCAGACACACAAGACCATCACCTAATTTCATATCCCCCAGTCTTACCCGCGCACTCATCGCTCACGCCGAAAACGTTATCCTTTTTCCCCATAGAGGGATAAAGGGCTCACATTTCTGACAGAGAAACACGTGTTTGTCCGGCCCCCTAGTCTGCCGAGACGAGACCAGCCAAATGAATAGATGGCGTGATGCACATCCGGCCAGCCCAATTTCATAACCTGCTACTTCCGGCGGCCCTTAATGTCTGCCCCGGGGAGCATAAATTGTCGTTTAGGCAGTAAATGATGGATTTATAAGTGAGCTGGTTTGGGAAATATTAACACGAGTAATATATTCAAGGTCATTTATGTAATGTCACTGAAGATGGAAATATGAAGTGTCGACCAAATAATAGGAATGCCCCGTCGAGGCTACGGGGCAAGGAGACAAAGTTCATTAATAAGTTGGCGAAAGTCATTTTAACTTATCATTAGTGGAGATTTAAGACCACAGCTGAAATATCTACCTCGGGGTTACCTAGTGACAGGCAAGCATATAAAACGCAGGTGGATTTGATTAGGGCGGTCATTGTCTTCAACAAAGGCATTGCCTTATTCGTGAAAGCTGGATGTCGTATTTCGCTCCCAGAGTAATAACGTTATTGCTGAGGTACCGCAAATATCGGCGCCTCCTGGCGGGTAATGTTTTTCAAGTCTGTGAATCTTTTAAGAAAGTTATTGTTTTATGTCGTCAGTAACGCCTTCTTTCATACACAGGAATGGTTGCCATGGGACTAGTAACCATAGCTACAAATCCTTGCTCGGTGCGAATGACTATTGTAGATAATCTAGTTGAGGTGTATTTCATTTGGTATGGAATAGAAAGATAGACGAGTTCTGTTATAATATAGAATGAAGGATATCTGAGGGTACGCTTTTGATATGTCATTCAATAGAATGAAGTGATTTCTGTGTGAATATTGGATGAATTCAGAATATTATACTGCTGCCGCAGGAAAAATACTGGATATTCTTGGGGATTACTAGAACAGTACTTGATGAGTTCAGCGATGATACTAGATGAGCCCTATAGGTGTATTGCAGGAGTACTGTATGTGCACTGGGGGAGTACTTTAGGAACACTGGGGAAGTACTGAAACAGTACAGGAAGAATACTTGAGGTGTACTAGAAAGGGACTGGTACACTACATGAAGAGTGCTTGAGTAGTATAGGGATGTAGTGTGAGATTACTGGAAGAGTACTGGAAGAGTTTTGGAAGAGTATTGGAAGAGTACTGGAAGAGTATTGGAAGAGTACTGGAAGAGTATTGGAAGAGTATTGGAAGAGTACTGGAAGAGTATTGGAAGAGTATTGGAAGAGTATTGGAAGGGAATTGGAAGAGTACTGGAAGAGTATTGGAAGAGTACTGGAAGAGTATTGGAAGAGTATTGGAAGAGTATTGGAAGAGTATTGGAAGAGTATTGGAAGGGAATTGGAAGAGTACTGGAAGAGTAAAGGGTAACGGAAAAATTCTGGAAGAGTACTTGAGGTGCAGTACGGGAGTACATGAAAAATACAAGATGAGTATTGGAAAACTGCTGAATGTGTATTGGAGGAGTACGGGAGGTGTAGTAAAAGAGTAGTGGAAGAGTGCTGGAAGAGTGTTGAATGTGTACTAGAGGAATATTGAAAAAGTAAAAGGTATTATGGAAGAGTGCTTGAGGCGTAGTATGAGAGTACTGGAGGAATTTTGGGAGACTGGTGGTGGTGTACTGGAGGAGTATTAGAAAAGTACCAGAGGAGTACTGGAAGGGTGGTTGAGTGGAGGCTTTGTTAGTTCCTAAAGTGGTCTTAGTGATTGATTGGTCGTTACTAAGCCATGCACAGCAGATTAATAAGAAGTTACAATTAATTAGCGAAAATTGTAAGACTTCTGTTAACAATAATCGTCGACAACTCCAAGGTGGGAGGGGGGGGGGGGGGGGAGACAACCGCCCCAGTTCTCGATTTGTTCTCGACCATGGACGCATACACCTGCCACCCAACCCAACATTGACGTCAATGCGACAAAGGTCAGTTTCACATGTCCGAAGTTGATGACATGTTGACGAGCTACCACTAACACCACCCCCCACCCCCCCCCCCCCCCCCCCCCCCCCCCCCACCCTTGTCTCTGACGGAGCTGGTCAGAAGCTGTTAGGTCACCAGGCAGGTGCGCGCCATCTCAGACTCGCTGTCCTATTAACATTGATAAGATTCAACAAACGAATGGCGTCGTCTCAGCATGGTGACAGGCGCTCGTCCGCAACTCACCGAATATGATGGCTGCTTGCGGAGAGCTGCCACTCGTATTGTCCCCAAGGGACACCGGGCAGATTTGGGGTGGCAAATTTCGCCATGAAAAATTCAGTAAGGCAAAGACAGGCAATTGGCCGTTTGCTGTTTCTGGAACTGTGTCTTTGAAATATGGGTATGAGAGGAATGGAGGTTGGCGGAGGTGTCAGGAGGTAATAGGGCGGGGAGAGGGCAAGGGGGGGAGGAGGGGACGGGAGGAGGGGACGAGTGTTAGGCGTGATTAAGCTCGCTCTTTGTCTCCATCTTGTAGAGTTTCGGCTTCTCTTTCAGTTCATTCTCTCTCTCTCTATTTCTCAGTCATACTTCTTTGTCGCCTCCTCCTTTTCATGGCCTTACTCTCTTTCATTATTCCCCATTACTCTGCTCTCTCTCTGTCTCTTGTCTCTCTGTTTCGTCCCTCTCTCATTCCTATTCGCTCTATCATTCTTCCTCTCATCTTTCTCGTATCTCCCTCCCTCCCTCACCTCTCTTCTTCCTCGGTTGATCTCCTTCTTTCTCTTCCTCTCTACCACACTCTCTTCCATATTTCTCTCTCCCTCTCTCTCTCCCTCTCCTCTGTCTCACCCTCTCTCTCTCTCCCTCTCCTCTGTCTCACCCTCTCCCTTTCTCTTACTCTCTCTCCCTCTCTCTATCCATCTCCATCTCTCTCTGCCATACTCTATCATCCTATATCTCATTTTATTCTCTCCCTTTGTCTCACCATTTCCTTCTCTCTCACTCCCTCTCTCTTTCCCACTCTGTCCCTTCTCTCTCGTTTTCACCCTAGCATATTTATTTTTTACATTCCTCGCACCCTATCTGTATCTCACCCACTCTATACCTCTCAATCAATGTCCCTTTCTCTCCTCGCTCCTCTTCGGTTTGTCTCTCTGTATCCCTCAATCTCCCTCATCTTTGCCGCCCTACACATGATTACATTATTCTCACGTGTTGTGGGTCTCTCTGTCCAACAAAAGACTCCTGATCCCCATAACTCCTGACCAACCATAACTCCTGACCAACCATAACTGCTGACCAACCATAACTCCTGACCCCCATAACTCCTGACCAACCAGAGACTCCTGACCCCCATAACTCTTGACCCCCATAACTCCTGACCACCCATAACTCCTGACCAACCATAACTCCTGACCAACCATAACTCCTGACCCCATAACTCCTGACCAAACATAACTCCTGATCACCTATAACACCTGACCAACCATAACTCCTGACCAACCATAACTCCTGACCCCATAACTCCTGACCAAACATAACTCCTGATCACCTATAACACCTGACCAACCATAACTCCTGACCAAACATAACTCCTGACCAACCATAACTCCTGACCAACCATAACTCCTGACCCCCATAACTCCTGACCAACCATAACTCCTGACCAACCATAACTCCTGACCACCCATAACCCCTGACCAACCAGAGACTCCTGACCAACCATAACTCCTGACCATCAATTGCCCTGATGCTTGCGTAAATATACGTGATATTAAATCGTTTGCAAGACTTCCCGCTAGGAGCTGGTTTGAAAGTGGCGTCTCTTCTTGTCTTCAGCATTTTGTTTTAAAATTCAGTTTGAGTGGCAAATATAAACAGGCATAGCTACTTATAATCAGATCATTTCTTAAACAAAACTTAATGATACAATAGGAGAATTGAATTGATCCATAATCATACGGAGTATGTTTAAAACAGTCATATTATCTACTATCTCGCTAACGAAGTCGCAACGGCAAACAAAATCCTATAAAACTTGACCAGCGCAGTTGTTTTGGCTCGCGTTAGACGCAACAAGACACGTGACTTACGCCAATCTGACGCAAATATTGCGCTGATCAAATCCGAACAGTTGTTGCGGCGGGTGTGCGGGTATTAATGACTATCGTTGCTTCTTCTTGAAAACTGTCAAACATCGACAGAGCTGACGAGGAGAGCAGCTGCATCTTAAAGGTTCATCCGAGATAAATATCAAAAGCGCAACTGGTGGAATGATCCGTAACGCACCTGGCCCAGGTGGGCTACCGGCCGTGAGCAATCAACGGCGCGGGGCATTATGGGATATGAACGGGGTGGGGAGGATTGGGAGAAAGCAGATCAGTAGATATGTGTCATAATATTGATGATAACTCTTCGTTTGTAGGGAAACCGGGCCCGATAAGTTACATTCCTAAATACCTGGGAACAACTGTGGAGTTCGATGTAGGCAGGCTGGTTAGAGGGAGGAAGCTGATAGGGTGAGATAGGGCAACGTGCGATGATGAATACCAGAGGCGATCTGGGCAATTGCGTGATGTGATG
>CM067342.1:12234644-12379644 GCA_034190875.2 Urechis unicinctus | reverse complement strand
GTTACGATGGGAGACTCCGGTAATCCCAGGCAGGCACTGCTATAATGAAAGGGTTAATTCAATTACACTCTGCCCCGATCACTTATCATGGACAAGCCGTGCAACCTATACCCTACACCTCTCCTTACACCCTACTATTCCCTCGACAACTCACCCTGTGCCTCACCCTACACTTCACTCTGAACCTCACTCTTCACCTCGCTCTACACCTCTCCCTTCACCTCACCCTGCACCTCATCCTACACCTAACCCTGCGCCTCACCCTACACCTCACCCTACACCTCACCCTACACCTCACCCTACACCTCACCCTACACCTCACCCTACACCTCCCCTTCACCTCTCCCTACACATCACCCTACACCTCACTCTACACCTCACCCCTACACCTCACCTACACCTCACTCTACACCTCCCCTTCCCTCTCCCTACACCTCACCCTACACCTCACCCTACATCTCACCCTACACCTCACCCTACACCTCACCCTACACCTCACCCTACCTCACCCTACATCTCACCCTACATCTCACCCTACACCTCTCTCTACACCTCTCCCTTAATCTCACCCTACATCTCACCCTACATCTCACCTCACCCTACACCTCACCCTACACACTCACCCTACACCCTACATCTCACCCTACATCTCACCCTACATCTCACCCTACATCTCTCTCTACACCTCTCCCTTAATCTCACCCTACACCTCACCCTACATCTCACCCTACATCTCACCCTACACCTCTCTCTACACCTCTCCCCTACATCTCACCCTACATCTCACCCTACACCTACACCCACCCTACCTCGCACCCTATAATCTCTCCTACATCTCACTCTACACCTCCCCCCTACATCTCACCCTACACCTCACCCTACACCTCTCCCTTCATCTCACCCTACATCTCACGCTACATCTCACGCTACACCTCACCCTACATCTCACCCTACATCTCACCCTACATCTCACGCTACATCTCCCCCTTCACCTCTCTCTACACCTCACCCTACATCTCACTCTACATCTCACCCTACACCTCACCCTATACCTATCCCTTCATCTCACGCTACATCTCACTCTACACCTCCCCCTTCGCCTCTCTCTACATCCCACCCTACATACCTCTCCCTTCATCTCACGCTACATCCCACTCTAAACCTCACCCTTCATCTCACCCTACATCTCACTCATACCCTATCTACACCCCCTACACCTACACCTCACCCTACACGCTACACCTCACCCAACATGTCACCCTACACCTCACCCTATACCTATCCCTTCATCTCACGCTACATCCCACCCTACACCTCACCCTACAACTCACCCTACACCTCACCCTTATCCAGCACGCCTATCTACACCTCGCTCAACGCATCTCTCATGGAAACACTTGTGGAATTGGATACCTTGCCCAAAAATGACCCGGAACGGATGGCGGAAATGGTATTAGCATTTAGCGATATGCATGGTCGCCCTTCGACGTTTGAAGCTTTCCGTTCAGTGCGACACCACACGAATAAATTCGGTCCATTCCGAATTAATTCATCGCAACAATTATGTTCAGTTTATGCAATCTAAGATAAGTCTCATTTTTTGTTTCATGATTAGACGTCCCTCCACCCCGAACCCCTTTCCTCAACCCTCTTCACTCACTTACTCCCACCCCTACCCCATACCGACCCGCCTACACAGGACCGCCCCAAATGGAGAGTTTTCTTAATGCCGTATTTGCAGTCAGTACGAGAACTTTAAATTTGAAAACTCATTGCCCTCGCGACAGATGAATGGAAGATGCGCACCAGTCTGGCATTGTGCAATAATAGGAAGGATCAGACGCCGCTAGCATCTGTCAGGGATTCTACGAGGGATGGGCCCGATAATCTAATTATGCAGACTAATTTGAATATCGATAATCCCCCAGATTCGAACAGTGGTGGCGGAGAAGGCGATTCAGTGGAGCGGTGAGGATGGAGATGACACGGCTCTATCTGGCGTCATAACGTTACACAATTACCCACGACCCTTGCTGTCATCCGGTGGGTGCCGCGGGAGGAGACGGTTAGTTTGTTACATCATATATTATGAGAATACTCGATATAATAAGATGGGACCTGCATTTCATAGCTCCATAAATGGCAAGCACCTCAGGCGGATGCTGGGACACCTGCTGCAGCAGCCGCAGCAGCAGCAGCCGCAGCAGCTTCCTCTCATGCACTTATCAGTTATGAGAGCCGGACAACACAATAATGCTCCCCGTAGTCCTTCAGCCCCTCCTCCTCCTCCTCCAACACGCCTTAATAGATGCTGTTAGCCGCCGAGGACAGACACAGCTCACCACGCTAAGAGGCAATCATTTGTGTGCCCACCAAATATAAACAAACGACAGGAAGTGATCGAGGATGGTGGAGCCGCCATACTTGCCAGATTCAACGAATATAGGAAAAAACGAGCTGGTAAAATAGCTCCATCTTTCTTGTTCGCCATTTTGTCGGCAGAGCTCTGTCTTACTCGGAGGACCAGATATGCATGTCTGCTTTCATTAACTCAGATGGACTTGGGAATCAGCGGGAAATAACAGTTACCTTCCTTCAGCCTGCCCTGTTTCCTTTTTTATTAGAGAGGTCAAATTTATTTGAAAATGAGGCTATTTCATGAGCCGTCTTTTGGGTCTGCCTGATCCAGGAGAAGCCTTTGTGAAGTGCCATACATTCGCCATTGTAATCATAGCGGCTAATGCCTAGCTCAGGCGATCCTAGGCGGCGCTGGGGTACCCACGTGACATCCACCAGACGGCGCTGTCTTACGGGAGAATGGGTTTAATTAATGCTGAAGAATGGGCTGGTACTTTTACGACTTTCTTAGACAATGGTTGGAAAATGAAGCTGCATGACTAGGCATGGCAACTCTTGTAAGCTAAGTGTCAGCCTTATGAGACGCCGGGTATATTAATCCTGGCTCTGGCGCAGATAAGTTTAAATACATCCTGGGATGAGATGCAACAGTGAAAAATTCTCATGGTCAAATGCAAATAGATTCACGGACAGAGCTTGATACCCTTGTTGAGTGGGGTTGTTTTTTAACCCATTAAAGGAAGAGGCCCGTTCAACCCCCTAATGCTCCTCCATCGTCGATGAGCGAATGCACTTCTCTTGATTCTGTGCCAGCTATTCTTCTTGAACTTTCGACAATTAGCAAGCATTGGCTATTTTAGTAAAAACTGTCTCACAAATGACCTAATACAGCGCGATGATTCCTCCTATCTTAAGTTTAGCTGACCACAATTAGGGCATTTGCGACAAAACAGTCTTGTCATATATTTATCGCCCAGCAAGGCCTAGCTGTGTACAAAGTGCCCTCATGAAAGGAAAGAGGTCGCAATGAGATGCCAGAGGAGCTAGTTCTCTTTATCCCTCACTGCATCTCCTTTATCGTCTTTAACCTGGCCCCGCATCCTCTTTCCATTTCTCTTTCAATGCTTGTCAAATGGAAGCAAGCGTCTATTAGATAAATGGCATCGCAGTTTCTGAGTTAGTCGCTAGGTGGGAGCAGTGTAGCGGAAGTGGCGGAAGCGGGCAGGATTTGGGAGATGATAGCGCCGGCCATGTTGGTTCGCTCATGCAGGAGACCTCAGTATTCATTGGATGGGATGAGAAAGATGTTATGTCAAGAATAGGCCTGATGGATGATAGAACAAGGGGGGTGCCGAGATTCTCAAAGAATGATGTCTTCTGCGCGTGCGTCATTCAAAGACTTTCGCCATAACGGTCTCATCATGACCCCGAAGAGTTCCTTGGGGAGTGGGGAGGGGAGGGGGCAGGTGGGGGGTCGGGGGGGGGCTGAGTTGTTGGGGGTTGGAGGTATCAAATAACATTCATCTTTTGGGTGGTATGTCTTGGATAATTATACGAGCTACATCGCTACTTTTGTTTCATTGTTAATCTCACATACCAGTCCACAACGCTCTGCGCACCACCTTAACGTCCCGCGCATGAGTATTCACAACGCAATCTGAAGGTTTTCACGTCTCTTACACAGCGTCTTCATAATGTAGTTCTGCGCATGCTCAGCAACAGAACGCGGGCCAAGTCGTGAACAATTAAGGTTGAAAACACGAACGGGCAATGAGCAACAAGAGGATTGCCAATTATCATCACTAGATGGCAGAAGTCATCGCGAATGCAGCCAGCAGCGCATTTTTGGCCACTTATTTCAAATGAACAGCAGCAGAGAAAGCAACAATGGCCGACAGGACTCGAGGCTGGCACGTCCGCTTGTAGTGTAAGTCTTCTATGAGTTGTCAATGGAGTTTAACGTTCACTAATTTAATGGAGGCAGCCAGGCGCCTATTTCTAGGGTAAACGGCAATATTATGTCAAATGACCGAGGTTTGATAAACGGACTTACCTACACCCCTAAGTCACATAAGCGTTAATGTAAGGGAATATATAGATGAAAAAGTTGGCTGGGTGAGTTTTGCGGATGTGACAGAGTATGGTGGATGAAAGAGAGTGTGGTGGATGAGACAGAGTAGTGGATGATGAAGAGAGAAATAGAGTGGTGGATGAGACAAAGAGTAGTGGTGGAGTGGTGATAGAAATGAGAGAGTGGTGGATGAAATAGAGTGGTGGATGAGTGGTGGATAGAGTGGTGGATGACAGATAGAGTAGAGTGGATGAGACAAAGTGGTGGATGAGATAGTGGTGGATGAAATAGAGATGAGAGTGGTGGATGAAATAGAGTGGTGGGACGAAAGAGAGGTGGATGAGACAGATGGATGATGAGATAGAGTGGTGGATGAAAGATAGAATGATGAGAGTGTGTGGTGGATGAGACAGAGTGGTGGAGTAGAGTGGTGGATGAGACAGAGTGGTGGATGAGATAGAGTGGTGGAGATGAGAGTGGTGGATAGAGTGGTGAGTTGAAATGAGATGAGAAGTGGTGGATGAAAGAGAGTGTGGTGGATGAGACAGAGTGGTGGATGAAATAGAGTGGTGGATGAGACAAGAGTGGTGGTGGATGAGATAGAGTGGTGATGAAATAGAGTGGTGGATGAGATAGTGGTGGTGGTGGGATGAGACAGAGTGGTGGGATGGTGGAGATAGAGTGGTGGATGAAAGAGAGTGTGGTGGATGAGACAGAGTGGTGGATGAAATAGAGTGGTGGATGAGACAAAGTGGTGGATGAAATAGAGTGGTGGATGAAATAGAGTGGTGGATGAGATAGAGTGGTGGATGAAATAGAGTGGTGGATGAGATAGAGTGGTGGATGAAGTGTGGTGGATACAGAGTGGTGGATGAAATAGAGTGGTGGATGAGAAGAGTGGTGGAGACAGAGTGGTGATAGAGTGGTGGTGATGAAATAGAGTGGTGGATGAGATAGAGTGGTGGAGTGGTGGATGAAATAGTGGTGGTGGTGGATGAGACAGAGTGGTGGATGAAATAGAGTGGTGACAGAGTGGTGGATGAGACAGAGTGGTGGATGAGATAGAGTGGTGGATGAAAGAGAGAGTGGTGGATGAGATAGAGTGGTGGATGAAATAGAGTGTGGTGGATGAGACAGAGTGGTGGATGAGAGAGTGGTGGAGTGGTGGATGAAATAGAGATGATGAATAGAGTGGTGGATGATACAGAAGTGGTGGATGAATAGAGTGGTGGAAACAGAGTGGTGGTGGTGATGAATTAGAGTGGTGGATGAGATAAAAGAGGTGGATGAGAGAGTGGTGGGATGAGATAGAGTGGTGGATGAAATAGAGTAGTGGTGTTGGAGAGAGGTTGAGGGTATTAGAGTGGTGGATGAGATAGAGTGAGAGAAAGTGTGTGAGATTAGAGGACAGACAGAGTCGTTGATGAGACAGAGTGCGGTGAATGAGATAGAGTGTGGTGGATGAGACAAAGTGTATTAGATGAGACACAGCGGGGTGGATGAGACAGATTTGTAGATGAGATAGAGTGTAGTAGATTTAATGAGACAGAGTGTATTAGATGAGACAGAGTGTGTTGGATGGAACAGAGTGTATTAGATGAGAATGTGGTAGATGTGACAGTGTGGAGGATGAAATGGAGTGGATGAGACAGAGTTCAGTAGATGAAACAAGGCGAGGTGGATGAGACAGAGTGCATTAGATGAGACAGAATGTGGTGGATGAGACAGAGTGTATTAGATGAGACAGAGTGTGGTGGATGAAACAGAGTGTATTAAGTGAGACAGAGTGTGGTAGGTGTGATAGAGTGGATGAGACAGTGTGTGATAAATGACACAGAAAGTGGTGGATAAGACAGAGTTTCGTGGATGAGAGACAGAGTGACGATACAGAGTGTGGTGGATGAGACAGAGTGGAGTAGATGAGACAGAGTGGGGTAGATGAGACAGAGTGGGGTAGATGAGACAGAGTGTGCTAGATGGGACAGAGTGTGGTAGATGAAACAGAGTGTGGTAGATGAGACAGAGTGTGCTAGATGAGACAGAGTGTGCTAGATGAGACAGTGTGGTGGATGAGACAATGTGTGGTAGATGAAACAGAGTGTATTAGACGAGACAGTGTGTGGTGGATGTGACAGAGTGTGGTGGATGAGACAGTGTGGTAGATGAGACAGTGTGTGGTAGATGAGGCAGTGTGGTGGATGAGACAGAGTGGAGTAGATGAGACAGAGTGTGCTAGATGAGACAGAGTGTGCTAGATGAGACAGAGTGTTGTGGATGAGACTTGTCGATAACACAAAAACTCTTAATATTGGTTGTTCTAAACATCTACTTAACGATTATTTCCCAGGCTGTATAACGCCATCTTATTCATGACGGAGGGGTTTTATCGAGATGTATCATCAGGAAATCTCCATTTAAGTAAGGATGTCTCGTTTTTATTATATCATCTCCCTCTTAGCTGTGGAATAACACCTCAAATATTTGAGATTACTGTAAAACCTATTTTATTTAGTTATTTCTAACTCTATTAATTTTACGCAAAACCGACTTTGTAAGGCAGCGACAGGGATTAAGTGTTCCTACCTTATCCGGAAGTCGGCACTCTTAGCGCAGTCTAATAAAGGTTGCTCCAACACTCAACTAGCAAAGCTCCAATAATGTTTGCTGAATTATATTTATTTGCACTCACATTAAATATAAGATTAGTGAATATGATATTGAATTAATCAGCATAGTGAATATTATTAGTTTGTGCACCTTTTGAGTCGATGAAGCTTTGTGTTTTTCGAGACAACGCGAGAGTCGTAGCGTAATCCCGGAGGCGAACGAGATTTGACGTAATAATTGACAATAATAAACTCATCTCGAATGCTCCATTTTGTCTGTTGTTTGCGCAGAGATTCATTATTTCTACAGGTGACAATAATGTTTTGTATGGGGTCATATTTGTTGCACTGGAAAGTCCGATGTCACACATACATCAACTGGGCATACAAAGGATATTAACATGTCATAGCTGGTGATATGGACAAGACGCTGTGACGTCACTGATGAAGAGTTGTGGGGAGGTCGTTATGATTATGATGTGAATATCGTGTGAGGTCACAAATGAAGACGCGAGTTCGCGCTTTATCGGACAGTTTTACGTCCGCTAATACCAGGGAACTCGTGTCCGCTCAGCATCGCCGTTATGACAGATGATAAAATCTCACCTCATCAACCTAACTCGCGACCCATAGTCTGCATAAAAAAAACCCCGCGCTGTTGTTAACTTGTGACGCCGGAATCCAACATCCCTTCTTAACAATCATCATCACCCCTGACAACCACATCAGCAGCATCATCAACCACGACGAACACGTCGACCCGGGCTATACAGCCAATATTTATCATACTTCTCGTGATTACGGCTGGAAGCAGACGCTAAATCCCCCGCCAGATGGAAGCACAGAGCATAGCGTGTCCGGCCTGCCATATCGCGCTGTCATCAGCACTTTAAGCGCCTATTGCAATTTACCCTCCACTAAATTGGGGACGGAGTCGACGTGTGGCGATGGTAAGGTGCAAGTTTAGTGAGAATGTGATGGAGTATTATTTAAGGAGGGGGTGGGGGAGGAAGTTATATTTGTGCGGTATATAACCTGGAACGTTGGGGGGTTGGTGGGGGGGGGGTGGGGGGGGGTTGGTTTGGGAAGGGGGGCAATCGGGAAGACAATGTTCGTACAAACAGCCCCTCTGCACTACGTCTCCGGCTTATGCCCAATTCAATTGGATAAACAGCACTGAAATCATCGGTGCAGTCGCTTGCTTCTGTATGAGGTATTAGGCGATGGAATTACCCTTCGTGCCTAGCCGAGTTATTGCTGTGGTCGGCAGATATCGGGCATAATTGGCGCTTGCTTAGAGTCAACACCGGTCATCCTGTTATAGGCTAGGCCGACACCCTCTGCCCTCAAACTCACGCCTATACCCCGTATATTGTCAGCCAGAATTAACAGATGTGCAGTCATCTCACTGAAAAATCCTAATTGTGCGGTATTTGTTTTCCAAACGTTGAGGAATTCGCCTCAAACTCTCCCATCCACGGTAATAGTCGGGTTCTTGTGAGTAGGGCGTTATATTCGGGGTTAATTCTCCCATTTAACCTCTTATTAGCTCCTGTGTTTGGTTGCTGTCAGGGAGGCGACTAGGGCGCTGTGATGAATGAGGAGGCTCGGGACCCTGTGCGAATTGGTCATCTGATCAGAGTCGGGTTTGTAATCCGCGCGGGCCACAGGACCAGCGGCGACATGACGCGGACATCGAGACACGCCACGGAAGAACGGAACATGCCAATGTCGCAGGGTCTTCTGGGAACGTCTGCTGTCAGCGAACGCATGTCATGTGTACTCACGCGGGTGTCACGTGGCCGCGAGAGTTGGTTGATTAAGCTCTGGGATGTAATCCACCCGGTTGAATGAGTGCGAAGAAAGATATTGAGACGTGATTGGGCTGAATGGAAATGGTATGGTATTGTTAGAGGTGGGCTAATGAAGGATTCTGTGATGTTGGTTTTACATAAAAGAACGTTAATGTGACGTAAATATTACGTTGATGTGACGTTGAAATAGTGTGACGTTGATATGATGAGACACTGATATAACTATGTTGTGACGCGGATACGATGTTGAAATAACAATGGTGTGACGTCAATATGACGTGACGTTGAAATAACAATGGTGTGACGTCAATATGACGTGACGTTGAAATATGGTGTGACGATATGTGTGTCGTTGATATGATGGTGACATTGCATTGATATATTATTGGTATGATTTTGATGTGACGTTGATTATAAGGTCAGATGACATTGCGATCACTACTCTGTGACGTCGATGTGACGTTGTTTTGAAAATGAAGTATGTTTTATTTGACGTCAGTTCAATAATGACAGATTATGACGTTATATTCACCTCATATAGAATAAAGTGCGTTTATGGTTGGAATGAATGGATGGGCTTCAGGGATCAGGCAAATTCCGCCAGGGATCGCCGCTTTTACCCCGTATCCCAATCATTCCAAATCTGCACCGCATTGTGCAAGATCCGTCTTCTCGGGAGCGTAGCTATAAACTCTTTGAGCAAGGTTTCTATGGAGATAAACGTCTCTTTTCTTGGAATAAAACCACTTTAATGCTGTTATTTATATGTTACGTGACTAATGCTTCAACTGGACACTTTCACAAAATGCAACCATATTGAGAAACAAACATCGATTGTTTGGTTAAGAATTTCCCTCACAGCTCGTCATGTAAAGCGCGTTTGTATTGGCTGTCTGTTGACCGGATGCTGCTGTCGTTCACCTGTGGAGCCACCTGTGGAACCACCTGTTGGGCCACCTGTTGCGTCAGCCACGAACTTGCTGCCTCAGGGAAAATATCCCATACGCCGTCTACACCACAGGCACAATGCCTTTCCCTGCGCATTTTGTAGTTCAGCGCATGCCGCGCACCGGTGAGCTGGAATTAATCGAATCTAATTGTGCAAAATAGACCAATGGTTAAAATTTAGATTCTACAACATCCAATGTTTTTTTTTTAAAAAAGAGGTATATTTCAAATATATTGGCGACAGGGAGAGAGCGTGGACGCAAGACTTAAGGGCATACAAACGACTGTAACGGCTTGATATTGCCGCCAAAATGATCCCGTCAGAAAGGAACCCCATTAGTAAGAAACCCGGGCCCAATTATATTTCAATTCATTCCCATTTAATTGGCAAAGGTCATCACAGGTGGGATTTAATGGTGTGTATGGTTGGTAATTTCGCCAGGTATTGGAGTTGGGCGAAATGAATAAGTGGACATGAAACTAATGGTTAGGGGAAGTTCGAGATGCGAGTGGGCGAGCATAATTCACTGGTCAAGAATACGACTTGTCAAAACACCTGCTAAACTAGTACACAATAGCGCCACCAGGGGCCAAGCGGAAGTCACCGTCTCTATACCACTCCCACGTCATAAATTCTGATTCGCGCTAAATGCTTCGCGGGGGGTGATTCATCTGTAAGATACCTGAAGTGGGGGACGATCGAGAACAGGATAGCTCATAATGACAGTGACAAACACGTTTGATACTTTGACAAGAAGATGTCATTTTTCACTCGGCACAAAGGGAAGGGAGACAGACAGCTCCACCCAGCGACATTTAGCATGACTTCTGTGGCATATACATGAGGTTTGCTAATCAAGGTCACGACCTCATGTCATTATGACCTCCAACACGATCCCACATAAATACCGGTCATCAACTCCCAAATATAAATTACAAACATCTTCACTTATACGCGAGCAGAAACACACTAGCTAGTTATAAACGACTTACATCCGAAAATGGCCTGGGGGTAAGGGAGGGAAGGTTGGGGGGTTATCAAAGCAGCGCCTATATTGTATATTCAGGTACTTATGGCCACCGAAATGCTCATACCCGAGAATGAAACGTGATAGCAACAATCGAAAAGTGAAATGACCTGTGCCGTCATTAATTCCAACCTTTGCAGGCAGTCATTACCAATAATATGACAGATGTCACCTTCTCATATCAACCCATTAACAATCACCTCAGGCTGGCTTGTCGTCTGATATTGTCTACTCTTATATAGCATCATGGCTCAGAGAAACGTAGGCATAACTAACGCTAGGCTCGTGAAATGAAATTGTTATATAAATGTCCCATTTTGTTAATGTCTGAGTGGAGCCGAGGGCAAGACAAGGTCTTTATTGGAATCACAATTTCGACATTACATTCTCCATGGATGAGCACTTTGTAATGTATATGTATGGGATGAACATTCATGGATCCAAAATAGCTTATCTATAGGTAAGTGACGAAAAGCAAAATTCTTTCGCGCTAATGAACATTCTAGCAGGGTGTGAAAATAAGTCTATGATGTGATAGACATGTTCTATGAATGTGTGATAGATATTGTACTGTGAACCGAATTCTAACTTGTGACAGATATTGTACTGTGAACTGAAGTCTATCTCGTGAGAGACACTGCACAGTAAACTAAATTCTACCTCGTGACAGACATTGTACGGTAATCGAGTTCTATCTCGTGACAGACATTGCACGGTAAACCGAATTCTATCTTGTGACAGACATTGTACTGTAAATTGAATTCTATCTTGTGACAGACATTGTACTGTAAATTGAATTCTATCCCGTGACAGATATTGTACGGTAAACCGAATTCTAACTTGTGACAGACAGTGTACTCTAATCTGAATTCCATCCCGAGACAGACATTGTACTGCAATCTGAATTCTATCCCGTGACAGACATTGTACTGTAAATTGAATTCTCTCTTGTGACAGACATTGTACTGTGAACTGAATTCTAACCTGTGACAGACATTGTACTGTGAATTGAAGTCTATCTTGTGACAGACATTGTTCTGTAAACTTAATTCAATCTTGTGACAGACATTGTACTGTGAAAACTGAAGTCAATCTTGTGACAGACATTGTACTGTAAACTGAATTCTATCTTGTGACAAACATTGTACTGTAAGCTCAAGTCTTCCTCATGACAGACATTGTACTGTAAACCGAATTCTATCTTGTGACAGGCATTGTAATGTTAACTGAATTCTTGTAGCGACTGTGTACTGTGTACATAATTCAATCTTCTGATAGACATTTTTCGGTCAAACGATGTACGGAAATTCCCTCTTGTGATAGAGCGTTCAGCTATGTATATCAGTTTACGTTTCTAAGTTCTGAACTCCTCTAGGGAGAGGTTGTACTAACGCCTGTACAAAGCCACGTCCCATGGTACAAACTACAGCTACTGCCTGGCGATCAGCTATCGTAATACCAGGTGAGCTAAACTCCATCTACCGGCCATCAGCCTGGTGACGTCATACCATCGGTTTGGTGTTAAATGCCGTCCCAATATCGCATCCCATCTTGTGCAGAATTCTGGTTGAATAAACAACGAAATGGTTTTTGTTCTCCAAGGTAATTTTGTTAATAAATTTCAACCTGATATATATATATATATATATATATATATATATATATATATATATATATATATATATATATATATATATATATATATATATATATATATATATATATTTGCTTATGCAATAATTACCAACAGGTTGAAGCAGTTTACCAACCAAAACAACGATCTTATGTCAAATTTATGGTGAATTAATATCTCATCTGAGGCAGTGATCAACGCTGGTTAGATTGTGACATATTATGGTGCAAATTAATATCTCATCTGAGGCAGTGATCTTCGTCATTACTTAGCAACGCTGGTGATGATTATCTCCAACGCACCGCACTCTGTTAGCGCTCACAATCACTGTTTTATTATTGGCCTGTTGACTATGAGGTTTTGTGAAAGTGGAAGTCATCTAGACACAAGTGCGAGCATCTACACATTGAATATGAATTTACGCGAAATTTACCACAACCTGTATGACTTAGAAGATTGTGATGACATATCTCCATGGTAATGACGCACCGCACGCACCATCACCAACTCTGTTAGCGCTCACATCACTGCGCCTGAATAGAAAGGGAAGATAATGAACGAGACCGTCACACATTTGAATATGAATTGAGGTCGTTATAGGTTCATCAGCGACATAGTTGACCGTTATGATGTGTTTAACCATGGCAGCAGCGGGCCCGTTTGATAGTGACGTCACGAGCGGAAGTGGCGTGGACGATGTGAGGCGTTACACCGGAGATCTCGGAACGAAGTAAGAAATCGAAGTTTATTGAGTAAAAATGGAATGTTGTACATTACTATGAGGTTTGTGACTAGGTTTTGGAAGTCAATGAGAGTACACAAAGTGACGAAGCATCTATCACGATACTTTCTATTCAGACGCGATGAAGGCCTCGACGTTCCACTCGGCGCCATCGCTTGGACATCGCACTGACTTTAATGTTGAGCATCAAAATAACTAAAACCACAGCTAAACACTTCTTCAATCCATCATCACAGACGAACCAGATAACAAAAAAACATGGACCATGCCTGGTCTAATATAAGTATGTACCACTTCACCTTACGCGCCACAGGCACTCAAGTCTTACAACGCTCCTAGACCGAAGCATATATATTTGTACATCATAGGCAAACAGCTAGTGACGCTTTGAGACTTGAGTGCCTGCGCATTACATGGGGTCTTTAAGTTACGATATCCTCTCGTGTAAATGTTCAGTTAGGGTAACTCGAATCAAATCTTATGTGGCTGTATCTGGGATGCTGTCAGCAGGCATCAGATCTGTTTGACGCGGGGAATGCAGACAGCGCTCTGTCGCTCTCTCTCTGTCTGTATCTGTCACGTGACGCGCATCCCACCTGAGCGAGTGATATACGCGCGCAGTGTAACCGACATCAGTCACGTGGCTTCCGGTGTCGCTGTGGTCGTTTCATCCTCTTCACTCTCCGCGGCGGTCACTGAAAGCAACACGAATCACGTGACGCATGACAAATCGACACAACTGGGGAGGCATCGATATCAGTTCAGCCTTGTGGCTGTCTCACATAAAGACAACAACGAAATTCTTTGTTTCTATAGTTCATAAAATCATTAAGTAAATGACGAGATTGAATTACCGTTGACATCAGTAATTATTCTCAAAAATGATTATTAACTTTGTTTGTGCAGTCTTACATCGCAAAGATTCCACGATCACGTCAGATAAGTGGGAGGGGGAGGGGGATGGGGGGGGGGGGGGGGGTGGTGGTCCTTTACTAAAACATTAAGGAAACCAATAAGAAGTGGTTCTTTACTCGGCTTTATATATATATATATATATATATATATATATATATATATATATATATATATATATATATATATATATATATATATATATATAAACAAATATATTCCGTACGTTTTTGCATGTATGAACGTATGAACGAACGCACGTTGATAGATAGATACGCACGCCCCCAAGCCGACGCATCACCTCTATCTTGCCATGCCATACAACACTAAAACCCTCATGAAGCCGACCACCTCGTCAACAAGCCACATTTTCCCGCCCCAGCCGTTATCATATGCTCAGCATGTATCGCAGAGAAGAATTAGACACTTGGCGTAAGTAGAGAACAGCAACCCAACGACCGCCATTCCCCATAAAGCCAAAAGCCAGCTACTGCAAACGGACAGCCGCCGATGAATTTATCTGAAAAGGCCTTTTGGCCAAATTTCTCCAGAGGAGCATACATATTGAGGGATAAATGGCGAGGCAAGTCAGCTTGGAGGAGGTGGTCGTTTAGATGTGAGGCGCTGGGAGCTGGTTATGGAATCGAGCTCGTTGCGGCCAGCAAGTTATGGTAATAGACACGCTGGTTGGATGGCCAGGGCGGGGTCGGGGATACGACTGGCATGATTTGTGCCGGCAACACATCCCAAGCATGGCGGAACGACGCCTAGGGGTGCCATTTGAGCGTCGTTCTCTGTGAATAGGCTGACTGCGTATGGTCGGCGTCCGTAACGACAGTCTCGTTCCGTCCCCGATCTGCGCACGCACGCGAGGCAAGCTCTAAAGAAGAAAATGGCCATATTTTAACCGTTTATATCTCCTGTCCATGAAACACTTGTCTCGTGACAGGCAGATGGAGGAGGCCAGCTCGGTAAGAGATTCAGACAGCGAGGATCTCAATTTATCCGCCTGGGGCACGTTATGATGTCGAATGCAACATTATGATTACAGTTGCGCGGTTAGCAAACAACAGGGAGGATATCTGCTGAGTAGTCCGAAATGAGTGAGGAGGGTCGGGGAAGATGTAGCATGCATACTCAAGATATCTACATCTGAAATGTACAATAAAAGACTTCAATCACCAGTAGTTGCCATGGACATATTGATATATTACCGTAATGATAAGTAGGTATTTTAACACTGCAATCATCAGCGCACGATTGGTTTGCGAGTCATGATAACCATTCAACTGTTCCACCCAGGCACAGCTTGTGAAGGAATGCACCAGAGTGGAGACTTACGAACAATAAATAAAATCTCCACGACAGCGGCACGAGAGCAGCATCTGTTTCTTATTATTCCCCTTTCCTCTTAAGCCAATGAGAATAAATGCCGTGCGCAATCAGATGCGCAGCCCAATGAGCGCATGAGGGTTCTTTTTTGCCCCAAATGGACATGACCTTATTGCATTGTATAAACACATAAAACTAGCCCGCTTTTGTGCCCCCGTCACGATATGCTCCCCTTACATCGCCTCTCGCTGAGCTCCACGACAGATGACTTACATTTGTAAGCGAGTGATCCTCTTTTTTCCCAGCAGCATCTCGGGGAGCGGTCATTTATTTATGGGGCAGTTAGCACATTGCCCTCCCCGGATTTGCTCATAAATGGACGCTAATGCAAGTTGATATAAAAATATGAGACTGGCTGGTTTTTGGCATCCGCCATTCGGGTGAGGGAGGCGTGGGGGAGATCGCGGCGACATCCCCGGCATGGAGTTGGAAGTCGGGAGGAAGCGCAACTGGCCAGGATGAGAGGCATGTTAGGAGGGGGTACTCGCCATATTTTATGACACATATTCATTACCCATGTCAAAGCATTTGCCCGGGATATTCAGCACAAATCCCACGTGGATTAGTCTATGGAGTGATAATGTCTGCGAAGTAATAGGGCGGTCCGCAAGAGATAAATCATGGCGGACAGGAGCTGCGTGGCCGCCGCGGAGGTGGAGGACTACTGCGGGCCAGATTGGTCGGCAATTAGAGAGACTATGACCTTACAGAGAAGGGCGAGACCACAGTGCCCGGTCGGGGTCTCAGGGGCGCAGTGGGGTGGGTGGGGAGATAGTGGGGGAAGGGCCGGGTTACACGGGCCAACCGAGGGCTGGAGGGAGCGGCGAAGATGTGTGTGTGTGTGTTAGTGGGAGGGGGGGGGGGGGGGGGTAGGGGGAGGTACAGGGCCAAATTGAGGGTGGGCGGGTTGGTTGGGGGTTAGGGCCAGGGTGTGGAGGGGGGAGGGGGGTATAGGGCCAGGTTAGGGTTGGCTGGGCAAGGTTGATGGCTGGTAGGTTTGGGGACAAGGCTTGATTTGCTAGGGGTGGGCGGGGGGGGGGGGGGGGAGGGGGATTGGTATGCAGTTACGGGAGTATACCAGGAACCCGTTCAGGTCTCTTTTTGATGCTGACTTTTTCTGCTGACGGATTTCACAATCTGGTCGGATATGACGTAACGGGCGATTGTATGATGAAATGGCCACAAATAAAAACTGACGCAACACTTGACGACTTGGGAGATTTTCACCTGGTTCTATTGTAATTATGATGATGAGTCGATATTTAAATGGGTTAATGATATTCTTGTTTTGACTGAATAAATTTAGATGCGAAGAAAATGACGCAAGACCTGACGACTTGGGAGATCGGCGTAAGTTTTCACCTTATTACGTTGTGAGATTATTAAGTCGACCTTTGAATGGGTCAAGAAGACTTGTCATTATATGCTGAATAAATTTTAATTCAGAGAAATGTTATGGAACTCTCAATTGGAAATTAGCTCACAGGTGAATAAATTAATTGTCAGAGTTATTGTTTGGATTATTTCTCCAGTTCAGGGGGGAGTTATGGGTTACAAATAGTGGTAGGTGGGTTTATTTGAAAATATTTCTCATCTGAAATTATTTACCAGTTTTAGAACAACAATTATGGAACTCGTGTATCAACATCTTTTTACTTCGACCCAAAGAAGACCAAATTTTACGTAGTACATCAGCTCATCAAGTCTCTCTCCTGTTTGGACCATTCAGGGGGAGTGGTTGACGCATCTGTGTATTAATACCAACCATTCGTGGGGACTGAATTGCAATACTATGTCCATGCACGCGCTATCGGTTGTATCCGTACAACCCAACAAACACTCGACGGCAACTGGCGATGGGAGAGGATGTAACGTTATGATACACGACCAATTGCTGCGTTGTGGGCGTTATGATAATGACGACTGTTACCTGCGGACTGCGCATGGACGTACAAGCACGGCGAAGGCAGTAACTCAACGATGAATAACGATTTTAACTATTTTTAAAGGTGTATGTATCTAAATCAGTGTTTTTCGTGCTTGATTGTGTAAATCCAATAAAATAGCCCCCAAGAAATAACCGACCAAATTAGCAACACACTTAACAAACGTGCTATTTGCCCCGACGTCTTTTTCACCAAGATATCACATGTTGACTTTATATTAACAAATGTTATTTTAACATCCACGCATAATTAACCACGAGTCGACCAAGTAAATACAAACATAACTCGATCGCAAGTACCAAATTCCCACACCAAGGTCATCCACGCCCCAGACAGAAATTGATATAAAAAGTAGCCTGCATGTAACAAGTTAGCGGGATATTAATATCGTCTGGGTGATAACTGAGGCGCACCTGTGCGGTGTAATCACTCAACCTGTGTACCGCACGTCAATCATCAGAGGCAGGTAGGTGAATCAGACGTGGATCAACAGGTAAGTCATTGTTTAGATTTCATCTGTCCATGACGCAGTCATGGTGTTGACGCACAGTCACCTGCAGCAGGTGTGGTCGATGTAATTGGTTCTCAGGTAACCAGAGCACTAGTTTCAATCAAGCACCAGGGATGGTTTAACTGTACTTGGACAATATGGTCTCGGCGCGGTTATTTTCCCACCTGCTAGAATGACGGGATGGAACTAACGCTTCTTCAATAATACTAGTGTCTAAAGGGTCAGATTCTGGCTTCTGAGAGACGATCTCTAAGTAGCGTGCTGTATTTTACGGCGACACACAGACGAAGTTTGGAGCGCCTGAAGTGAGGAAATGAGCGCAGACGCTCGGTTCCCGAAGCCATGATTCCGAGTGATAGCTTGGCCTCGGAAACCGAGCGCTTGTGGAAATGAGGATGCGAGTTCGTGGCACGGACATAAAGGATATCACATACAGGTCACTTAGTCCCTCACCATCAAGAGAGACATGACCTCCAGGGAGGGACATGACCTCCAGGGAGGGACATGACCTCCAGGGAGGGACATGACCTCCAGGGAGGTACGACATCAAGTGGATGAGGCACACAAAGGAAGCACCGAGACTTCACATTTTAGCATATAATTGTCATTTAGTAAAGCTTGACCACTGTAGATGTTAGTGGGATGTCCAACTTAACGCGCCTGTTCATAACGCCCCCCGCTCCCATTAGAGGATGGATACAGCGGCTGCGGGAGGGTGGCTCAGGGGGTGGGGGTGTGGGTGGGGCGGGGTGGGTCATTAAGACCAGTCAGGGCTTGAGGGGACAATCAGAATTAATGCACCTCCACTCTCTGACGACTGCCTCAGCCGCGTGAGGGCGTCATCCTTGTGATATATGATCCCTGCATCAAGTGTATGACGCACGCCGGTCAACACAACGCACATGACCGACGGTCAAGTCCACTGGACACTGACCGGTCCTGAACCACGACCTGACCCAGATAATGCAAACCATACTGCCCGTCCTCACCTCTCTAACCAGACTCGAGATGGCGTAATATCAACTGAAATATAACCACAGGTATGTGAGGACATATTTTATGGTTTAAGACGAATATATGGGGACACTGCCTGGATTATTATGCGGTCATTCATTTCATGGAATACGGGCTCGGAATACATGGTACCCAGGAACTCAGAGGTTAATTCGGTGCTAATGTGGGGTAATCAGAATGAATCCTGTTTTACTGGAGCATAGGTATTTAGCGTGAGGTGACGTGAGGACACAGAGCACACTCAGGGAACCTGAGAAGCAGAACGTCATGACGTACATGTGGATACGCTATGACGACGAGAGGCTTTTACCTGGTTGGATGATCTCATAGGACATGCCGCGTACCGGGTGCGGCTGCGGTAAGCCGTCCGTGTCGACAGGTATCTGCAGCGACCACGTTTGTGACAACGCCGAGTTGGCCACCAGCTGACCGGAACCCACCTGGCCCACCACAGACGTCGTGTAGAGCGGCGTTGCCATGGACGCCGCTGTCCCCATGGAGACGGGGACCAAGAGTTGCATGGGGAGTCCCGTGGATGCTGACGGCGCGGGTTGCAGTACGTGGATGGGGAGGGCACTCTGGACGTTTTGGAGGAGAGAGTTGTCCATGGTCCCCGCCTCGCCTCCCGGTAACGCGTACATCTGGGAGGGCAGAAGCGGTCGGATTTGGAGCGGAGGTCCCGCGAGCGGTGTGGCGTTCTCGATGGGTGTACCTAGCTCCATGATCACGGTACCGGGTTGCGCTGACGCAGGCTGACTGACGTACGTGACGGGAGGCGCCGCTAACGTCATGCCAACGCGCCCAAACCGGCGTCATGTGAGCTGACGGCCGAGTTTCTTACGAGCGGATGTGCGTCATTAGCCTGGTACTCGGCGGAAGTCACGTGATGCAGTGGACCAGCGTGATCGTCCGCCGCCTGGCGGTTGATGGCGGCTAAGTTATGCATGTTTTCCTCGACGGCCAAGTTCTGACTGTTCTGCATGTAGGCCATGATGCGATGAGCTGACTGACTCATGGTCGAACGCGTCGGCGAGCGCGACGACGCGGGGGCGGACGACGCGCTCCTTTGCTGGCTGGAAGCTTGGACCACATGCTGCTGCTGCTGGAAGGACGCGTGGTTCTGGTGGTGCGGTAAGATAAGAGGTTCCGCGGAGATGTTCGATTGAACCAGCGCCGTGTGTAGGATGTGGCTGCTGTTAGTGACCGCAAGAACAGACACACTTCCTTTCTCGTCCATAGTCTCGTGTGACCCGGGTTCAGAGGTCGACGAGTACGTGACCTCAGATGACCCCAGTAGATGCTGGCCGTCCGTCACCTCGACGGCTGAAGTGACGACGTGGCCGACATTGGTGTGCTTGTCGAGGTCATGGAGGTCAGATTGAGGTGGGGCGGGGGTCTGAGCGGAGTCGGTTGCATACGCGTACTGTACCGAACCGGCCTCAGACACGGGGATGGCTTGCGAGCCGTTTACGACGTAACAAGCCACGGTGTCAGTTGAGTGGCTAGGAGCTATCGTATACTGTCCATGGACGCCCATCTCAGCTGCCGCAGCTGGGCTCACACTCTGCGAATCCGCGCCAGCTGTCATCTCACAGCTGTTGATATCAGCTGTAGCGGGCTGCTGTCCAGCGCGGCTGTTGTCGACCGGGTACTGAAGCTGCAGGACGGCGAGAGCAGTGCTCATCATTTTATCCGACTGTTGGTGACATTTCATGTGACAGCGCAGCGAGTCCTCGCGCACGAATGAAGCTTTGCATTGCGGACACTCGAAGAACTTCTTGCACACCGGGCGAACTTTAGAGGGAGGTTTTCCCCGGCGCGTCTCCGTCTTCACGGCAACGCTGGCCTCATCCGCTGGGTACAACACCTCCGCGTTGACCTCAGTGTCGTCACGTGACTGGTCGGCAGCCGACGCACTGACCACTCTCCGCTTGACGCAGTTCGTCTTTCCCGGATGCTTCCGGCGGAAGTGAATCGTGACATTTCCCGACTGCTTCGCGGAGAAGCTGCACAGACCACACTTGAAGAGTTTGTCGCTGGAGTGCGTTTTGACGTGGGCCTTGAACGAGACCTTGGTTGAGGTGGTGAACGTGCACTGGGAACACTTGAAGACGTCCCGACTGGGGTCGTGGATGCGCATGTGTTCCCGGAAGGCTTTCCGTGATGACGTGCGGAAGTCGCAGGCGTTACAGGTGACGATGTCCTGTTCGTTATGGTTGATACGGTAATGTGTCTTGAGGTTACCTGTGACAGGTGAGAAGGGACAGGTGAGAAACAGAGCATCCGTCCGTGGAGAGGAGAGTATGGTGAGAGAGTAAGGGAGAGAAATGTAGTTGGAGAGAAGGTGAGAAATAAAATGGGAAGAGAAATGAGAATAAGGTGTGCGATGAGATGGGATAGAGACAAATGGGCATGGGACAAGTGAGACAGATATGGGATGAGACTGAGTGGAAGCAAGTAGGATGAGACATGAGAGGAGAAAGATAAGAGATAAATGGAAAGGATGAGAGATGAATGGGGTGGGGCAGATGAGAAAAAATGGGATGAGACAGGTGAGAAAAAAATGGGATAATTTATGTGAGAAATAAATGTGAAGAGACATGAAAAATAAATGGGATGAGACAGGTGAGAAATAAATGAGATGAGACAGGTGAAAAATAAATGGGATGAGACAGGTGATAAATAAATGGGATGAGACAGGTGATAAATAAATGAGATGAGACAGATGAGAAATAAATGGGATGAGACAGGTGAGAAATAAATGGGATGAGACAGGTGAGAAATAAATGGGATTAATAAGTTAAGAAAATTGTGGGATGAGAAAGGTGAGAGAGAAATGTTGCTTGCCTATTCTGAGAAAGTATTGTACAACTCACGCAAATATTACACTAACACAACCTCTACACAAATTATTCCCAGATATGAACAATAAACTACCCACTTTTGATGGCACATTTGTAGTGACAGAAGTCACACTTGTAGGGCTTTTCTCCCGTGTGAAGCATCATGTGTCGTTTGAGGTCCGAGTTGATCTTGAACTTGGCGTTACAGATATAACAGACGTAGGGACAGTCCCCTGTGTGCGTGCGCAGATGGACGACCAGCTGGCTCGAGTTACGACTGGCATAGGGGCATATCTGACACCTACGACACACAATATCATCATCATCAGCATCATCTTATCTTGTCAGACCTCTGTTAGACCTTAGGATGAATCTGACTTTATACAACTGTTAATTTTAATTTTTGGTTGACTCACTTGAACGGCCTCTCCCCAGTATGCGTGCGCACATGCTTCTTCAGACTCGAGCCGTCGGTGGTGGCGTAGTTACCTGATGACGTCACAAAACAACAATAATCACTTCCCAGACACAGCAGATGAGGGATGAAACCTGTCTTTAACGGACATTCGAGTCAGGAATCCGTTTTACACAGGTTTCTGCTAACGGCAGGTACACTTATCAGTGTTCAATTGAATGGGCTGTGAAAATTGTGTCCGTTACACGCAGGTAGCAGTTATTGTCAGGCGTTCACTAAAGACAGGTTCCACTGAATGAGGCTCAGTGTCCCACAGGAATTCGCACGTCATATTCAAATGGTAAAGTCACGTCAGCTGATGATGATGAGTTTTACCACAGGCACTTGGGAAAGACCATTTCCTGGTTGCAGATGAATTCATGTCCGGCAGTGATTGTTGATTCCGCATAAATTTTTATTAACGATGCACCCTGTCCGTAACAAACTCAACTGTTACGTAAGATATACGGACCTCGTTCTGATTAGTCAGTATATTGGTCGCGTGTGATTGGTCATATGTGGCGGTTGGTCCCATGAGGTGGGGTGCGGGTCGTTGCGTAAGATATTTAGTATAAATGGGAGGAGGGAAGCCGTTTCGGGAGCTCACCCCACAAATCCGTGACGAGTGTGCGCGAGTTGCATGATACGGATAACAACGGAACCGTTTTCAATGAATACATCTTGTGCAGATTGCAGTTTGGTATATTTGAGTTAAGTACTCGGGCCACAACGAAAGTGACTCCGAGCAAACAACCTCACAACACAACGTTCCAGTGAGAAGTACAAAGAGCATAATAGATCTTAACAACGCAGGCACTCGAGTCCTGAAACAACCCACATCTTTGACAACTAATATGTAAGAGTCTATATAGGGAGCGTCGTTTTAAGACTCGAGTGCCTGTCTACCAAAGCGCCGTCTGTATGAAACAGCAATGACCTACCACTGTGTTTCCACACTCAAGGTTCCATGGAGCCTTCTTCTCAGCCCCCGATTCAACCCAGGCGCCCAGTTTTCTACTTGATTTCACATTAACCTTATGCTATTTCATATCTGACCATCAACTTAATAGAATGGAAACTACTGGCCAAAAACAGCTCGCCTTTTCCCTTATTTCATTTTCCCTTCAAGGGGCAGAAGTGGAAGCGGAATACCAACGAGAAAACGGCAGCTCTCCCATGTCAGCGCCCGCCTTTCTGTTGTTGATCTAGTAGCCTCTACTTCACATTATTTTGACAGCTATGATGTGTGACCGTATTTGGGCTTACATCTCAACGACGAGATAATGAGGGATCCCTGACCATTGCTCTTCAAATCATGTCCGCCGAGGGCGCCACAGGTCTTGTCAGGTCCGGCGCGAAGCACATGGCCGCTTGGCGTGTCGACTCGAGTCATCTCCCAGGGCTATCGTGTGATTAATGTGCTTATTGGCCGCCATCAGGAATACCAATTAGATGGACAGGGAACAGAAGACACCTACTCAAAGAAACGCTTCAAGTCCAAGGCAGTACAAGGCAGGGATATGATGTTTAAGGGTGTATCCGTCATTCGGTCAGCCCGCGCTGGGGAATGATGAGGCGATATTTGAGGAGTTTTATCCCCCACTAGTTAAAGAGGCTGTTCAGCCTCATATAAGGCAATCAGGGATCATTTGGTAAATACATTACTACGCTCGATGCGGTTACGAAATAATGCCGTCGTTTATTTGGTGCGTCAAATTTTACTTCATCCAAAATTATGCTGGTAATTTTTAAACATATTTGTTTCACTGGAAATCCAAAAGATGTACAGTAGAAGGCTATTTCATTTAGCTGTGTCAGTCCATCGATAACGATACCTCCCTAAAACCATCAGCCGCTCGTTTGTCGGCTGTAAATCACTACGCGCGCCTTATAACCACCTCGCTACGGATGTGTATATTTCCGCTCAAGTTTCAAAATGTAGTTTTCTTCAAATCAAGGTTGTGGGCAACACCAACACGATAAATAGTAACTTTTGTCCCACCATATGGTACCTTTTATCATACAATGGAATTAAGCACACTGTATTCGTCATTAACACCGAAAAATTTCCCGCCGACGCTCGCTGGAGATTGAAACTGAAACCTCACTGTCGTCCGTCCGCAAACACAACTCAGCTGCGATGTTTATGAAGTTTTCATTGAAGGGAGGTCCGGTCACCGTTAGCCCTGCCGATCAAATGGATCCAAAACGTTTGCCACATTAATAAATCCGGCGTTCGAAACGTCGAGCGTTCCATATTGTACTCGGGAGGTACTCAATGAACAATTGCCCATTCAGTCTGCGTAGGCTGCAGATTACGAGAGACTTGAGACCCCAAGCGGTTCCACTTCCACAACCCATTTACCCGTTGCGGTGATATTGGAGGGACTGGTCAGTGGAGGTAAAGTGCTACAAGAGATACCCCCTCGCAAGCGTAATTTCTCACAACAACAACAAAACTGCAGACGGCGGGAGTTAGGATCTACTTTCAAAGAGCGCAGCGCCGCGTAGCGAGTGAAAGTCTGAAAATGTAACATTTTTGGTTTCCAAGGTGCTGTTACCAAGCAGCTTGCTAGGCAACCACTTTCCTTATATGGGGCTGAACAGTCTCTTTAAGGAAACACTGGTTGGCAGTCGGCCGTTAAACACGTGACTGTATTTTGTGCAGCTGCTATAAAACCAATTTCTTAAGTGTTAACCTTGTTTACTGAAAGTGTACTCCTTGAGTCACACTTCGTAGACAAACCTCAAGATCAATTATTTTGTATTAATGGGCTTTCAAATTCATATAGACTACCTCATACAGACAATGTTAGTTGTTTCTTGCACAATTGATTGTTTGGTGTAAAACTTATACAGATAGAAGTCTGTTCATTGCAAAATCCGCGAAAACAACCAAGAACTGTATCAATGTATGCAGACAGAGGTCATCAGTTTTCACACGATGGCAGGTTTCTCCGACTCACTGACAGCAGGAAACGGCGTCCTTACAAAGCTGACTGGTCATAGCTCTTTGTTTGCTGGGAAATGACTTATAGTTATAGAATTAGTACATCCCTTTTGGTGGGCTTAATAAATAACTATTAAATAGGGTGACTTAGAAGGGTTTCTAAATCATTTATACATTTAGCAAACACCCCATCCTAAATACACGTAATCAGCTCGGAATAGATATACTCAATATGGAATGCCGGCCAAGAATGGGCACTTGAGTCTCAAAGCCACCTAGCTCTCCGACAGTAAATAAAATATATATTAGCTATAAGAGTTGCGTGGCATTTTTAGATGCGAGTGCCTGGACAAGTATATAACAGCTTCATCTACCTGCTGGCTTTATAGCGACGGCAGAGTGTGTATTCCCATAGCACCCAAACTGCCTGCAATAACCTACACGTAAATCTAAGTTGTTCATAATGATCGTACAGTACATTATGATATTAAGTTCGTGTGGAACGATGTTGCGTCATAACGGTATTGCTTCAACAGAGTAAGAACCGTCGAGCTTACTAATGCCCTTTAGATATATAGTGATGAGAGTAATTTTCACGTTACCAAGAAGATGTAATAAAAAACAGATTGAGATATTGTGAAGTTTACGGACAATAAGGTAACATACTAAAGAACAAAAAGACATTTGGTAAATGGACATTATGATAAAATATATCATAATGGTCAACAGATGGAAATAAATCGTTTCCGAGGATCAAGTTATAACGTTACGATAAAGTTTTTCAAGGTGCATGGTTTGACATTATGATGGTACATCATAACGGTAACACAAACACTGAATCTCCAGAACATTGAATTAGGAATGATACAAATGTAAGATTAATACTCACACTCTGTACAGCTGAAGGGCTTGATACCACTGTGGGCCCGCACATGCATCTTGAGTTTGTCAGAGCGTGTGAAGTCCTTGCTGCAGATGTGACACACGAAGGGCCTTTCACCGGTGTGTTTACGAGAATGCCTGTCTAGATCCTTCTGGTAGTTCGTCGTGAATTTACAGCCTTCGTGTTTGCAGGCGTATTTACGGGCGTTGCCAGTGGGCATCTTTGACTTGACAGAAGGAGTCGAGGGAGCTGGTGTAAACAAGGAATGTATTTCTAGTTTACTACACGTTCATGAAATCGATTATTAATTCACCACATCAGAGGGTCATCTCAGACAACTGGAGTCAAAGAAAACAATTAAAACAATACACAGTATATTTGTCACCTTGTTGTGGGGGAGTTTCCTGTGAGGGAGGTCCATCTGGGGGTCGGTTCTCGTACGCCACCTGTGTGTTCAGGGAAGGAGAAGCGTTGATTCCTCGCTCAAGTCCACTCTGTAGAGCGGCCTGGACATTGGGCGGCAGGCTCTGAACGGCTAGCTGGATGCCGCTAGGAGTAAGCGTGATCTGAATATTGCCAGTCGTAGACAGTGTCGTGGCTCCATCATCCATCCCGTTACCATGGGATATGACACTTCCTTGAGGCATCAAAGATTCGAGTGCCGAACGATTACCATCATTAATATCTCCTAAACTTCCTTTGCCTATAAACTCACTTTGACCCATAGCAGAGTTAAGTGATTTGTATTCTTCCTGGCCAGATTCTGCGAGGAGAATGGAGGATTCTGACACAAGATGGTCGTCTTTGTCCTGCTCCTCTACTGATAATCTTGCATCCTCCGTCGTGCAATTATTTTCAATCACATTTACAGCAGGTGATGTCAAGATCTTAGTGCCATCAACATCCATAATGACATTCCCAAACACAGCTGTTGTTCCCAGAGAGATATTGCCAGTGTTTGCCTCGTCCAAGGGCTGGTGTAGACCAGGTAGCTGTTGCCCATTCACCTGTTCTTTGTCAATCAGATCCATGGAGGTATAGGTGTGGGATGTCACCTGGCCATCGGCAGATCCAGGTGATAACCTCGTCATCTCAACAACCCTCTCCCCGCCCTCCTCCATCACAGCTACCTCACTCTGACTTGTAGTTACAGTGTATCCTGGGAAGTCTGAATGGAACTGGGCCTCGGTCATAATCACCGCCGCCTCCTCGTAAGCCTGACATGGCGCATTGCTGTAATGGCCGTGCAGGTCAACGCTCGGGCTTCCCTCCACTGAGAACGCCATTGAATTGACATTTTTATCATTATTTTGCAAGGAGTCTGGTTGAGAGATATAAACTTGCTTTTGCATGGAGTCTCGTTGCAGGACCAACTCGTTCGTTCTGGCTGTGTGCTGCTTTTTGTGCTCCACGAAAGCCAGATAATCGGTGAATTGTTGCTCACATCGACCGCAGATATGAATGTCTCCGATGTCTTCCTGTGCCAGTTCCATCTTGTCTGAGCACAAGAGGTATGAGCTGGAAGGGTTTCCTTTTCTTCAAGTCCCTGACTGAAGATCAGCCGGAAATAATTGTGGAATAGTGTGACGGTGCAGCAAATGGTGCCAGAAGCTGACTTTAATGGGGTCTTACTTTATCTGAACCTGTTTACTGTCAGAGAAAAAATATGTGTTGGCAGCATTATAATTAATGATGACTTTCATAAGCATAAAGATCAAGGTATTGTATTTCTGGAAAAAAAACCTAGACTTACTTGGGTTGGAGGTATATTTCATGAGGTCATGGCTATATCTGAGGTCACTTACTGGATTTGGGTTTAACTAACCTGAACTGGCTAACAATCTGAAAAATAATAGCTAGATCAAAGAACTAAACATATATTGTAGTTATGGGTGGGCGAGCGAGTGGAGGATTTGAGTGTGTATGTAGTGTGTGTGTGTGTGTGTGTGTGGGGGGGGGGGGGGTGTCACTGTGTGTGTGTGTGTGTGCAAAGGTAGGGTGGTGTGGTGAGGGAGTGTGGCTAACTTGGTTTGTCCAACAGGATGAAGGAATATAGTCATGGTGCCCATGGGGTGATAACATTCGTTTACAAATGGAAAAGGTATCTGACTTAAACCAAGTGCTTTATAAATAATGAAGACCCATAATAATTCTGAAGTATTATTGTCAAAATGGCTGGTATAGCTGGGTTAAATATCTCAGGGTTAAATGGGTTCGTCAAAGTCTGGTCTAATGAAAATAATTTTTCTTAAAGACGATTCGTGACTATTGTTTACAAACACAATCGCACGCACGGTGCTTGAGGCCCCTGTTGTACCAAGCCCGCGGGGCCCCCGGCCGCAGACCAACATGGCGGCCCTGCGAGGCCCCGACACGGCACATCCAACATGAAACCACCAATACGCACAGGAACTCCACATGATCTCTCCATGTCGCCTACTTACATTGATCCATTTGGTTCGTAGATATCCTTTCGCACTCCATTGATTCAATTCAAAGGCGAAAACACAACTAAATTGCCCTTCTTTAGGTTAATTTATTACAAACAATTCCAAGCGGATCGTTCAACGCGCATGCGCCATTTGCGATAATGTGCGCGTGGTGTCAGCACTGAAGACGCACTGCTGTATGTTTACCGCTCAAAAACCATTTCAGCCATGGTCGTATCTGCTTCAAAAAGACACCAAGTTTCCAACTTTCCTGGTTTTGATTTACATGGATGTTCAATATGTAAATAAAACAATTGATTTATACAATGGCGGACACTTTTTGAGGTTGGAATTTATAAGGAGAATGGTTTGCTTGATGGGCTATCAAACATGAATATTTAGAGACAACAAATAGTAAATTGGTCTGAAGGTATGATAAGACAACAAGAGTTTTTGATGTACTTTTCTTGGAAATTTGAATCTTATAAATACCAATTCTTTCATGTTGTATGTTCAAAATTGCTTCCTTAGATATTTGAAGCCTCTATAACCCTTGTTTCGTGTAAGGAACGAATACAGGCACACGGGGCATAAACCATCCATCCTCTCCGGTTTGTATCATATGATAGCATCAGAAGCCAGAGAGAAGCGGCGTTTTATGACTCGAGTCCCTGTTGGAACGAAAGGCTGTGAGCTGGATGGACACGGATCATCCGAGAAGTCGACTTATCCGGTAAAAAGCGCCCCATTGTTAATGAAGGATGTGTGCCGGAAACAACTCAGATGTGTTCCCTGCCTGCCCATACTTTCGTTTTCATAAACATAACATCCACTCCAAGAAGTGGTCTGTAATCCAGGCATCTATATTTGGTTTCATTTGGATACAGACGAAAGTGCATCCGTTCTGGGTACCCTAGTGGTGGTCTGGATATTTATTAGGGAGTCAATGTTCGCTGATATCGGCCAAGTGATAGTGTTAAGAGGGGTCTTAGACCGGGTGACTCCACGTGTACCGCTAAGTTCTCCTGCACCCCAAATAGATTGGCGGCTTGAATGAAATGCTGGCCGTCAGTGTCACAAGGTGTCCAGTTCATAGAGTACACCACACGTGATGATTAATATTAATGACTATTTGTTAATAACAACAACAACAACAACGATAAAAATAATCACTATACCAAAAAAAGCAGCGATTTGTTCAGGTTTGCCTTACCTCAGAGATGCTCAATTTTAAGCCATCCCGCGATTTATATCTACAAAGAAATTATCTTCATGAAACCACTCATTTTATGGCATTAGTGCGACGGGATAAGATTGCTTAAGAGTTTTTTGTACACATCCATAGAAGAGGCCAAGCGGATATCCGGGAGAAGGCAGCTTCACAGTGGCCCTTCTTACGTCATCGTTGGTGGAATCCCGAGAAGAAGTTTCCCTTCATTGCACTCCAGTAATGTAAAAATAAATTCAAGAGTTGTTACAGTAACTATGCATGATCGGCTTTAAAAAGGCTTGTATTTTTCATATAAATGCGAACGCAAAACCACAATTATCGTTGAGTATACACATCTAGCAGCTCGGCGCTCGGAAGCCTGAAATCAGGAACCGAGCACACGCGGCTACGATCCGTCGATATGTAAGCTGTACTGCGACCAAGCAAACAGCTTGCAAACACATTTGCTGTCCAATATATTACCACGAGGACAATCACTTCTGTTGCATTACTGAATAACTGAGGGGTTATGTCACTCACAAAGGCTGTAAGCGAGTCGAAAATGTCAAAGGTCACGCGGTTCTGATAAACGTCATTTCTTATCAGGTAAAGTACATGCGCACCTTGTTAGAGTTCGCTGTGTGGTTATGTCTTGGGCGTTGTTGTGGATTTTGTCTGCGCAGAGTTTGTGACACTTGTGATTCAGTCTGAGCACAGTCGCTGGCGCAACTGTGTTACAGTAGGATATATATATTATATAAGGAGGAACGCGTGGGTTTACCTTGAGGGACAGTCGATTATTTCATCATGTCACTCAAGGCGACAAGCGCAGATGCGAATTCTGTCGAAGTGGACCGAGAAGGTTGTCTACCGATGAGGGCGGGGAGATCGAACAGCGTGGAGGTGATTGAGATGGTAGAGACGAGCGTGGACGACGAGTCGGACCTCTCTAGCGTGGCAGCTACCTCCAGAGGAGCCGAGCCCTCCACAGCAGTACCCTCCACGGCCACCCTCCACAGTAGTACCAACAGTCTACCAGGTCTTAGCAACTCCCTCACGCACCTGGTGCCCTCATCCGCGGTGACCTCCATGGACGGTCTCTCTTACAATTGTCATGAGAACAATGTCCTCTCCGTAAAGGACCTCCACTATGAGGTCACTAATCGCGGCATGGAGTGGTGGCAGGCTCTCTCCAGCTTCCAGTTGCCATGGAGATGTCTGAGGGAAGGTAGCTCAGAATGTTATGGGTGCAGTAAGGCTGTTGAGGGCGAAGGGCATAGGGTTATCCTAAAAGGTGTCAACTTTGAGGTACAGAGCGGGGAGATGCTTGCGGTGCTGGGCAGCTCAGGTAAGTCGTTAATGTATTATCGATTCAAACTTAATGAGACGGAAAGCAAACAAGAATTGTAACGGCCCTTTAAATGCTTCTTAAGGTATGAAATCTAAACAAGGCAGGGAAATGTTGACTACATACAGCCCAGTGCAATGCATATTGTTTATTTGTATTATAAATAGGGAATACGGTTCAAGCAATCAACATTGATAAACATACGATTGCTATATAATCATTTTAGTTATTCTCTCGTTGCTATTTCTAGTTATTCCTACAGCAAATCATTGCCATTTGTTCGTATTCCTACAACAGTCATTTCACTACTTGCTACTCTATCAACAATCATAGGATTTAAATGTAATTCCTGAAGCAATTTTTAGTTTTTATTGATATTCCTACAGAAATCATTGCTATGTGCTGTCATTCGCAATTCACGAACATCGAACATGGGCAACAATTTATTACAGTAAATAATAATGAAAGGTATGATTTCTGCCAGGGTCGTTGAATATCGCTGAAATTGCTGCAGTAATTATTGCTCATGTTTCTTATTTTTACAGTTGAAAATGATTTATTATTGTAATTTTGTACGATGACCAGCTTACCACGTTATTACATTTCCTTGAATGAGAATCGATCATCTCCTTCATTAATATTGATCATTGCAATAATTTTCTGGTGAACATTGATCAATTTTTGTGACTGTTCGGCATATACAATCACTCAAATAATCGCAACATTGCAAAGGTGATATGAAGAAAAAATATCCATATTATTGCATCTTGACATTTCACTCCAAGACAAAAAATTAACTACCACTTAATCTGTCTACAAGACAATGGACATAGATGATAAATGCTCTCTAATGAGACTCTCTAATCGAAAAGAGATTCTTATTTACTCATTGTCGAAGTATCTCAGTCAGTATCTTGATTTATACTTCGGACAAGTTGTTTTCTGTATTGGGGCACTAGGGAAACATTGCCCAAATTCCCCCCTCAAACCCGCCCACCCAGCGCCCCCTCCTCCCACTCACCACCTGTAAATGTGAGATAATTTATGCGACCGAATCAACATATTTTTTTGACCTAATGATGTCTGTTGTCTCTTGGTCGTACCTGCCATGATTCGCCTCATTTCACATTTATTCGACTGGTTGTAATAAGTGAGCAACCCGTTTCAGGTAGCGGAAAGACCAGTCTACTTGACGTCATTTCCTGTAACTACGAGAGTGGCGACGTGCGCGGAGAGGTGTACATTAACGGAGAGCCGCGCACAGTTGACGTCATTAAGCAATGTTCGGCCAGTGTCCGACAGGATGACCGCTTGCTGCCTCATCTGACCGTCAGAGAGACCCTCAACTTCGTGGCTCAACTCAAGCTGCCTTCCTCCTGGAGTCTACATGACATCAGACTGAGGGTTTGTTACAGCGACGTACAAACCTCATATATTGTTCACACCCAAAGACACACGCACATACTCAAATATATATTTACAAATACTGACATAGATGGCCATCCATTACCGCATGGTGATTGGTGGCCATGGAAAAAAGACCATGCGCGTCCTGTCAATGGTTGCCAAGAATTCAATACAACATCCACGCAGTATTGTGCATTAGAGTTAGGTTCAAACATAATCATTTTGAGTTAGTTTTAATAATACTTTAGAGATATGGCTGAAACGATGGGAAACTGTTCCATAGGGTCACAACTCGAAGGGAAAGCCATTTCGTCGTTGTCCAGCTATAGGTGTAAATAAGTTCCCGGGGTCGGGAGTTTTGTGGGCTGCGAAGGTGAAAAATCAAATCACCATGATTTGATATAATATCTATATCACACTGAAGTCGTGTTGACCTCGCGTAAATACCATGTTCCAGATTAAGCCCAACAAGTGACACACACACACACACACACACACACACACACGCACACGCACACACACATATATATATATATATATATACATATATGCACAAACATATATATATATATATATATATATATATATATATATATATAAATATATATATATTTATATTTATATATGTTTATATATTTATGTAATATATTGTATAGTCATTAATAGGGTGTGTATATATGATAACGGGGTAGAGATATATATATATATATATATAGATATATATATATCTATATAGATATATATCTAGATATATATATAGAGATAGAGAGATATATAGATATAGATATATAATCATATATATATACATATATATATCCATATATATATATATGTGTTATATATATCTTTTGAATATATATATATATAGTCATTAATATGAGGATGATATATATAACTCTATATATATAGATCTCTCTATATATATATATATATATCTATATCTCTCTATATATATATATATAGAGAGAGACAGATATATAATCATATATATATATATATATATATCTATATATATGTTTATATATATTTTGAATATATATATCTATACTCTCTATATATATATATATATATATATATATATATATATATCTATATATATATATATATATATATGTATATATGTATATGTGTACAAGTATATATACGTACACGCTTACACACACAAACCTGTGTGTTTGTTCTATAACCTCACTGTGTCTTGTGTCTTGTGTCAGGTGGATAATGTCATTGCGGAGTTGGGACTACGTCACGTGGCTGACAGTAAGGTTGGCGGGGAGGAGATCCGTGGCATCTCTGGCGGCGAGAGACGGCGGGTCAGCATCGGGGTACAGCTGCTACTTGACCCCAGTACGTTACCCACTCTCCCTTTCTTATAACAATAACACATGATAATAACACGTTATGATACTCTCTACACACCATCAAATAATACATCTCTATAAGCATACAAGCTGACCACAGTATCACAAATAATGCTGGCTTGACATTCGTACGCTTAATATCAGCACAATCTTCAATTCCCAAAATCTTTCCACCACATATTTATAACAACTGACTTGATTGAGAATCTAAATGGGTTTCTCCATACCAATCTTTTTCAAGGGGGTTTCCCTCTTAATCCGATCACTCACTGTCTAATCTAACATTTCAGGCATCCTCTTTCTTGACGAGCCTACATCTGGTTTGGATAGTTTCACCGCTCACCATCTGATGGAGACACTGGCTAAACTAGCCCGTAATAACCGCATTGTCATGCTCTCCATACACCAGCCGAGGTAACACGACTTAACTTACCATCCAATCACAGAGCGCAAACATTTAAAATCCATTAAAAACCCTGTTACGATGCAGTAGAACCCCTGTCACGATGCAGAAGAACCCTGTTACGATGCAGTAGAACCCTGTTACGATGCAGTAGAACCCCTTTTACGATACAGTAGAACCCAAATAAACGATGTAGTAGAACCCCTGTTGCGATGCCATGGAACCCCTGTTACGATGCAGTAGAACTCAATAAACGATGCAGTGGAACCCCTGTTACGATGCTAAAACAACCTTTATACTGAAGTGGGATCTATATATTCATGCCATGATAACCGTGTCGTAACAGGTCGGACATCTTCGCCTTGTTTGACCTGACCATGCTGCTATCTCAAGGTCATATGGTCTACTATGGCAAGGCTGCTAATATGGTGGACTACTTCACCACTCTGGGACACCCCTGCCCTGAACTCACAAACCCATGTGACTTCTATGGTAAACCAGCTAATACATCCAGTAACATGTAAATATTGACCAATTAAGATTTATCAATAAAATATAATTATCATATTTATATGTCAAAACTCAGTGGATCTCACGACTGTGGACATGAAGACATCAGAGAGCGAACGTGAAACGATGGCGCGAGTGCAACAGCTGGTAGCTAACTTTAACGACCATATGGCACAGACAAGCACAGACAAACCGGCAGACATGCGTCACATGACCCCCAAGCCGTCGCCCTCTCCCCAGAATGGGCTGGTAGCTTTCAAGGGTAGCGGTACTGACCCGGTGACTGGCTTTGTCAACCTGGGTATGTCCCTTCAAGACGAGGACGGGCTGACTAAGTCGGTTGGTCGTGATGATGTCCCGGACGAGGTCATGGTGGAAGTGTCGGAGGTCACACAGAGGTCACGTCAGCGAGCACAGTCGATTAGAATCAGCAGCAGCCTCCCTAGCGAGCTCGACAAACCTGGAGTCGGGAAACAGTTCACGGTTCTTCTCAGGTCAAGTCAAGGATTATCCCTCAATGATCCGGCAAATTAATTGCGAACTAATATCTTTCATTTGATATTTTTGATTGATTTTAAATTAATATACGTCACCATTGTATGTGATATTGACCTTCACGTGACCTTCGTGTTGGTTGATCGTATTGCAGACGTTCGTTGAAGAACAACTTTGAGGACTACGGCTTCCTGAGCGTCCAGGCGGTGGAGGCTCTTGCCATGTCCCTCATTATAGGGCTCGTCTATTTCGACCTCCAGCTTGACCAGCTCTCAGCTAGGGATCGATTCGGCCTCCTCTACATCATCGGCGCCCTCTACCCTTACATGGTAATCTTGGATGTCATCGGCAAATGTAAGTCGCATTTTGCGATTCATTGACCCACACAATCTTATACACTGACACACAAACCTAAGTCTTGGTCGAACTTATGTTTTATTGATGTTGTTTTAGATTATAAGGAACGATTTACGATTTATTTTGAAATGAAAGACGGTTTATATCAACCAGGTGCTTACTTCTGGGCGAAGGTATTTAACAATATATATGATTGTTACGATTTTGAAATTTAATCCAATGACAAATTTATCATTTTCAAGTGGTACGCATTTGTGAAGCAACGATGTACTTGGCCTCATGCAAGTCGTTAATGAGTCGCTATCTTCGAATGATATATCTTTGTTATGCAAAGCACCTAAGTGAATAATTGTTGAATTTGGCGTCTTGCAGATAGTTAGTGAAATACCGGAACACACTGTCTTCATCATCTTATACAGTGTACCTGTATATTTCCTGTCGGGAATGCAGCTGAAAGTGGGACATTTTTTCCAGGCATTCGGCATCGTTTTCATCATGGTGTACTGTTCCCGCTGCCTGGGACAGTTCGCTGGCGCACTTCTTCCTACCTACCAAATGGCTGTTCTATTTGCACAGTCTTTATTCACATTTTTCCTCCTCTCTTCAGGATTTATATTCAACCTCGAAAATCTATTTATAGGTGAGTTGCTTTTCTAAGCAAGTAATGGTTATATTTACAAATGATTGAATGATGAATAGAAATGCAAATATCGATTGTTATTTTCTTGATATCACACTTATTCGTTGCAAATTTTTATTGCAGGTATGAAATGGACAAATCACATTTCCTACTTGAAGTGGGGATATCAGTCCCTGTGTTTAACGGAATTCCCGGGATTGAACTTCACGTGCCCGGACCTCTTACCGGAAGTGTGTATTAATGACGGACAGGAGGCGCTGCGGGCGTACTCTTTGGATGGAGCGCCTCTGTGGCACGGGATCGCAATCATATGTGCGGAAATCGTCATTCTCACGGCTCTATTTTACATCGCTGTGAAATTCGTATCCCAGAAGCCTCACCAGACGTGACTTAGGTCACGGTTGAAATGCTGTCCTTCTTACAGGACTACAGTGGTGTCGTCATAATCCCATCCGACCCCACGCAGCGCCCGCTATATAAGATGCGAAAACAGCTTAACTGGCGCTAGCCGTGCACGACGTCTTATTTATTATCTTGCGCGGCTAAACTGGCGCCATCAACAGCGGTGCACAGCATTGCTATAGGGGAAAACATCTTTAAACACCATGGATTTTGTCTTAAAAGAAGTTTGTCACTGATGAGTCATCCTAGCGCTAAAGCCTCGGTGATTCTGTAAATAATAATTGATATTTACACCAAAGTATTGACTCTCAGAAATGCATAGAACAAAGAAAAGTTATTAAGAGACAACGAAGACAGTTATCAGCGATGTGACATCACACATTGTAACCCTACCCACTCTGCCCTTCGATGAGATTTAGAAGTTCTGGAAGTCAAATAATGCTTTTATTTATGTTATATCCAGGCTGTATATAATGCCAGCGGTAATTTAATTTATGATGCATGATATGTGTCCAGCTTGTTATGACAAGTATTCATTTTAAAAATTCCAAACTACACCATTATTTTTGTTGGGATGGAATGAAAGGCTTCTGCAGGGCAGATGACTTTGTTAACTTGGTATATGCTTTCGTCAAGTTATGATGAGTCTGTGTGTGTGTAAGTATTTAAATGATCATCAAACAGATGTGAAGTATATTGCAAATCACAAAAAAAAAAAGAAGTTAATAACTAAAGACAAGTTTAATAGTATACATATTATATATAAACATGCAATTTGGCTTTTTGGGCATTATCGATGCAAAGCCAACAAACACAACATCCCATTTTACACATATACTCCTCCTAGATTAATTCATAATACATCTCAGGATACACAACAAGGTTCCATTGCACTTTTATTCATTCAGATACTTCCAATTTTAGAACACTATTTAGCAAACTTCCATGACAAAGACTATGCACTGTTTCGAATCAACCCACATTTGAGCTGATTCTCTCACTGACAGCTGAGCTTCTCACTGACAGCTGAGCCTCTCACTGACAGCTGAGCCTCACGATGCAGCAAGCATCACAAAGCGACCGAAGGTGTGTGGGCTGAGTGTTGTCATGACTGAGGGCACCTGTTCCAGACTCACCAGCTCAGAGATGTTAGGTCGTAAGTGACCCTCAGCTATCAAACGTAACACATCCTGCAGGATATCTGGGTACCTTTGTCAAGGTATGTTTACCGTTTGACCTGTATTTTGTTTGTATCATGTTATATCAGGTATTATGGTTATATCAGATGATTTGGTTAGATAAGATGTTTATATATGATATCATGTGTCCTATCGTGAAGTGTGGTGTAGCGATGTACACGATACCCGCTTGTGATAATGTAGGAAGACTCGAACTCCAAGCGTAGGGGTTAGAAGAAACTTTAACGTACTTTATTTAACTTTTGAATTTAAGATGTGTTGAGCTCCGAGGCCAGGATCGAACTGATTCTAAAATGCTTCAGTCATTCCCTCAACGACTTAGGCACGCTATCCCAATTCTCACGGGACATGCAGTAGCCCGGTCAGTAGGTGCTGGGTAGTTGCTCGGGCCTTCGGACGTTACTTAGGCTGGGCGGGCATGTGGCTATAGGATATGGGGTGATACGTAGGTCACTCGGAAGCTGAAGCTTTTAATTCATATCAGCTGTGGGGGATTACTCCATAAAGCTGGCGACTGAGATGGGCACGTTATGATGTGTAGGTTTGGTCTTATCAGATAGTGGTTATATACGACGCTTATATACGTTATGATGGCTAAATCATAATGGTGGTATAATTTGTTAACATTGTAATATGAGGTTCGGTGGTTAAATATGGTGAACTATACCAGATAAAATGGTCATGTGATATTTAACATACTATGTGACTATATATGGTTATATTTCAGAAGAACCCAGGATACACCCTGTGGAGCACTGTGGTTATGGTTAAGAACCCAGCATACACCCGTGGTTATGGTTTAGCTCCGGTGTAACGGTAACATGAATTTACACAGACGTCTTGTAGGGCTAGTTATGGTTAAGAACCCCGCATACACCCTGTGGAGCACTGTTGTTATGGTTAAGACCTCGTCATACACCCTGTGGAGCACTGTGGTTATGGTTAAGACCTCGTCATACACCCTGTGGAGCACTGTGGTTATGGTTAAGAACCCGGCATACACCCTGTGGAGCACTGTGGTTATGGTTAAGAACCCAGCATACACCCTGTGGAGCATTGTTGTTATGGTTAAGACCTCGTCATACACCCTGTGGAGCACTGTGGTTATAGTTAAGACCTCGTCATACACCCTGTGGAGCACTGTGGTGATGGTTAAGGATACGGAGGACTCGTCCTTGCTGTGAACCAGACATCGTCCAGGCCACTTCAAACATGAAACTCACACTGGCACCTCTCAGAAACAACTGGCGACTGTCTGGGGGATCCAGCTAGCAACAGAACAGATGATTATGAAGGGAGAGAGGATGGATGGAAGGGACAGAGTTTGGAGGTGGGGGAGGGAGAGGGAGATGGGGGTTGGGGGAGTACTCGGAAGGGGTTAGGTGGGGGGGGGGGGTATTTATTTATGATTGTAAGCCTTATCACTTACTGCGATCTTATACTTGTTCCAAATAATTTTTTTTACCAAGGCTTTGTTTCAGATCACATGTAAGAGATAACAAAGGGTTCAAGGTCATATGCAGAGGAGCATGGGTAATGAAATAAGGTCACCTGGAGGTGAGAGTGGGAGGTCAACCAGCGCCCTCCAACTGCTAGACAAGATATGAGGTCATGTTTGGAGGGCAAGAGAGTGCCTCTGTCTTCCCCTGCGATCTTCCTGTCGCTCTCAGAGCTGAACAGACTCACTGCAAACATACCAGTCACTCATAATGACTCCAGACACATCTTCTCTTCCTCTGGTTAGCAAACGTAACTTAATGCTTGCCTGAACATAGATGTTAAATAATTGCTGAAAAGATACTGAATTTCATCATATCTGGTTTTGTCAGAATGGACCAATGAGGGAGTAGATGGGGTGGGTTTTGTAAGTATTGACCAATGAGGGAGTAGATGGGGTGGGTTTTGTAAGTATTGACCAATGAGGGAGTAGATGGGATGGATTTTGTAATAACTGACCAATGAGGGAGTAGATGGGATGGATTTTGTAATAACTGACTAATGAGGGAGTAGGTGGGATGGGTTTTGTAATAACTGACCAATGAGGGAGTAGGTGGGATGGTTTTTGTAATAACTGACCAATGAGGGAGTAGATGGGATGGGTTTTGTAATAACTGACCAATGAGGGAGTAGATGTAATTATTGGAGGGGTGACATCACATGAGAAAGACACCGCTATAAATGAGGGTCTTTTACTGATGAAGCATACCTCCAGAGTCCACAATTATATCTGCCCCCATTCCGCCTGTCTCCTCTAACACGGAGCTCACCAGGATGGTGGATTTCTCCCCAACCTCAATCACGTGGGCTGCAATCAATCAATCAATCATGTGTGCTGCAATGAATCAATCAATCACGTGTCCTGCAATCAGTCAATCAATAAGACCATAGGGTTAGTCACTGAATAAATCTGATCCATTATAATCTGCCAATCAATCAATTCTAACAAATGAATCCATATAATAATGATTGTTTCAATCATATGTCGAATAAAATACCTGGGCTTGCATGAATTTATAGGGAAAAGGTTTGATCATTCATGAACTAATGTAGGATACCATCAGCATCATATACATTGTGTGAAGAAGGAAAAAGCTCGCTGGTTTGAACTCACCTGGTGGCGGGCCGAGTTTGAACTCACCTGGTGGTTGGCTTGGTTTGAAATCACCTGGTGGCGGGCTGAGTTTGAACTCACCAGGTGGTTGGCTGAGTTTGAACTCACCTGGTGGTTGGCTGAGTTTGAACTCACTTGGTGGCGGGCTGAGTTTGAACTCACCTGGTGGCGGGCTGAGTTTGAACTCACCTGGTGGTTGGCTGAGTTTGAACTCACCTGGTGGTTGGCTGAGTTTGAACTCACCTGGTGGTTGGCTGGGTTTGAACTCACTTGGTGGTTGGCTGAGTTTGAACTCACTTGGTGGCCGCCTGAGTTTGAACCCACCTGGTGGCGGGCTGAGTTTGAAATCACCTGGTAGCAGGCCGAGTTTGAACTCACCAGGTGGCAGGCTGAGTTTGAACTCACCTGGTGGTTGGCTGAGTTTGAACTCACCTGGTGGTTGGCTGAGTTTGAACTCACCTGGTGGTTGGCTGAGTTTGAACTCACTTGGTGGCCGCCTGAGTTTGAACTCACCTGGTGGCGGGCTGAGTTTGAACTCACCTGGTGGCAGGCCGAGTTTGAACTCACCAGGTGGCAGGCTGAGTTTGAACTCACCTGGTGGTTGGCTGAGTTTGAACTCACCTGGTGGCGGGCTGAGTTTGAACTCACCTGGTGGCGGGCTGAGTTTGAACTCACCTGGTGGTTGGCTGAGTTTGAACTCACCTGGTGGTTGGCTGAGTTTGAACTCACTTGGTGGCCGCCTGAGTTTGAACCCACCTGGTGGCGGGCTGAGTTTGAAATCACCTGGTAGCAGGCCGAGTTTGAACTCACCTGGTGGCGGGCTGAGTTTGAACTCACCTGGTGGTTGGCTGAGTGTGAACTCACCTGGTGGTTGGCTGAGTTTGAACTCACATGGTGTCGGGCTGAGTTTGAACTCGCCTGGTGGTTGCCTGAGTTTGAACTCACCTGGTGGTGGGCTGAGTTTGAACTCGCCTGGTAACGGGCCGAGTTTGAACTCACCTGGTGGCGGGCCGAGTTTGAACTCACCTGGTGGCGGGTGAGTTTGAACTCACCTGGTGGCGGGTCGAGTTTGAACTCACTTGGTGGCCGGCTGGTGGAACTAACCTGGTGCGTTTGCTGAGTTTGAACATACCTGGTGGCGGGCTGAATTTTGAACTCACCTGGTGGCGGGTTGAGTGTGAACTCACTTGGTGGCCGGCTGAGTTTGAACTCACCTGGTGGTGGTCCGAGTTTGAACTCACCTATTGGTTGGCCGAGTTTGAACTCACCTGGTGGCGGGCTGAGTTTCTCCAGGTAAGCTTTCTCTTGGAGGGTGCTGCATGTTGTGAGGACCTGTAAGAGTAAGGGGAATTCAATACAGTGAGATACAATATCCCTGCCAATGTTGTAGAGTCATATCAAGAAGCGAGGATATCAAGAAATGAGTGAAATATGTGGAAAGTGAATTGGTGTTAGCAGTTTGAATGGTTAGTACCTTAGCACCCCAGTGGGCTGCCAGCTGAATGAGGGTAGGTGCTGAGCCGAGAGCACCTGCAGTGATGAGCACTGTGTCCCCGACGGCTAGTTGAGCCTGGTAGTGAAGTGCTGTGTAGGCCCGCAAACCGTCGCCAACCCCAACAGCTGCTGTGGCGTGGTCAACGCCCTCAGGGACACACACTGGGAAAGCATAGTGGAATAATGGATCAGGGCAGAAATTTGCCAATAATAAAAGTAAAGTCGATGTCAGAAGTAAATCTAACATAGTTATGAAAGTTTCAGTGAAGTTTCATGACTGATATATCTAGGCAGTGTCTTCCATCAAAAAAATCCAGGCTACTTTGAAGATGATAACAATAACATTTGTACGTCAAATCTAAAATAGGTTTTGTTTCCAGCAATCATAGTGATTATTTTCACCAGTTTCTAAGAATTATTAACATGCACGATTTGTTAATAAAATGATGGTACTCAGAAGTGTTGATTTTCTTTATTCAATGAAATATTCACTGTGTGTTGAAATTTGCGTTGCTCATAAATTCGGCTAATCGACCCTATATTTGGACTCCCGGCTGGGACACTTTATTTTTTCCGAACAACCACCCCCTCCATCCATCCATGCAGTTCTACAGGTCGGACTATATTGTACACTGGATTGTTACCATGATTAAGATTTAACACAAAATGGAGCTGTGTTGATTGAAAGCAGCAGAGGTAAATGATATTGCAACTTCCTGACTTACCAATATTATATTCACTGGCAATACAGAACTCAGCACACCCTGGGTAACTAGCGTCCAAAGCCAGCAAACCTTCATCAGACAAAAGCTCATAAAGTTAAAAACATTAGGGGAGAATGTACAGTTGAAATGTCACAAGGCATTTGCTAAGTTGAAGATACAGCTTTCTTTGTTTTCTGGTACCTGCAACATGGTCGCCTTCTTTACACCTCATCACCTGACCCCCGACCTGCGTGACAATACCTGCTACCTCAACCCCCACTGCTACAGAGGCTGGCTCGGATGTGGGGAACAGGTCAGAGACCACCTGTACATCGGCACAATACTGATTACATATTAATTCTAAGAGGTGGTTGCAGGGTGTGAACGTGTACCATTCTGGTAGACAAGGCACTCGCCCCTGGTGTTTTGATTATCTGATGCCACCTCTACAGTAGCAAATAGCGCGGCGCTGTCAGAGGCGGAGTTTCTTTGCCTACCATTCTGGTTGCATGTCGAGGTAGTCTGTATTATAGCCGTGCACGACGTCTTATTAGGTATATATTTATATTACTGTCATTCGCGGCTATCTGTATTAATGATTTATTTTGAATGCGAGAGAGAGAAGCAGTGTTTAGTTCAGTCACTGACCTGGGCAGGGAGCTTGGACAGGGCACAAGCCTTGACTTGTATGACTAACTCGTGTTCTGCAGGGGTTGGCATATCCTATGACATTAGAAAAAAGGATAGAGACTTCATTACATCTGTCAACACTCAGATTGCCTGAACATTGGAAGACAGGAAATTTAAAGGGTAACTAGCTTTCAGTCTTTGGTATGATATTATAATTTGCGGTCAGAATCATGATAAAAATGGTAAAATATCACATACCATATCGATGACGTCATATTGTTCATTGCCCAACGACGATCGAATCGAAGAGACGATCTTCATATTTCAATCCTTCACAAACACCAACCGATACGAGCCGCAACCCACTTCCGTCGTCTGCACCACGTTAACTAAAGCTATTTGATAGGTCGTTTCGGTAAAGCAACAGAGCGTTATGATTCAGGTTCGCATCAAGTACTTGTTCGTTACGATAATTGTTTAGAATTTCTTTCGGGGAATTTACCCTCATCGTTTATACAATGTACCTCTACTGGTCCACAACGAACTAAAGGGATTATGTCCTAGCCGTCAAAGAGCTTATACTACACTGAAAATCGCGCAAGCTATTAGTTAGCGACACCATATAATGTTATGCATTCGAAATGGTTAGATTAGAAATATGCTATTTAGCGAAAGTAGTGTAGATTATACAGGAGGCCTCCCTAGCCCAACAGACCAACAGTCGATCGGGTACTCCCTTGTCAGGAGGGAGCACACGCTGTACTTGGTATGTATAACGCCAGTCTGGGAGGCCTAGCTCTTTTGAACCGAGGACTAGCTCCGGTTGGACGGTAATAAAAATATATACCGTTCTGCCATTCCATAACAAATTTTTTTTAATTTTTTCTACCCGAAGAGAATTCTTTATTATATTGGGTGATTTGTTGTCTCAACATTTCCAGCATTATGATCTCATTGATCTTTTATTAACAATCAATTGTTGAATGACCATCCGTTACTAAGCTATCACCGAAATTTCAAAAATATTACTTTCCGAGGGATCCTCCCCTACCATTATTCTATACATCACTTATAATGTACTGTTAAGTGATGCTATGCTTACATATTAACTAACTTATGGAAAATTTAAGTATTCAGTTAATTAAAATTGATGAAAAACCAATTAGGGTAATTTATTGTCATTAAGTTCAAACTTGGTTGTAGATGTGTTTCTGATGAGGAAGATTGTTTGGGGAATTTCTTGTTGGATGGACGATATACAGCAGTCCTGTTTCACCCGGTACCTTAAGATTGGAGCAGCATCGAATGAGAGTTATTATGAAAAAAAATATTTGTTTGTCTTTCTAATAGGTCGAATCTCAAGCTTCCAAAATCTATGTTGTATTGTTTGACCAGATAGCGGCACAAATGCCTTAACCAATAACCAAACAGGATCCATTATCAATAATTTTAAATTCCCTTATAGTTTACCTCCATATCGTATCCAAATACGAAGCATATTTGTCAGTTCAATATGGCTGACAGTGGGCGATAATTTTGTGTTATTACTTACCGGTTGCATACTTATGCAATGTCAGAATACTTCTATGAAACTAACTATAACCTAGAATATTATTGAAGCATAAGTCTAGTCCCAGCAAATTTGTACTTTTGTGTCTAGTGCTCTTGTAGACCCATGTGAATCATGAATTTAATTTCGTTGAATGATAAATGGATAAATATTAGGTGTTGGTAACTGTGTCTCGAGAACATATTTTTAATCTTTACATATCCAGTTCAATTATTTATTGCAGGCACAAACCTTTCCAGTTGGTAGGAAAAGGAAAAGGTCCAGGAAGGTTTTTAAATCTGAGAAGTATCACTACAAGATATCAGCTGACAGAAAGCGTTCCATTTCTGAACATGCCTATGCAGCTGAATGTGAAGAGACAAAAAGGTAACAGTTTGTTGCCTGACTTTGATTTTTTTTACTCCTAAAAAACAGAGTTATGTACCACTTATTAACTAAAAAGTCAAATGATATAGATTTGTTTGAATTTCTGTTTGTTGTGTTGTTTGTGGTAGATAGTGGATTGTGCTGTTTTGTGTAGGCTTGTTCTGTATTTTATTTATGTTATTCCGTTTATATGTTTGTCATATTGAAGTGCAAATAAACAGTTCTCACTTTGTCTCATTGTTTACATAAACCTACAGCTACTTCTTTTTTTAGCAGGAAGAAATATGACATCAGTATGTGGTTGTGACATGAATATGCAATTTATTATACAACATTAATATGAATTTGGGATATACAGGCAACCAGAAAATAACCCAGTTTATATACATATATTTGATAACAAAATATGACTGACTAGCTGACAATGTGTATGAAAAATTTAAAAGCTGGAAAACAATGCTTAGCCAACATTTCAGTCACTCAACACAGTACTAAGAGTGGTACATTCATTTAAACTCTGCACACAAATCACAGTTAATATGGTTTGAGATATTTAAGTGTTTTTTTTAAACCCTTTGAACATTTCATGGACACTTTCTCCAGCCTTCCATGGTTTGAAGAAAACCACTCCTTGGTGAAGAGTTGAAAGTTTTTATCTGCAGACATACAATAAACATTGGTTGATTGCCTAGGCCACATATTATCACTCACACAATTTAATGTGCGGATTTTAGTGGGCCTGGATTATTTTAGTGGGCCTGGATTATTTAAGTGGGCCTGGATTATTTTAGTGGGCCTGGATTATTTTAGTGGGCCGGAATTATTTTAGTGGGCCTGGATTATTTTAGTGGGCCGGAATTATTTTAGTGGGCCTGGATTATTTTAGTGGGCCTGGATTATTTTAGTGGGCCTGGATTATTTTAGTGGGCCTGGATTATTTTAGTGGGCCGGAATTATTTTAGTGGGCCTGGATTATTTTAGTGGGCCGGAATTATTTTAGTGGGCCTGGATTATTTTAGTGGGCCTGGATTATTTTAGTGGGCCTGAATTATTTTAGTGGGCCTGGATTATTATAGTGGTCCTGGATTATTTTAGTGTGCCTGGATTATTTTAGTGGGCCTGGATTATTTTAGTGCGTTGTCGCGGGGTAAGTAGCAAACAAAAAGAACTGCATCAGAGACTCTCACGAGATGCTGCAAGTGGAAGTGGCGAGGTAATAAAACTGCATCGTACTGTCACGCGTTGTCGCCAGGCGGAAGTAGCGAAGTCGAAGAACTACATCACCATCTGTCACGTGTTGCTGCTAGAAGAAGCTGTGAAGTCGAAGAACCCTCCATCAGAGAATGTCACGTGTTGTCGCGAGGTAGAAGTAGCGAAGTCGAAGAACCCTATCAGAGACTGTCACGTGATTTAACCAGGTGAAGTGGCGATGTCGAAGAACCCCATCAGAGCATGTCACGTGATGTTACCAGGCGGAAGTGGCGAAGTCGAAGAATTGTATCAGTCAGGAATGTCGACAAGTGAATGAGCATATCACATCAAACATGTGCATCTACATAATCATCTTTAATGAGCAATGTATTACTTAACAAACGAACAATTAAATAACAATTCTTCAATCACCAAGATGATGTTGTTATGATATTAATATAGCTCTTTTGACTTTTGAAACGCTCCCCCTCTTTTCCATTTTCAGCACGACATGTTTCACTAGCCCGGGGATACTTCCGCCCTTAAGACGGGGGTGTGACCCTGATAATAGACCTGGCTGGTACCTTTTCCCATTGGCCAATGACCCTTCGAGCCCACGCCCCATGTGAGCAGTTGGGGTTGACCTTTGTGAAGGGGGACCGGCTATACCTGGACCAATGGGAGGCCAGCTGTGGGTGTGGTTCCGAGCGTAATCCAATGCCAGAACCCCGATAAAATAGCTGGCCTCGCGGAAGTACAGGGAGAAATACCTAGCAAAGAGACGAAGTATCTGAACAAGATTCTGACCCGAGATTCCAGAGAAAGCTAATAAACCAACTTGAATAAACCTCAACAACTCAACTCCTGGACTCGTGTGTTTTCTCTGGCTAGTGTCCCCACTCAAACAACTACAAGCAGCTACAATATTCCTACATACGAAGGAGCGCGCAGAAATACGAATAACCAAGAAATATAAATATAACAAGAGTATAGCTATATATAGGAGGAAATATAGTTATAAGAATGTCATGCCAATTCATACGATGGCCCTAAAAATTGTTTATTCGGGTACAAAAGTTAATACAACAATCGGGACTACATTAGCATATTAAAAAAAGTAACAATTTTCGTTTATTTCTTCGTAATCATGTCTCAATGTCTAAAGTTTATGATTATTTTTTTCAAAAATGATCCAATTGCAGCATCAACTGGTGTTGTTATTCTGAAAGCATCAAAAAGCACAATGGGAGCATATAAAATTAAAGACCGAAAATGGTTAAAAGGTTCATTTGATCAAACCAAGCAGTCAGATTGCTGATGTCCAGACATCAACAACACAATCGTGATCGCGATTATTTAACCCAAAAGTGGTGCTGAACAATACTAAGAAAGCACCATACAGATTTATAGAAAACGCATAGGATGCAAACGGAAGCCACAAACTTATTCCTTCAATTAAAAAAGGGGTTGGGGTGGCAGCAGACAGTAGTGTGTGTGTAGGGGGTGGGGGTGGCTAGGAGTGGGGAGGGAGATCTGCGATTGTTTATTGCTGAAACAAGATGTAAGTCTCGTGACGGAGTCGCACCATAGTTCAGGTAAAAAAACCTCAATTTATAGTTAAGAAACGGATATGCTGTGGATATGTATTGCTCTATCAAGAACAAAGTACGGTTATTCTATCCTAAAAAGTACGAGACAAAAATATAATAGCCAGCGATAAACGAACTGCAGAGCATACCAATTAGAATGAATTGAGTGAAAGCAGACAGATATTCGATATATTCAGTGAAAAAATGTGGATGTGTATTGCATTATGTAGGCCATAGTCTAGTGATTGTAGTTAAGCAAAAATAACCAACCATGGATAAAACTTTTACAGCGAATTTCTCTTAACAGCCAGTGTTAAAAACTTTGGAGCAAACTAACCAGCGTTAGAAATTCCGGAGCAAACTAACCAGCATTTATGCTATGGAGCAAACTAAGCAGTGTTAAAAACTACGGAGCAGACTAACCACCGTTTAAACTACGGAGCAATTTCTCCCCACATATGAGCACATCCAAATGGAAGCTTGGCATGTAATTGGACAAGAAAGAGAGACAGAGACAGTCAATTATATGGCGCGAGGGGATAAAAAAAACCCCAACAATTTAACTAAGAAGCATATCTCCGCCCGCAATTCAAAGCTAAGAAACGGATATGCTGTGGATGTGTATTGCTCTATCAAGAGCTAAGTACGGTCATTCTATCCTAATAGCCAGCGATAAACGAATTGCAGAACATACCCATCAAGATGATTTGGAGCGAAAGCAGACAGCTAGTCGAAATATTCAGTGAAAATATGTTGATGTGTATTGCATTATGTAGGCCAAAGCCTGGTGATTGTAGTTGGACAAATATAACTAGCCATGGATAAAACGTTTACAGCGAATTGCTCTTAACTTACCAGCGTTAAAAACCCTAAAGCAAACTCACCAGGATTTAAACTATGTAGCAAACTAACCAGTGTTAAAACTACAAAGCAAATTTACCAGTAAGCTATGGAGCAAATTAAAAACCTACAAAAAACCCTAAAAGCAAACTCACAAACTCAACCAGGCAAAAATTTAAGCTATGGAGCAAATCACCAGGATTTAAAAACTACAAAGCAAACTAACCAGTGATAAAAGTATAAAGCAAACCCACTAGGATTTAAGCTATGGGGCAAACTAACCAGTGTTAAAACTACAAAGCAAACCCACCAGGATATCATCTATGGAGCAAACTAACCAGGATTAAAGCTATGGAGCAAACTCACCAGGATAAAAGCTATGGAGCAAACTAACCAGTGTTAAAACTACAAAGCAAAACCAGGGATTTACAAGCAAACTAACCAGTGTTAAAACTACAAAGCCAACATCAGGATTTAAGCTATGGCAAGCTAACCAGTGCTAAAACTACAAAGCAAACTAACAGGATTGAGCTATGGAAAGTACCAGTGGTAAAACTACAAAGCAAACTCACCAGGATTTAATCTATGGAGCAAACTAACCAGTGTTAAAACTACAAAGCAAACTCACCAGGATTTAGGCTATGGAGCAAACTAACCAGTGTTAAAACTACGGAGCAATCAAACTCACCACATCCAAGCTATGGAGCAAATTTATGGTGCTAGGTGATATATGTCAAGATATACCAACAGGATTTAGCTATGGAGCAATCTAACCAGTGTTAAAAACTTTAAAGACTCAAATAAAGGATTTAACCACCAGCACACTCAAAAACTACGAATCAATCTCACCCGATGCAGAATGGAGCAAACTAACCAGTGGTAAAACCAGAAAGCAAACTCACCAGGATATAATCTATTCAATTTAAACCAACCAGTGTTAAAACTACAAAGCAAACTCACCAGGATTTAGGCTATGGAGCAAACTAACCAGTGTTAAAAATATTTCATTATGAACTTTTGCACTACGTCGTATGTGTTATATCACCAATATCTATAAACGTCTCTTTCAGTACTTCAATCCATGATTTGAAGTCGGGGTTAGGGTTGCCAAGGTCTGTAACACAGGAATTGGCATGTCAACTTTCTGGCGGCTCTGCGTCGGAGACATGTATTGAAGCACCATTTGGTCAGTAACCCAAGTCTGGTTTGCTGCCTTGGAACTGGACACAAAATACGGATGTGTATTTCACAATACAGACCCAGTACGAATAAGAAATCTAAGGGAAAGAAGCAAATACAAGAAAATTACTTAGCATGGAATAAGTGTGCGTCCATTTGAATACAGAATATTATATATGTGAATTATATTATCAAATCAACAGAAAATTCTAGTAAATGTCGAGCATACAAATAAATGCTCAAAATTATTCCTCATTTTCATAGCGGTTAGGGTGGGTTAGTCAGTGGGGTGTCTGTTTAGTGCTATACAAATATCAAAGTCCGATGAGACAGTTCTACAAAAGATCAGGGCAAGAAAAACACGGATTAAAAACTATGGAGCACATTTCCCCAATCAAAAACTGGGCGGGAAATCGTAGGCCAAAATCTTATTCCTTAAATTCACAATCAAAATTACCGGGGAAGTTTTGGATTTGTATTGCTCAAAGCAGAACAAAGTCAGGTTTCTCTCTCCTATAAAAAAAATTAATAAAAACTGTACCAGCTAGTGATATACGTTTTGTAGCACATGCCCCTCAAAAGTAAAGGATGGGGATAGCAGTGAAGAAAAGTATTCGAGATATTCAGAATGAAAACATGTGGATGTGTATTGCACTATAAATACCACAACGTGATGCAGTGTGTTCAGGTTTTGGACCAAATAACACACCATTGATTTTTATATGCACAAAGCGAGAAATATAAATGAATAAAAGATTAAAATCTCATTGCTAAGATTCAGTGGAATATGCTCAGGGTGTGTATGCAGTATTGAGACCCGTGTCCCGTGACGAAAAGTAAAACGTATTTCCAAGTGGAGGTAAGATGGCGGTTGTGTATTGCGCGGCAATATAGTACGACCATTAATACCAGACGATCTGGAAGCTCACAGAAAACGGCTTGAAATTTATAAAAATCTATATCGTTGCACTAAGGAAAATCCAATTGTCAAACGGAGAAGCTATGAATTATCGACATAAAAGTAGACACGAAATATTGTTGTGTATTGCGCACGAAAGGTCATGTAAACTATGAGCATTTGATGACTGTTTAAACACACAAAAGAGATAGTAGTAAGAGGAAAGGTTCAAATTAATTAGACTCGCATGGAATGTTCGAGGAAAGTCCCTGTTTTCCACAAGAACTTCTGAAATACGTCTGATCCAACAGATTTGAAATGAGCGGTTTTTTCATTCGGCGCATTACATACAATCATCTGACCCTTGACCTGAATAATTTTATTTCATTCTTTTTATAGTCATTCGATATGAAATGCATATTTTGTTTATATATTCCCGAGTCATGATTAAAATTAATTTATTTTTTATTTCTAAAATTTTCTTCAGATTCCTGCACAAAAAGTAGAATAATCCATTCGCACTACGTTCTATTTGCGTAATATTACTAAAAGATAACCCAATCAGAGAGTGTCTTTGCAGTGCTTTGGTCCGGATTTGCAATTGGGGTTGGGGATATCAATGTCTTTAACACAGGTCTTGGCAGGTGAACTTTCTAAAGGATCTGTGCCGATTAACTCATTGTGAGGGCATGTATCGAAACACGAGTTGGCCAATAATCCATGGCTGGTTTGGAGATGGCCCCCGAGATTTGCCACCAGCCCACCCGTTGTCATACATCATTCTGACCTTACGTTTCATTCTTACTTACATTAAATTGAAGCCATTATATATGAATTCAACTAAGATAACCGAGCACAATACGTCTGGGGTGATAACTTTGTCTCTGTATGCTTGTACCCATACTTTTGGTGTAAATGGCTGCCCATCGATAGAGATTAAAGAAGTCATCAAATTGTGGGGTCGGTGTTTCAGAAAGGTGGATAAAATTTGACACCTCACAACAAGTGGATTCTAAAGCGTATGTATTTTGCCTTAGTTTTCTTTTGAGGTGAAAAATGGCACCCATTGCTTCCTCCTCTCCCATCACATAAATCATGTCCTTTCCCTCTATTCATAGTGAACCATCGTGGGTAACCGGTGGGGTGTCTCTCAAAAGTTTCACCATGGCAATGAGGTATACGTGGTCAATTAGCTTTGTTTGGACCACTTGTTTTATTTATATGTAGGTTACAGCAAAGAGGGGAAACAAAATGAATTCTAAAAAATGGTCATGCACAATGATTTGTATCGCTTATTATCAAGTAAAGCCCCTTGGACCAGATACACGGATAAACATTGGAACATGGGAATCTTATGCAGTATTCGTCATTTGCTGAGAAAATAATTGTCACTTACTATGGGACATTCCTGTATGGATATTGTTATTAGTCACCAAGGACAGTTGTCATCCCTGTTCTTAACATACCTTAGATGTGCCTACCTCCTCAGCAATACGAAAGCAGGCGGTAGAAGTCAGGGGGAAAGGGGGAAGCGGAAAAGCGGGTAAGTTTGAAAGAGAAAACCGAGAGAGGAGACAAAGGGACCACATGGATGGTTATCTGCTCTGGTAATGAATTTGGTCATAAACGCAACTTACGGCCAGAAAAATGTAGGACGGGGAGAAGAGAATCGGGGAAGAGCAAATGCAAAGCCAAGTGGTGAAGAGGGCAAACGCAAGGGGGGTCGGGGTGGATAGGGGCAGAAATAGGTTACATCGATTGCAGGGGAACAGAGGGTAGGGATAGTGAGCATGAGGACAAAACATGAGAAGATGTCAGTGGTAAACTACGGGCAGGGAAGTGTGGGGGGGGGGGGGTGGCAAAGAAAAGAGGTCAAGGGTAGAATCCAAGAACAGTGGAAGAGGGCAGGGGATGAGGGCGAGGGAATAGGGAAAGCGAAAAAAGAGGTGAAATGGGCAGGGGATGAAAGCAGGGGAAGGGGAAATTGGGATCGGGGAGACTGGGTTGGGGATCCACAGAGAAAGGGAAGAGGGCAAAGGAAGATGGCAGGAAAAGAGGGGAGGAGAAAAGGGGTAGGAGGAAGAGGGCGTTGGAAATACAGTGATTACTATAGTCCGCTGATAGGGTAGTTTTGTCAATAAGGGGGTAGGGGGTGGAATATCCAGTTTTCCGAGTAAATCGGGATTGTCTGTTTTTGTTTGTCAGATTGCCAACACCCACATGCCCCACGACAGAGATCATCGGATGTTAATCATAAACTAGCACATTAAAAGTAAGGCAAGAAACGTATAAGATATTCCCCTTTTCAAATTATTTTTGATTATCGTTTACCATTCCATGAGAAGAGAAGATATTGGCGTTCTATTTTGATAACATTGTTCCCAGCATACACATAACTTTTCGCTCAAATCCTTAACAAAAACAGCGTATTTTGAGAATATAGGCTGGGATTGCCAAGTCATGCAACGTAGTTGGTCAGATAATTCAGGGTTGTTTTCAAGCTGCCATAAGGCATGTACACATATACCAATACGTCACATTAATAAGTGTAATCAGCAATATTCATCAAATGTCAAACAACAAAATTCGGTCAGATTCAAGGAGCCTCGATTTAACATGATATTGTTTGTCTTAGATAGCCTAGTGGCAAACCCCTAGCATTAGATATCGATTAACTTGAATAGCCTAATGCTAAACTATTTTTCTCCGAATTAGGGAATCTGTAACTTGTAAATATGGCTGCACCATTTATTTAATATTTAAGTCCTCAGGGTTCTATACTGATGTCAGCATTGTGATCATTACGAAGAAATGATGGGACACCTTGCTGACGATCCTCATTGATATCGGCCCCTAGAACACTTGCTAATTTTGCCCAGAAGAGTTTCTGACCGACCTCGTCTTCCGTCCATTCAAGATATACTTTTTTCATCAAAACCTTGAAAAGCGTCTCATGCATGGTGACTTCCGGTAGCGTTTTCAGAACGACAGACACAACGACATCCTTGCCGTGCTCAGCCAGCTGTGTCTGGGCAATGTGCAGCTCGAATATGCACCAGTTACTGGCGACGAAGTTGGGAGACAAGACGAGGAGTGTGTGGCGGGATCGTTCAACACGGTCACAGATAGCTTCCACTAACACTTCTCCTGGCTGGATATCTCGTTCATAGACACATAGCCGTAAGCCGTATTTGGTTTCTAGCTCATGAAGCATCGGACCGAGTACCCAGCAAGCATCCTCGTTGCTGTGGGCAACAAACACGTCAAAATCATACTCGTGTCGGTCTTGTGCGCCCTGAAGCCTGTGCCAGCCTTTCTGAGTGACGTACCACCAATAACGAAGGTGCCATCGCTTGCAGTAGAGAGCGACGAAGCCGGCGATAATAGCCGTTCCGAGGGCAGACATGGTCGCTGATAAAACAATGGCTGTTATACGAGACTTGTTACAATAAGAGTTTAACTCTTCCAGATCTATAGATGCCATGGGTACTGGGCCATCTCTGGGATGCGTGCACACATAATGCTCGCGGCCATGAAAGCCAACCTGTGTAACGTGGAACCAATCTACAAAGTGAATATCCGAGCAAATACAGGAGAGCGGGTTGTTTGTTAAGTCCAGTGTAATGAGTCTCGAATTAAGCCTGGTCCTCTGTACCTTATGAAGAGCATCAAGTTCGACTTGTACCTCCGGTGACAGGGTACAGAAGAGATTGTCACTAAGGTTTAACAACTGAAGGTCGACAAGTCGCGAGAGATTAACCGTCCAAGTTGTCAAGTAGTTACCACTCATATTTAGATGGGTCAGGCTCGTCAGCCAATGGAGAGACGAGTTAGATGGGATCTTCGATATATGGCTTTGAGAAATGTCCAGCACTTCCAATGTTGCGTTGGTAAGATGAAAATCCCAAGCTTCAATTAATTTCCCGAGGTTGTTCCTACCCATAAGTAAAGTTTTCAAACTCGGTAGTGCATCGATAAACTTATACGCAAAGTTTTTGAGTGCACAATCTTGAACATTCAATGTCTGTAATTTATCTAATCCAAACACCATTATATTTCTTGTAATGTTCGTGAGTTTCACCATCCAGGGTGCATTACTCGAGGCATCCATAAAGGTGACATTGTTTGGTGTTAAAAAAACAGATGTTAGGTTGGTCGAATAATCCGCTGCTGTAATCCCCAGGATTAATCGGTACATCAGAGACCCGTAAATGTTCAATATTCATTAACGGTATAAGAAATCCCAGAAAACATTCATTTGCAGATGGTACTCGTGGCCCTGTTATCGCCCTCAAAGGTTCCTGCCGTGTCGTGGGTGTAATCTCGCTCTTATGAGATTTGGAATAATCTTCAAAACGGAGAATTGGCGTGTCATATTTGTACTTGCCTTGGTTGGAGTAATCAATATTTGGCACATATGCATTGAGGCTTAGGGTTAGAATATACGAGGTTGGATCGCTGGGATATGAGAACATGTTGTACCGCATATCCAAATATTGCAGGTAAGGGAATGACGAAAATAAATCGGTATCCAGTGTGTGAATGGCGTTATTGGATAGACTCAAACTCTCGATAGAAATATTAGATAGAGATCCAAAGTACTTGTTAGGCTTGAACAATGCCGTTTCATTAAACGTGGAATTTAATCCAAGATTCGAGATTATGAGGGTGCGGAGTTGACTGAGTCGTGACAAACTTGTGTTGCTGAGGGAGGCCACTTCTTGCCAATTCATGGCTGTGTTTTCAATGTGGAGATGGGTCAACTGGCTGTTATTGTAAAACGCGTCCGGTTCATACCGCGCATGCGCCGTGCTAGCGATCGTTGTCAAGCTTGTGCAGTTACTCAAACTCCTGCCTCCAATCACCATGAGGTAAGCCAACGAATACATCCTAGAACCTTCATTTTCGTAGAGAAGTACTCGAAGATTGTACAAGTGGTTGAAATCAGGATTCAGGATAACCTGGGTGCCTGTTGTAGGACTCGGTAAAACGATTTTAAGGTGAGTGATGCTGGAAGACAAGTTAGCGAGAAAGTCGATGGTTCCGTTCACAAGACACGTTGCCATGTCAGGATTGGATTTTGCCGAGCAGCTGCACTCCACGGGGCAAGATTGTATTCCTCCCGCCAACGTTGTCATGACCAGCAGGCACAGAAACACGTCCACACTCCCCATCTTAGCTGTGTGTCTGTTATATAAACATCCTTAACATGCACGAGAGTCAACCCGCGTATCATATCACGGGGCCTTTATTGTAACTTGGTCTCCTTCAAGTCAAATGGTTGGCTTTGACTGATGCACGAGGATATCAATTCAAGTCATTCCTATCATATGACAGTACGACCTGGTACAAACGCCCAGCCCCAAAACAGTGTCAGATTCTATATTCAATGAAACCTGTGATGTGGATATCTATGCTTAGCTCCCAGATATCCTGTTAGCGCTGACGAGCAAAGATACTGAAATAACAGCAGGATATGCCCTTTGATATTCTATCGTTTGTATCGCACATTGCTATAGGTGATTGTTCCCACGTATCTCAAGCGGAAAGTCACCTACTCCGCCTTCAATATTCCTCTATACCTGTAATGTCTGTAACACCGAATTTCATCTGCATTGATTGAGCCACAGGTAAATGGGGTAATTAATATAGATGGTGCGATAAACAGCTTCAAGTGTCCCAGTGATGACCTCTCCAATTCTCCAACAGTTATTCATCATTTCCAACCCGTTGTTGAATAATGTGGCGTATAACACACACCGTATTTGATTTATTCAACTCCACCTCCCGCCCCTCGGTTTTAATGCCTTCAGTCACTCTCCATCTCTTGCTTTCGCTCTGCGGTCCGATTCATGGCGCCTCGATCTAATGTGATATTGTTTGTCTTAGATAGCGTAGTGGCAAACGCCTAGGATTAGATATCCATTAACTTGAATAGTCTAATGCTAAACTATTTTTCTCCGAGTTAAGGGATTTTTAACAAATCAAGTTGGATGTAGTTGGTTTATGTAAATAATCAGAGTATGCAGGTGATTTCAGGGAGATGACATTTTGAGCAACAAGTTTTGGTGCGCGGGAGCGATGACAACGAACTAGTCCTAACAAGAAGACAGAACAGCTCAGTATAATTACATACGTATTTTATTAATATGTATCTGCAGATAAATATACGTTTGCTTGAATTGTTGGTGCTGGCAATGGCGAAATTGAATAGAACCATTTTGCTTTAGTGAACGGTCCTAATCATTTGTATATATGTATATTGTCACCGAGAAAGCCGCTCCACGATCACACGGAAGTCATGTGAATGAGTCAGTTGTAATCATAACTCGATAGAAACAGAGAACAGTAGCAGTATGCTTTCATAACGTTCAGTGCGTCAGATTCAATACCATTGGTGGTAAGAATATATACAGGTCATAACGGCACGGTCTTTTAATGTCATGACCCATCATTATCTTACACATAACACAGTGGCTTCACTATCAATGCTTAAGTCAGCCTTTCAATTATCTTTGATTTTTTTTCCTAAATACACTAAGTATGTCAACTATCTCATTATTTTGCATGCTACATAAATATCAAACAACTTCAATATGATATTGTGACTATTGCGAAGCTTGTACAGACTGTAAGCTTGACAGACCTGTCTGGGGTCGTCCCAGTTCATTTATGTCGCCTGCAAAAAGTTAGACGAATGGGACAAGCAAGAAGTGTTCCAGAAAATATTGATATATATATATATATATATATATATATATATATATATATATATATATATATATATATATATATATATATATATATATATATATATATATATATATATATATATATATATATATATATATATATATATATATATATATATATATATATATATATATGTGTAATTTGAAGTGCAGCAATGGCAACAATGATTGTTCTATTAGGTAAGATAGAATACTAACTACTTCTGACGGTTGATGTGGAGGACTAAGGCATACAGCCGGACGTTACGTAGTTAACTGAATGATCCATATAGGGAGGCGCAAGAGATTTCAAATAATACTGTTGGAGGGAGGATCACTCAACATGGAACCAACAGAAAACGACCTCCTCTGCGACATTTAGCATTCGTTCAATATGGGAATAACGAGCAGTACAATGGAGCTTCATTGCTCGGCTTTTGTGACAATGTTACAAGACTACCATCAAACCATCCAATGTCTGCTACCACCGGCTGTCCTCGCCAACGCCACCAAGAACAAAGACATGATCTCGTTATGCAACGCTACATTGTCAGGTGGAAGTAGGACTGGTATAATGCTTCTGTATTCAATAGACATTAAGATAGCGATATGTAGATGGACATTTATGCACCAGCAGTTCTTTTAAAAAATCACCGGCAGACCAAGTGACGCACATCATACAGAGCATGCTATACGGCTGGACACATGCGACATGCTAAATAGTGCATAAGCAAGTTTTGAGATGCTCGTACGATTGAATTAGCCGTAGCCAATTCAATTTATTCAGCAAACAAATGGTACTAAATACTCAAAACCGAAAGATCCCTGTTGAATCAGCTTTTGAGCATTCAAAAGATATATTAGTCACTCTAACATTTGTAGCTGACCTTGTCATGCGATTAACATGTTGTGTATTTGTTTAACATTTGATAAACAGATTTTTACTCCATTTTCCTCTTTCTACCTCAAACTTCTGACCCGACTGTTACCCGTCGGTTACTTCTTAATCCCAAACTTAACCATCTCATTAAGGATCGACCTGATTGGTGAATCTGCTAGTAGCCTGTCATCATTCACTTATAGGTGGAGCCTCAAAAGGTCAAATAATGTAAGGGAGTGAGAACACGCTCACAAGGTTCAAGACCCCACCCCTCTCCCCCTCCACAAACCAGATATATCCCTTCCCTCCTTTAGTAATACACTTTTCGGCCACTTTTGGTCAATAAACTAGATCACAAGAAGAAGAAATTCTCTTTTTTCGGCCCTATAACGTCGTTTGTGTCTTCCATTTACTACGCCACAAAAGTCAAAATAATCAGCCCTGACGCTATCTATGAATCGATTCATCCAAAACTAAAAGTTTCATTATCATTTCCAGATTCGACAGGCTTCCTTTAAACATGCGTCTTCCGTCGATCTTACCTTGCAATCTGATCACTCCTTTTATCATTGACACTTAGTTGACATGTCGTACTAGTTGTATCAGAACCATCGTAGCTTTATCCCCTTTATTTTCCTTATTAATCGGTACTTATTGCTCTTAATGGTATATTTTGAAAACTGGGGTTAATGCATTTCACGCGGAGAGAGTGTGAATATGTATTCATGGGGAGTCGACTTTGTGGAAGATCCACAGGGAACCATCCTATATCAACGGATGTCTTTATTTATGTTCGCCAAACAGTTGCGGTATACTACGTCTGCAGTTGTTAAGTCATGCAAATTCAATTTGTTTGGTGTAAACGATTCATGCTGATAAATGAAGTAACGCGTAATGGATATTAGGTGCCTTGCATCAAAGGAAGCAGAGGTCGTTACATAGGTTAACAAGTTATAAACCCTGGCTTCCACATTCTAAGCGAAAGCAAACCAGTTACTCTAACCAGTTTGTGAAATGCATCAACCATATGATTTTTGTTATGAACATATAATAATTGTGACACATTGATCGTGGTATGGGCACCAAATTGACAGCTCGCCTCATACCGTTCGTCAACAGCTACTGCAACAAGCACCATACATACATACATACATACATACATACATACATACATACATACATACATACATACATACATACATACATACATACATACATACATACATACATACATACATACATACATACAAACATACATACATACATACATACATACACACACACACACACACACACACACACACACACACACATACATACATACATACATACATACATACATACATACATACATACATACATACATACATACATACATACATACATACATACATACATACATACATACATACATACATACATACAAACATACATACATGCATACATACATACATACACACACACACACACACACACACACACACACATATACATACATACATACATACATACATACATACATACATACATACATACATACACACACACACACACACACACACACACACACATACATACATACATACATACATACATACATACATACATACATACATACATACATACACACACACACACACACACACACACACACACACACACACACACACACATACATACATACATACATACATACATACATACATACATACATACATACATACATACATACATACATACATACATACATACATACATACATACATACATACATACATACATACAATGATGATGCAATGACTTCGGTGCGTATGTGGCTTATCACTCTAACACAGGTTAAGAAATTTTGTTTTCGGAAAAAAGCAGTATAAGAACCCCCGAGCCTTTACAAATTGAGTATCAATTTATTGTTACGATTTCATAATAGTATTTCCGAGAGTAGAATTGAGAAAAACCAATAACAACTATTAGTAATAACCGTCCAAAATATTGAAGTGGAATTAATTCCGCATTCGGTGCTTATGTGGCTTATCGCCCTAACTGGAAAACTGATTTAGTCGGATACAATATCAAATATTATGCAAATTGGAGGAGTTTAATACCATGCGGAAACTATTAAGCAGAGTAATTATTACCTAAAACATCTTCCCCAACTCAATATTTATCAATAACATCTTAACTATAAGCTAGTTTAAGTTTCAATTTCTGCAAGTGCGATGGCTAAACGGTAATATCACCCTTTCAAAAGACTTCAAAACAAGTTGTGATTGTAAAAGAAAGAATTAAGCAAGCTATAAACATAATAAAACGGAACGCAATAAGGTACACAACATGTCAAAACCACACAAGCACCGAGGAATCAACACAAGCACCGATGAAAAACCACACAAGCACCGAGAAAACCACTTGCGCACCAAGCGTCGGTGCGTATGTTGATCGCTTCGATGCTTATGTGGTCTGGTTCTGGTGCTTATGTGGATATCACCCATGCCCCTAACCCTAACAAAGTGGTTCAATATTCAAATCGTTGTAGTGTGTTCCAAATTTGAGGGTTTAGCAATTTTATCTTTTGATTTAAAATTCATCATTATTTTCTGTTATATTGCCAATTTCCGTAGAATTCTAACCAGTAATTAATGATTTATTGGAGTTTCAAAATTTCTTTGGTGCTTAAGTTAACTCGCTTATTAATAGAGGGTTTTAACTTATTTTTGCGGTTTATTTATATAAATTCTACCCAACTCGGCTTTTTATTGTCCCAACTCTTAACCCTTGCCTTTAGTTTTCCGGAAAACACAAGTTGACTGTTCGAATGGGTCTATATACTCGAATGGTTGAAGCAACATTTGTGTGGTTTGCTCATGAAAATTGTTCCTTTAGGTTTAGATGCTTGTTTTTTTCGATGTAGAGGTGCATTAAACAATAAAGTATTAGTGTACCAACTTTTATATCAAACCCTCTGCATTAAATGGGTTTTTTTGCGATTTTTTGATTTTTCCAGCCACGTAAGCACCGATAGGGTTTCACAACTGTTTTACACCCATAAAAGCTTAAGGGTTTAGATGTTTTGCATCATTATTTGATTGATTGGCATACAAGGTGTTTAATAATTCTTCATTTGAACAATATTATTACAATTATATAGTAAATACAGCATTTTCTAGGTCAAACCACTTGGGCACCGACATATTCAAAATAGTGTTGCATTTTTTTCTGGTATATTATTGATTTTCTATTACAAATTTGGTATTTTTAGGTGTAATTCTATGTGATTTTTCATCATACTCAGTCAATTTTTCAAAATGAATGAAATATCATGCCAAAAAACAACTGTTATTAAGCTTCACAACAACAGTGTTTAAATGTTTATTTCTAAATATTACGGCTGCTATTGTGCAGGAATGAATGTAAAATGCCTCCATCTATGTTTATTTTAATTTACACACTTGTAGTTGCCTATGATTCTGAGTAGGATACATAAATGTTTATCGAACCACGCAAGCACCGCAAGCACTGACACCCCAAATAACAAAAACTAGGGTTTCGATTATTTCAGGTAATACTTAATTTAATAGCTAAATGTCAGTGTATTATTATGCATTGGCATGTATTGTTACTTGCCATGCAAAAATGAATCAATGCAATAAGTATTTGCAGCGAAATGTTACTTTAAAAAATCAAGGCCAGGGCAAGGGTCCCAACACGACCCTTGCACATTTTGGTGCTTATGTGGTTCCACATAGCATCTGAAGTACTTGCTAATAATACAATATTTTCCATAATATCACATTTTTCGACTAAAGATCGATTGACCATTAAGTTGTTTGATGGTTCTCAATGTTCCTTATCAAATTTCGACAATTTACCAGCCAGAAAATGCCGCATACACATTTATTTACATGTCATGCTATTATATACAAAAGCAATATGATTCAAAGCATGCAACTACTAAGAGTTACCACCAACATATACAACTTGCTTATTTACTTTTTTGGCACATGCAAAACCTCACCTCTAAGAGGGATCTGATCCCAGGCGTCACACCACCTTGCAGTTAGTATAAGGGGCTGTGCCGCATCCACATTTATTTACATGTCGTGCAATTATATACAAAAGTATTGAAGCTATTATAAGCTATCACACACAAATATACAACTAGTTTCTATAATTTTGTGGCACATACAAGGCCTCACCCCTAAGAGGGATCCGATCCCAGGTATCACGCCACCTTGCAGTTAGTAAAAGGGAATGTGCCACATACACATTTATTTATGTCATGCCTTTAAGGACACCGTTTTAGCGTAATCTGTTTGGTAAAAGCCTTGGCAATGCATTGACGCTTCGTTGGCGCCTATCGGATGCGACTTCCTTTGGTAGCCTTACTGGTCGTTGATTCACCCTGTCATAATACAAAACAACAACAGAACAATTATGTTACATAGATTCGAAATGAAAGGATTCTGGAGATGTATTTACAATCTTATTTTGTGCAGATTCAGATGTTAAACAAAAACAATTTCCTCGATTGACTTTATCAGCTGAGATCATATTGACCCTCTATATATATTAATCGCATGGCACCCTGCTCTCAGCCAATCAGAGCTTTTACCCATATCACCTTAAACGCACAGTTAACCACGCGATAACTGCAACCGTGTGATATATCACCCAGAAACAACTTCACTTGAGATGGTCCCCCACAGAGCATCGCTACTGAGGTTCTTAAAAGACTTAAAACGAAGGTTTTCTCAAGAGTCATTTGCTTGCCAGCCGCTAATCTGGTTGCGTAGCGCTCATTGGGAAGTCGCGGTATTATCCCATCTCCCCGATCTCATGCTGAGGCGAGAAATTGTATCACTTGGGAGCCGTGTCTACTGCGCTACAGTGTTGCTAGCATCAAACAACGTGGAAGTCAGCGGAGCTCTGGAGATGGAAAGGCCTGCAAGTTTCACACAACAAACTACCATATTCTAATCAAATAACCAAAGTATAGAAAGAAAAGTATTCATCTAATCATTACTAAAACACAGACAGCTGAGGCCGAATGGGGGATTAACAGACTACCTGTCATATTTACAGATCCCAGGCAGATACCTGACATAACATAGGTTCACGCTTATTATCATTATTAGGAGACAGCGTCGTGCTTGATTATCGCGTGTAGGTGCCATCGCCATTTGTATGTTAAGGACGATGTGGGGAAAGACACTCGGACCATGCGATAACTAGCATTTAGTGCCTGTTGCGCCATCAGACTCGCAGATTGACACATTGGTTGTATAACAGTACCCCAAAACAAAACGTGTTGGCTCGCTGAAGGAGCGCGGTGAGTAACACGCCAACGTCACAGCGCGCATATGTAGTGTTATATCAATAGTGCGTTAAAAACGTGTCACGAAACTCCTGCAACAGGTTTGACCTTACATCACTGTCATGATGCCAGCTAGTTATGAGACAAAGCATACTACAAACGTAACAAGCACAGGGATTTGCATTGACCTGCTTGCCGATATCTTCAATGTATGCATAGAAGATAGTGGCCGCAGGCCAATATAATTCCCTGTGGTAACAAGTGCCTCTTTTTGCTCAGACAATTCAGGGACCCAACTAGAGTGTGGGTAAATAAGTATTTTTATTTCAAACTGCTGCACTTCCTGAAGAAATTCCATGGAAGTGCATCGAGTGGAATAGATGTGTTACATAGTATAGCAGCTTGAAATAATTACATAAAAGTAGTATGTGAATGATAAAAACATACTGACAGAAAAATTATATATTGTGCTAGCTACAGATGATAGGCATGTTTACTTATGATTTGACAGTGAAACTGTAGCATGAATGTTGATGTACAAAACTAAAATCTAAGACATTATGCACTATACATTCAATGTAACATAATAATATATAATGATATTGATATCAAATATGCTACCTAGTAATAATAATTTGGATGCCCTCGGAGAGCGCAAAGCATGGGTGAAGAATGGGGTGGCGGGAGGGGGAATTCAAATGATTAGGTATTTTCAAACCAAGCTTTGGGTTGAAGCGATGTTTATGGTGCAGCCTCCGGGAAGGGGAAGGATGTGAGGAGGATGCTGTGCCTGATAGGACCTAAGGCACTGTACCGCGGGATATTGACCGACGCCCATAGGTGGATGAAGGTCACATGATGTGGTTATGACCTAGAACCTATGGTAAACTTACAACCACAATGCCTGAATAGCCCGCGCAAAAATACGGCTGTGGCTAGGCCACAACCGATAGTTTTTTGCTCAGACAATTCAGGGACCCAACTAGAGTGTGGGTAAATAAGTATTTTTATTTCAAACTGCTGCACTTCCTGAAGAAATTCCATGGAAGTGCATCGAGTGGAATAGATGTGTTACATAGTATAGCAGCTTGAAATAATTACATAAAAGTAGTATGTGAATGATAAAAACATACTGACAGAAAAATTATATATTGTGCTAGCTACAGATGATAGGCATGTTTACTTATGATTTGACAGTGAAACTGTAGCATGAATGTTGATGTACAAAACTAAAATCTAAGACATTATGCACTATACATTCAATGTAACATAATAATATATAATGATATTGATATCAAATATGCTACCTAGTAATAATAATTTGGATGCCCTCGGAGAGCGCCAAGAACGAGCAAGTCAGATGAATTGCGAGAGGCATCCAAAAGAAAAAGAAAAGAAGAAATAAAATGTTGAGATGTAAGGAGCAGCGAAAGCTGACTCTTGTATTGTGGTGCTGTGGCAAGTGGAGGAGCAGCGAAAGCTGACTCCTGCTTGGTGTTGTGATGTTGCGACAAGTAGAGAACAGCGAAAGCTGACTCCTGCTTGGTGTTGTGATGTTGCAGCAAGTAGAGGAGCAGCGAAAGCTGACTCCTGCTTTGTGTTGTGATGTTGCAGCAAGTAGAGGAGCAGCAAAAGCTGACTCCTGCTTGGTGTTGTGATGTAGCAGCAAGTGTAGGAGCAGCGAAATCTGACCTTCCCTTACTGGTATGTAGCGTACTCAGTGTAATAGCCAAATGGTGAAAAAGAAATAACAATAAAATAAATGAATAATAAATTTGATGTGTTTGCCCAGCAGAACCACTAAAGCTGATCCACAAGGGGGTATTTAGATGTATTTGCTAGTTGGGTAAAGTTAAATGGTTTGGTCGAATGTATTTTAGGAAGGCATTACTTTTCCAACGGCCCGTGGCTTTAATAATGTTATCTGGGTGCCCGTCGGCCGCCATTTGGGTGGCACGTCCAATGCGAAAGGAATGAGTGTTGTATGAATGTAGTGGAAGGTTGCAAAATGACAGACAGGCCTTGAGGAAAGAAAGAAAGTGGCCACGGTTAAGCGGGTTGCGAGATTGATCCATGAAAAGCGGACCATGAATCTGTCCTCGTTTACTGATATAATTGGACAAAGCTATTACAGGGCAGTAGAGGCTCGTTGATTGAGTAGTGATCAGGATTGTAGGAAAGTGGTTAGGCCCACTGTGTTTAAAAGACAGGAATGTTATTAGGAACCCTAACGAGTTTCTGGAAAGTTGTTGATATTGTAATGTATGAGAGCGGATGTTTGAATGTACAGCCTCCCCAACCCGTAGGCAGGCATAGTAAGTGAGTAGAAATAGTGCTTTGTATAATGTGCGCTGGTAAGGGCATGTGGCGCAGAAAGGGATAGCATCAATTAACCGATGTAGAAGAAGTTTTGTGATGGGGAGTAATTGATTCGGTCGAAGAGATGTTATGTTCTGAGCCCCTTGTAACACTTTGGCCACTTGAAATGATGCAGTTGGGTCAGATGCCCCCGATAGTTTATGAACGAAGGAAATTGCAGACATATATGATCTAATGGTGGATAATTTGAGGCCGGACTGATGAAGGTGAGCAATAAACAGGGTGGTTGTCTCAGAGGAGACAGGAATGGTAATGGTCATGTTAAGGTGAGTCAGAGCAAAAGATATTAAAGAATTCCAATGGTGAAGGTATGCTTTACTAGTGGATTGTTTCAGAGAACATGTTGTGAGGGATTCTACATGTGATTTGAGTTGCGAGGCAGAAGATGAGGCGGTATTTGAGTGGGCTTGGCTTGCATCCCAAATCGACGTAGCAAAGACCATGTTACCTGTTGACGAGAAATTGCATCACATAAATTATTATTGACACCGGGAACATGAACTGCTGAGAAAGAGATGTGATGCTTCAGTAAGATTAGAATGAAAGGCCTCAGAATTTGCATGATGTGGGGACACTTTGAGGATTGTTTGTTGATAACAGTAACTATTGCTTGATTATCACAGTGAAATGTGATAAAGGAATGACTGACTTTTGATGCAACCATAGAAAGAAGATGATGAAAATTGGGTAGAATTCTAGAAAGGTTATGTCATACCCCTTCCAAGAATCAGGCCATAGCCCCTGAATCCATGTTGTGCCATATGTTGCCCCAAATCCTGATTTTGAGGCATCCGAGAACAAATGTATAGACTGTGAATCAACAACAGAGGGACGTTTGATGAGAGATCGACCATTGTGGAATTGCAGGAAAGAAAGCCACATTTCAAGGTCTAATTTTGTTCCTCTGTTGAGGCGGATGAAATGAAAAGGTTTTTTAACACCTATCGTTAAGTCATGAAGCCTTCTGAGGAATGCTCTGCCCGAGGGAATTACTGAAGTAGAGAATTGTAGTTTGCCTATAGTGGACTTAAGCTCCCTTAGGGTTATTTTGTTTTTGCTCATCAAAGCCTGTATGTCTGCCGTGTAGGAAATCAACTTATCTTGGGGCAGCAATGACACCATGTTGACGGTATCCAGTTGTATGCCAAGAAAAGTGAGAGAAGTGGTAGGACCTGTAGTTTTATGGGGAGCAATGGGGACACCTAACTGAGTACAGAGACTTTTGAACGTATTGAGGTCAGCTTGACACCGTGAAGGGGAACTAGAAACAAAAAGAAAATCATCTAGAACTTTAACGACATTTTGTACCCCAAGCTTGTTCTGTAGAATCCACTTAATCGCAGAGGAGAAAGTGTCAAATATTTGACATGAAGATGAACATCCCATGGGAAGGCATTTATCATAATAGTACCCATTGAACTCGAAACCTGTGAGGTGGTACTGGGATGGATGAAGGGGGATTAGACGAAAGGCGTCGGCTATGTCGCTTTTAGCTAAGTAAGCACCGGGGGAACATTTGAGAACGAGGTTAATGGCATCAGTGATTGTCTCATACTTTACTGCAGAATTAGTTTCTGAAATATTGCTGTTGACTGATAAAATGTCATACGGATATGAAAGGTTGTGAAGGAGCCTGAATTTCCCAGACTCTTGTTTTTCCCTCAAAGCTAAGGGGGAGCTTTTTAAAATGGTCTAAAGGGGGTTTATCAAAAGGACCAGCTATGCGGCCAAGCTTGAGCTCATGGTCTATTTTCTGTTTGGCTATTTGTAGGTTACAGTGAACTGAGCGGGAATTTTTTGAGGTGAATGATGCGTCTTCCCCATCAAACATAAGGCGAAACCCATTGGTAAAACCTTCAGTTAGATACCGGCTATGGCTGTAACCCACTAGAAGTCTAGCGAGCGTTTTTGGCTTGACTGGGCTTGGGAGCTGGATTGGACTGATGGAGGAAAGGAAAGGACCAGTTCTGCAGGGGTTGAATGCTGGATGGTTCTTGTGGCATCTAGGGCAGGAATGCTTGTAGGGACAGTTCTGTGTGGTACAACGGGTGCGGGGTTGATGGAATTTAAAGCAGTATCCAACAGGCATTTTGGTTTTGGACTGGAAATTTGTGGGGCCACCGAGAAAGGGCTGCTTTTGTTGCACATTTCTGTATGCTTTTAGCTCAAGGTCCTGACGGACCATCAGCCAAGAGCATTGGGTGTATTCCCTGTCAGTACGATACTGCGTGTCATAAGCCAGCCAGTCAGCCCCCTGCCTCATTAATTCCTTGATGTGTTGGCTGTATGTAAGGAGGTTATTCAGCTGATTTGGAAATTTATGGACATAAATGGCTGTGAAAATGTCCATAGCAGCTGACCATTGGGTTTCAGTGAGAGACCTTTTCCGTTTAGGGGTCAGCTGGAGGGCTGGTGGCTGGGAATCGTGCGATGAAAAGGATACGGAAAACTGGGAGGTGGCATTAGGGTGGATGAGGTCATGGAAATCTATAAATTTGTGTTGCCAAATTTTGTTTTTGATCGGGTCTTTTATATTGGTGCCAATTGGGATACCTGCACTCTGCAATGGACGGTGGCCCAAAGAGCTGCTTGTGGCAGGCACAGTAGTGAATTCCGGAGAGGAGTGCACGTTGTCAGCTGCTGGGAGGGACTCATCAAACTGTAACGAGGTTGTGGAGGGCTGTTGAGGCAATTGCACAACACTTGGGAGGCAGTCCATGGAAGGTATATTGTGGTCAACAGTGGGCGGGGATGATATTTCTGCAGCAGGAGTTCTAGCCGGCACGAGGGCAGTGATGGCTGTCATCATAGTGACCATCGTGGCCTGCATATCCTGCATACATGTTAACACTCTGTTGAGTGGATTATTGTCAATGGAGCCAGTGGCATCATCTGAGGCTTGGCCGGGCTGCGAAGGACTGGCAGATCTCAGACGGGCTGGGGGTTGCCTGTTACGAGTGGGTCTGGTAGCTGGGCTTGGCCGGGCAGTTGAAGTTTTCCCAGCTCGAGGCATTATGACGTCTGGAAGCAAAAGCAATTGAACCGCAGTATCGCCTTCAGCTTAAATGGGTGCAGTGTTGAAAATAAAGAATATCATAGTAACATATAGCCTTGTGTGATAAACAAGGATTAGGGTAACTGGAACCTTATTCCCAGAGGAAGGTATTTGTTAAGTTGTGCTACAATAAAATAGTCTTGTGTAATGAATAACTGGAGCCTAAATCCATGAGGAGATTTAGGATCGAAGAATTGCGCTAAGGCAATTGCATAGAGCTTTGTTGTTTCAATGCAAAAACAACTTACAGCTCGGAGTGAAATAATAATAAAATAGAGCCTTGGCAAATGGAAAGCTCAGAGTAACTGGAACCTAATCCCATGAGGAGATTTAGGATCGGAGAATTGCGCTAAGGCAATTGCATAGAGCCTTGTTGTTTCAACGCAGAAAACTTACAGCTCGGAGTGAAATAATAATAAAATAGAGCTTTGCCGAATGGAAGGCTCGGAGTAACTGGAACCTAATCCCATGAGGAGATCTAGGATCGGAGAATTGCGCTAAGGCAATTGCATAGAGCCTTGTTGTTTCAACGCAGAAAACTTACAGCTCGGAGTGAAATAATAATAAAAAGAGCCTTGCCAAATGGAAGGCTCGGAGTAACTGGAACCTAATCTCATGAGGAGATTTAGGATCGAAGAATTGCGCTTCGGCAATTGCATAGAGCCTTGTTGTTTCAACGCAGAAAACTTACAGCTCGGAGAGAAATAATAAGAGAATAGAGCCTTGCCAAATGGAAAGCTCAGAGTAACCGGAAACTAATTCCATCAGAAGAATTAGGATTGAAGAATTGTGCTAAGACAATTGCATAGAGCCGTGTTGTTTCAATGCAGAATTTTACAGCTCGGAGTGAAATATTAATAAAATAGAGCCTTAAAGGAAGAGAACGTTATACTAAAATATCACCTGTGAGGAGTGTGTGTACATACATGAGGCTCTTATTAGTTTGTGGAGCTAGGAAATGGTGTACCTTCAACCGAGTGTGTTTGTTGAATTTTGTAGCGCTTTGAAAATGGCAGCTCGGAGAGATCTTTTGTATAGTTTCCTACCCATGGGAGTGTTAGGGTGTAACCCATCCCGTGACCACAGGTCCATCGGACTGGACCAAAAACCCTTGTGCAACCAAAATGAAATGGAAGTTTCTACTTCGCATAGATTTTTAATGTAGCCATTGCACCTGAAGATCTTTTCCTTAAGAGATTGCTCTGAAGTTTTATCAATCCTGTACAAGATGGAACAAATCAGCACGTGTTGAACAGTGAATCTGTTGCAAAGGTGACTAGCTAAGTCCACTAATTTGACTGCTACTTGAAGGGGGTCAGCACCCTTTGCAAGGTCATTGGAACCCACATCTATTATGACAAACTGTGGGCGTCTAAGGGTTAGGTATCTGTGAGGCAAGGACAAAAGAGTTGTCTAGCACACAAGCTCCCCTTGAACCAAACAGGTCAACACCACTGACTAAGTGCTGAACTTTGAGAAGAGTAGCGATATCGTTTGCAGTTAGAGGTGCTTTTTGAGCATGTGTCAAATGATCATGTAATCCTCTGACAAAGCTGTGGCCGAGAACAATACCATGCATGTCGATATTTATTTGAGGCTTATCAGAGAGAAATGGTAGGGAGAGTAGTTCACAGTACAGCGAACAAAGGAAGCAACAACAACAAAAAATGGCGGGAAATCTTACACCAAAATAACTGGACTGCAATAATGGATATAAGCGAAAAATGAAAATATGTTAAGTTAACAGCTAGTAGGGTGGTAGTCTTAGGGAACGGAGATCGTCCCTGCCCCTTAATCAATGGCTAGCGTCCTTGTGTTTGGCATTTACAAGCAGAGTGACAGGGTAATGGCGATGGAGACATAAAACAAGAATATGGAGATGGGGAGTGGGTCGTCAACAAAGGCGCGCCCATAAAATGAAATCAACTCATGTGCAATGTAACCCGCTTCATTCAGGCTCAATTCACAGCGGCCAACTAGGTAATTGCGTTTATCCAAGAGCGAACTGAACAAAGGGGTGAATTTACATAATAATAGCCGAGCGCTCGCCGTGCTGATCTCGCGGAAAATTCCGGCGAGCAGTGTTAAACGCAGGTAATAAACAGAAAAATTAGCACTCAAGCTCTCAGAATAAAATCTATTACCTCAGTGCGTTCAAGATGATGCAGGAGAAAATTCAAATGATTAGGTATTTTCAAACCAAGCTTTGGGTTGAAGCGATGTTTATGGTGCAGCCTCCGGGAAGGATGTGAGGAGGATGCTGCGCCTGATAGGACCTAAGGCACTGTACCGCGGGATATTGACCGACGCCCATAGGTGGATGAAGGTCACATGATGTGGTTATGACCTAGAACCTATGGTAAACTTACAACCACAATGCCTGAATAGCCCGCGCAAAAATACGGCTGTGGCTAGGCCACAACCGATAGTTTTTTTCGATTCATCGGTGGGTAGAATAAAGCAATTTGACGTTGAATCGTACATGACTGAATGAATCTTAATTGTTAGCACCACACACGAAACTGGCGAATGGATCAGTGCTGTACAGTTACGGATTATTCTGACTAACACGCTCGGCTGCACATCAAAGACGCTGAAACCTCAGTCTTCAAGTCTTCAGTGTTTGCTGGAGATAACACTCGGGATGGTGGAGTAATTAACATGTCAGGTCGGACAAGTACTCGGGACATTTCGCAAGCAGAACCACCTGTCCTGGGCCAGGGACAACCGCTAGTGTCCAGCCCTGTCTTGCTGATTCTATGGAGGAGTGGAGGATTGCGCTGAGGGAGTATCATTACATATGTGGCTATGAACATTCTCTCTTGCCAGGGATCAAATTGGATCCCGGACTGTGTCGCTTCGCAGAATCAGCCAGCCACAAGAGGGACTACAGAGTACTGGATCAACTATTGTGTGAAGCTCCACCACATGATCCGTAACTTCAACAGCCTGTTTGTGTCACTATGAGTGAGAAGAGCCAATATAATTCACTTCAGAACCAGACTACAGCCACTCAAATTGAATTACTTATTGACCAGCTACAAGACAGGAAGAAAAGAGAGCAACACATGTAATATTATAACAAACATGTAATTCGAAAGAAGAAAGAGGTCCATATCAATCACTACTTAGAACTGATGGTCACGGATCAGGTGGGTCCTCTGGAGGTCAGCACTAAAGACAAAGAAGTAAGTACATACCAGACCAGTTATGATGTGAAATGTTTTTAGTTCCAATACTTGGGCATGTATTAAAAGTTTTAAGTGTCAAACGTTTCACTTAATGAAGTATACATAGCTCAATGCTGTATTAAGTCTCTATGCAGAAGCCTGACCCTGATGCTGGGACCTGGCTTTGGCAGAGAGACTAAAGACCATATTTGTAAACATTTCCTTTGGATATCCTTCCCAAACTTCTCCAGATGACTCAGGATATTGAGTGGGTCCATGTCAAAGACATTTCCAAAAACATTTTTGTTCTATATTGGGACTGTATCTCAAATTTGGTATGTAGAATGTAGAGTTGCCTGCTTTCTGTCAATGCATTTGACTGATAAAATAGGAAACTATATTCAAAAATATAATATATTAACTATTATTGTTTTGAACAGACCTCCACATGGCCAAATTAAGTAATTAAAACCAATATGACAAGTCATTTAAGCATATTGTGACTGTTGGGGGTCGAATGATTTTGTATTTTGGGCCATATGACATCAATATACTGATGAAGGAAGCCACAAAAAGCCATAACACACATGCAATTTGAGCAATGTGTAAAATAATAACTATTTTATTGTTTTGAAATGACCTTCACATGGCCCAACTAAGTAATTAAAACAAATATGACAAGTCTTAAAAGCATATTGTGACTGTTGGAGGTCTAATATCACTATTCTGCTGGTCAAGTAGTGAAATAGTTACCCGAACAGTGGAATAATGGTATTTGAGCTCTTACAGGCACAATAAACTTGCAAAACTTGTCATATTGGTTTTAAGTATTGAGTGGGACTATGTCTGAATCAGAACAAATCAAAAAACAAGTCCTGCAAGCATATTGGCATTGTATAGTGTCAATCACCTATATTTTGAAGTTCAGCTCTTGATTTCACTGCATTGCAAGCAGAATAGTAGTATTTGAACTCTTACAGGCCCCATTTGTTTGCAAGACTTGACAAATTGGTATTAAAGAATTCAGTGAGACCATGTCTGACTCAGAACCATGGTTTATTTCAGGATATTTTGGTGATTTTGTATTTTGGGTCACATGCCATCAATATACTTATAAAGGAAGCCTCAAAAAGCCATATCATCACATGAAATTTGAGAAATATGTCAAATACTAAGTATTATTGTATGGAACTGACCTCAACATGGCCAAACTAAGTAATTCAAACAAATATGACAAGTCTTAAAAGCATATTGTGACTGTTGGAGGTCTAATATCACTATCCTGCTGGTCAAGTAGGGAAATAGTTACCCGAACAGTGGAATAATGGTATTTGAGCTCTTACAGGCACAATAAACTTGCAAAACTTGTCATATTGGTTTTAAGTATTGAGTGGGACTATGTCTGAATCAGAACAAATCAAAATACAAGTCCTGCAAGCATATTGGCACTGTATAGTGTCAATCACCTATCTTTTGAAGTTCAGCTCTTGATTTCACTGCATTGCAAGCAGAATAGTGGTATGAGGTCTCTTATATGCCCCATTTGTTTGCAATACTTAACTGATTGGTATTAAATACTTGATAGGACCATGTCTGACTCAGAACCAAGGTCTATTTGAGGATATTCTGGTGATTTTGTATTTTGTGGCCATATGCCATCAATATACTGATGAAGGAAGCTACAAAAAGCCATTACACACAAGAAATTTGAGAAATATATAAAATACTAACCATTACTGGTTTGAACTGACCTCAACATGGCCCAACTAAGTGATAAAAACCAATATGACAAGTCATAAAAGCACATTGTGACAGTAGGAGGTCTAATACCACTATTCTGCTGGACACATATGGAAATCTGTACTTGATCAGCAGAATAGTAGTACTTGAACTCTTACGGGCACAATATACCTGCAAGACTTGCAAATTGGTTTTAAGTATTCACTGAATCCATGTCTGACTCAGAACCATGGTTTATTTCAGGATATTTTGTTGATTTTGGATTTTGGGTCAACATGCCCACAATATACTGATATAGGAAGCCTCAAAAAGCCATATCACACATGAAATTTGAGAAATATGTCAAATACTAAGTATTATTGGTTTGAACTGACCTCAACATAGCCCCACTAAGTAATTCAAACAAATATGACAAGTCTTAAAAGCATACTGTGACTGTTGGAGGTCTAATATCACTATCCTGCTGGTCAAGTAGGGAAATAGTTACCCGAACAGTGGAATAATGGTATTTGAGCTCTTACAGGCACAATAAACTTGCAAAACTTGTCATATTGGTTTTAAGTATTGAGTGGGACTATGTCTGAATCAGAACAAATCAAAATACAAGTCCTGCAAGCATATTGGCACTGTATAGTGTCAATCACCTATATTTTGAAGTTCAGCTCTTGATTTCACTGCATTGCAAGCAAAATAGTGGCATGAGATCTCTAATATGCCCCATTTGTTTGCAATACTTAACTGATTGGTATTAAATACTTGATAGGACCATGTCTGACTCAGAACCAAGGTCTATTTGAGGATATTCTGGTGATTTTGTATTATGGGCCACATGCCATCAATATACTTATAAAGGAAGCCTCAAAAAGCCATATCACACATGAAATTTGAGAAATATGTCAAATACTAAGTAATATTGGTTTGAACTGACCTCAACATAGCCCCACTAAGTAATTCAAACAAATATGACAAGTCTTAAAAGCATACTGTGACTGTTGGAGGTCTAATATCACTATTCTGCTGGTCAAGTAGCGAAATAGTTACCCGAACAGTCAAATAATGGTATTTGAGCTCTTACAGGCACAATAAACTTGCAAGACTTGTCATATTGGTTTTAAGTATTCAGTGGGACTATGTCTGAATCAGAACAAATCAAAATTCAAGTCTTGCAAGCATATTGGCACTGCATAGTGTCAATCACCTATATTTTGAAGTTCAGCTCTTGATTTCACTGCATTGCAAGCAGAATAGTGGTATGAGGTCTCTTATATGCCCCATTTGTTTGCAATACTTAACTGATTGGTATTAAATACTTGATAGGACCATGTCTGACTCAGAACCAAGGTCTATTTGAGGATATTCTGGTGATTTTGTATTTTGTGGCCATATGCCATCAATATACTGATGAAGGAAGCTACAAAAAGCCATTACACACAAGAAATTTGAGAAATATATAAAATACTAACCATTACTGGTTTGAACTGACCTCAACATGGCCCAACTAAGTGATAAAAAACCAATATGACAAGTCATAAAAGCACATTGTGACAGTAGGAGGTCTAATACCACTATTCTGCTGGACACATATGGAAATCTGTACTTGATCAGCAGAATAGTAGTACTTGAACTCTTACGGGCACAATATACCTGCAAGACTTGCAAATTGGTTTTAAGTATTCACTGAATCCATGTCTGACTCAGAACCATGGTTTATTTCAGGATATTTTGTTGATTTTGGATTTTGGGTCAACATGCCCACAATATACTGATATAGGAAGCCTCAAAAAGCCATATCACACATGAAATTTGAGAAATATGTCAAATACTAAGTATTATTGGTTTGAACTGACCTCAACATAGCCCCACTAAGTAATTCAAACAAATATGACAAGTCTTAAAAGCATATTGTGACTGTTGGAGGTCTAATATCACTATCCTGCTGGTCAAGTAGTGAAATAGTTACCCGAACAGTGGAATAATGGTATTTCAGCTCGTACAGGAACATAAAAACTACAAGACTTGTCATTATGGTTTTAAGTATTCAGTGAGACCATGTCTGACTCTGACTCAACCAAGGTCTATTTGAGGATATTCTGGTGATTTTGTATTTTGTGGCCATATGCCATAATATACTGATAAAGGAAGCTACAAAATGCCATATCACACATGAAATTTGAGAAATATATCAAATACTTTACTGTTTTGACCTCAACATGGCCAAACTAGTGGCAAAAACCAATATGACAAGTATAAAAGCACATTGTGACAGTAGGAGGTCTAATACCACTATTCTGCTGGACATATATGGATCTGGTACTTAAATCACTTGATAGTAGTACTTGAAAGGTCTTACAGGCACAATATACCTGCAAGGTGCCAAAATTTGAGTTTTAAGTATTCTGGTGATGTCTGACTCAGAACCATATTCTATTTGGATATTCTGGTGATTTTGTATTTTGGGTCAACATGGTCTTATATGATAGGAAGCTACAAAAAGCTACAAAAAGCCATATCACACATGAAATTTGAGAAATATGTCAAATACTAAGTATGGTTGGTTTTGAAACTGACCTCAACATGGACCAACTAAGTAATTCAAACAAATATGACAAGTCTTAAAAGCATATTGTGACTGTTGGAGGTCTAATATCACTATCCTGCTGGTCAAGTAGGGAAATAGTTACCCGAACAGTGGAATAATGGTATTTGAGCTCTTACAGGCACAATAAACTTGCAAAACTTGTCATATTGGTTTTAAGTATTGAGTGGGACTATGTCTGAATCAGAACAAATCAAAATACAAGTCCTGCAAGCATATTGGCACTGTATAGTGTCAATCACCTATATTTTGAAGTTCAGCTCTTGATTTCACTGCATTGCAAGCAAATAGTGGCATGAGATCTCTAATATGCCCCATTTGTTTGCAATACTTAACTGATTGGTATTAAATACTTGATAGGACCATGTCTGACTCAGAACCAAGGTCTATTTGAGGATATTCTGGTGATTTTGTATTTTGTGGCCATATGCCATCAATATACTGATAAAGGAAGCTACAAAAAGCCATATCACACATGAAATTTGAGAAATATATAAAATACTAACCATTACTGGTTTGAACTGACCTCAACATGGCCCAACTAAGTGATAAAAACCAATATGACAAGTCATAAAAGCACATTGTGACAGTAGGAGGTCTAATACCACTATTCTGCTGGACACATATGGAAATCTGTACTTGATCAGCAGAATAGTAGTATTTGAACTCTTACAGGCACAATATACCTGCAAGACTTGACAAATTGTTTTAAAGAATTCAGTGAGACCATGTCTGACTCAGAGCCATGGTTTATTTCAGGATATTTTGGTGATTTTGTATTTTGGATCAACATGCCCACAATATACTTATAAAGGAAGCCACAAAAAGCCATATATCACATGAAATTTGAGAAATATGTCAAATACTAAGTATTATTGTATGGAACTGACCTCAACATGGACAAACTAAGTAATTCAAACAAATATGACAAGTCTTAAAAGCATATTGTGACTGTTGGAGGTCTAATATCACTATCCTGCTGGTCAAGTAGGGAAATAGTTACCCGAACAGTGGAATAATGGTATTTGAGCTCGTACAGGAACAATAAACTTACAAGACTTGTCATTATGGTTTTAAGTATTCAGTGAGACCATGTCTGACACAAAACAAATCAAAATTCAAGTCCTGCAAGCATATTGGCACTGTATAGTGTCAATCACCTATCTTTTGAAGTTCAGCTCTTGATTTCACTGCATTGCAAGCAGAATAGTGGTATGAGGTCTCTTATATGCCCCATTTGTTTGCAATACTTAACTGATTGGTATTAAATACTTGATAGGACCATGTCTGACTTAGAACCAAGGTCTATTTGAGGATATTCTGGTGATTTTGTATTATGGGCCACATGCCATCAATATACTTATAAAGGAAGCCTCAAAAAGCCATATCACACATGAAATTTGAGAAATATGTCCAATACTAAGTAATATTGGTTTGAACTGACCTCAACATAGCCCCACTAAGTAATTCAAACAAATATGACAAGTCTTAAAAGCATACTGTGACTGTTGGAGGTCTAATATCACTATTCTGCTGGTCAAGTAGCGAAATAGTTACCCGAACAGTCAAATAATGGTATTTGAGCTCTTACAGGCACAATAAACTTGCAAGACTTGTCATATTGGTTTTAAGTATTGAGTAGGACTATGTCTGACTCAGAACAAATCAAAATTCAAGTCCTGCAAGCATATTGGCACTGTATAGTGTCAATCACCTATATTTTGAAGTTCAGCTCTTGATTTCACTGCATTGCAAGCAAAATAGTGGTATGAGGTCTCTAATATGCCCCATTTGTTTGCAATACTTAGCTGATTGGTATTAAATACTTGATAGGACCATGTCTGACTCAGAACCAAGGTCTATTTGAGGATATTCTGGTGATTTTGTATTTTGTGGCCATATGCCATCAATATACTGATGAAGGAAGCTACAAATAGCCATTACACACAAGAAATTTGAGAAATATATAAAATACTAACCATTTCTGGTTTGAACTGACCTCAACATGGCCCAACTAAGTGATAAAAAACCAATATGACAAGTCATAAAAGCACATTGTGACAGTAGGAGGTCTAATACCACTATTCTGCTGGACACATATGGAAATCTGTACTTGATCAGCAGAATAGTAGTACTTGAACTCTTACGGGCACAATATACCTGCAAGACTTGCAAATTGGTTTTAAGTATTCACTGAATCCATGTCTGACTCAGAACCATGGTTTATTTCAGGATATTTTGTTGATTTTGGATTTTGGGTCAACATGCCCACAATATACTGATATAGGAAGCCTCAAAAAGCCATATCACACATGAAATTTGAGAAATATGTCAAATACTAAGTATTATTGGTTTGAACTGACCTCAACATAGCCCCACTAAGTAATTCAAACAAATATGACAAGTCTTAAAAGCATATTGTGACTGTTGGAGGTCTAATATCACTATCCTGCTGGTCAAGTAGGGAAATAGTTACCCGAACAGTGGAATAATGGTATTTGAGCTCTTACAGGCACAATAAACTTGCAAAACTTGTCATATTGGTTTTAAGTATTCAGTGGGACTATGTCTGAATCAGAACAAATCAAAATACAAGTCCTGCAAGCATATTGGCACTGTATAGTGTCAATCACCTATATTTTGAAGTTCAGCTCTTGATTTCACTGCATTGCAAGCAAAATAGTGGCATGAGATCTCTAATATGCCCCATTTGTTTGCAATACTTAACTGATTGGTATTAAATACTTGATAGGACCATGTCTGACTCAGAACCAAGGTCTATTTGAGGATTATTCTGGTGATTTTGTATTAAGCGCCACATGCCATCAATATACTTAAAAAGGAAGCCACAAAAAGCCATATATCACATGAAATTTGAGAAATATGTCAAATACTAAGTATTATTGTTTTGAACTGACCTCAACATGGACAAACTAAGTAATTCAAACAAATATGACAAGTCTTAAAAGCATATTGTGACTGTTGGAGGTCTAATATCACTATCCTGCTGGTCAAGTAGGGAAATAGTTACCCGAACAGTGGAATAATGGTATTTCAGCTCTTACAGGCACAATAAACTTGCAAGACTTGTCATATTGGTTTTAAGTATTCAGTGAGACCATGTCTGACTCAGAACCAAGGTCTAGTTTGAGGATATTTGTATGTGTGATTTTGTATTTTGTGGCCATATGCCATCAATATACTGATAAAGGAAGCTACAAAATGCCATATCACACATGAAATTTGAGAAATATATAAAATACTAACCCATTACTGGTTTGAACTGACCTCAACATGGCCCAACTAAGCCATCATCAAACATGAAATTGAAATATATAAAAACATACTGTTTGAACTGACCTCAACATGGCCCAACATAGTGATAAAAAATATGACAGTCATGCACATTGTGACAGTAGGAGGTCTAATACCACTATTCTGCTGGACATATATGGAAATCTGTACTTGATCAGCAGAATAGTAGTACTTGAACTCTTACAGGCACAATATACCTGCAAGACTTGCAAATTGGTTTTAAGTATTCAGTGAGACCATGTCTGACTCAGAACCATGGTCTATTTGAAGATATTTTGGTGATTTTGTATTTGGGTCAACATGTCAACACTATAGGAAGCTACAAAAAGCCATATCACACATGAAATTTGAGAAATATGTCAAATACTAAGTATTTGTTGTATGAAACTGACCTCAAACTTGGACCCACTAAGTAATTCAAACAAATATGACAAGTCTTAAAAGCATATTGTGACTGTTGGAGGTCTAATATCACTATCCTGCTGGTCAAGTAGGGAAATAGTTACCCGAACAGTGGAATAATGGTATTTGAGCTCTTACAGGCACAATAAACTTGCAAAAACTTGTCATATTGGTTTTAAGTATTGAGTGGGACTATGTCTGAATCAGAACAATCATCAATTACAAGTCCTGCAAGCATATTGGCACTGTATAGTGTCAATCACCTATATTTTGAAGTTCAGCTCTTGATTTCACTGCATTGCAAGCAAAATAGTGGCATGAGATCTCTAATATGCCCCATTTTTTTGCAATACTTAACTGATTGGTATTAAATACTTGATAGGACCATGTCTGACTCAGAACCAAGGTCTATTTGAGGATATTCTGGTGATTTTGTATTTTGTGGCCATATGCCATCAATATACTGATAAAGGAGCTACAAAAAGCCATATCACACATGAAATTTGAGAAATATATAAAATACTAACCATTACTGGTTTGAACTGACCTCAACATGGCCCAACTAAGTGATAAAAACCAATATGACAAGTCATAAAAGCACATTGTGACAGTAGGAGGTCTAATACCACTATTCTGCTGGACACATATGGAAATCTGTACTTGATCAGCAGAATAGTAGTATTTGAACTCTTACAGGCACAATATACCTGTAAGACTTGACAAATTGGTTTAAGAATTCAGTGAGACCATGTCTGACTCAGAGCCATGGTTTATTTCAGGATATTTTGGTGATTTGTTATTTTGGATTTTGGATCAACATGCCCACAATATACTTATATAAGGAAGCCACAAAAAGCCATATATCACATGAAATTTGAGAAATATGTCAAATACTAAGTATTATTGTATGGAACTGACCTCAACATGGACAAACTAACTAAGTAATTCAAACAAATATGACAAGTTTAAAAGCATATTGTGACTGTTGGAGGTCTAATATCACTATCCTGCTGGTCAAGTAGGGGGAATAGTTACCGAACAGTGGAATAATGGTATTTCAGCTCGTACAGGAACAATAAACTTACAAGACTTGTCATATGGTTTTAAGTATTCAGTGAGACCATGTCTGAATCAAAACAAATCAAAAATCAAGTCCTGCAAGCATATTGGCACTGTATAGTGTCAATCACCTATATTTTGAAGTTCAGCTCTTGATTTCACTGCATTGCAAGCAGAATAGTGGTATGAGGTCTCTTATATGCCCCATTTGTTTGCAATACTTAACTGATTGGTATTAAATACTTGATAGGACCATGTCTGACTCAGAACCAAGGTCTATTTGAGGATATTCTGGTGATTTTGTATTATGGGCCACATGCCATCAATATACTTATAAAGGAAGCCTCAAAAAGCCATATCACACATGAAATTTGAGAAATATGTCCAATACTAAGTAATATTGGTTTGAACTGACCTCAACATAGCCCCACTAAGTAATTCAAACAAATATGACAAGTCTTAAAAGCATACTGTGACTGTTGGAGGTCTAATATCACTATTCTGCTGGTCAAGTAGCGAAATAGTTACCCGAACAGTCAAATAATGGTATTTGAGCTCTTACAGGCACAATAAACTTGCAAGACTTGTCATATTGGTTTTAAGTATTGAGTAGGACTATGTCTGACTCAGAACAAATCAAAATTCAAGTCCTGCAAGCATATTGGCACTGTATAGTGTCAATCACCTATATTTTGAAGTTCAGCTCTTGATTTCACTGCATTGCAAGCAAAATAGTGGTATGAGGTCTCTAATATGCCCCATTTGTTTGCAATACTTAACTGATTGGTATTAAATACTTGATAGGACCATGTCTGACTCAGAACCAAGGTCTATTTGAGGATATTCTGGTGATTTTGTATTTTGTGGCCATATGCCATCAATATACTGATGAAGGAAGCTACAAAAAGCCATTACACACAAGAAATTTGAGAAATATATAAAATACTAACCATTTCTGGTTTGAACTGACCTCAACATGGCCCAACTAAGTGATAAAAACCAATATGACAAGTCATAAAAGCACATTGTGACAGTAGGAGGTCTAATACCACTATTCTGCTGGACACATATGGAAATCTGTACTTGATCAGCAGAATAGTAGTACTTGAACTCTTACGGGCACAATATACCTGCAAGACTTGCAAATTGGTTTTAAGTATTCACTGAATCCATGTCTGACTCAGAACCATGGTTTATTTCAGGATATTTTGTTGATTTTGGATTTTGGGTCAACATGCCCACAATATACTGATATAGGAAGCCTCAAAAAGCCATATCACACATGAAATTTGAGAAATATGTCAAATACTAAGTATTATTGGTTTGAACTGACCTCAACATAGCCCCACTAAGTAATTCAAACAAATATGACAAGTCTTAAAAGCATATTGTGACTGTTGGAGGTCTAATATCACTATTCTGCTGGTCAAGTAGGGAAATAGTTACCCGAACAGTGGAATAATGGTATTTGAGCTCTTACAGGCACAATTAACTTGCAAAACTTGTCATATTGGTTTTAAGTATTCAGTGGGACTATGTCTGAATCAGAACAAATCAAAATACAAGTCCTGCAAGCATATTGGCACTGTATAGTGTCAATCACCTATATTTTGAAGTTCAGCTCTTGATTTCACTGCATTGCAAGCAAAATAGTGGCATGAGATCTCTAATATGCCCCATTTGTTTGCAATACTTAACTGATTGGTATTAAATACTTGATAGGACCATGTCTGACTCAGAACCAAGGTCTATTTGAGGATATTCTGGTGATTTTTTGTATTATGGGCCACATGCCATCAATATACTTATAAAGGAAGCCTCAAAAAGCCATATCACACATGAAATTTGAGAAATATGTCCAATACTAAGTAATATTGGTTTGAACTGACCTCAACATAGCCCCACTAAGTAATTCAAACAAATATGACAAGTCTTAAAAGCATACTGTGACTGTTGGAGGTCTAATATCACTATTCTGCTGGTCAAGTAGCGAAATAGTTACCCGAACAGTCAAATAATGGTATTTGAGCTCTTACAGGCACAATAAACTTGCAAGACTTGTCATATTGGTTTTAAGTATTGAGTGGGACTATGTCTGAATCAGAACAAATCAAAATTCAAGTCTTGCAAGCATATTGGCACTGCATAGTGTCAATCACCTATATTTTAAGTTCAGCTCTTGATTTCACTGCATTGCAAGCAGAATAGTGGTATTTGAACTCTTATATGCCCCATTTGACCTGCAAGACTTAACAAATTGGTTTAAATAATTCAGTGAGGACCATGTCTGACTCAGAACCAAGGTCTATTTGAGGATATTCTGGTGATTTTGTATTTTGTGGCCATATGCCATCAATATACTGATAAAGGAAGCTACAAAAGCCATATCACACACAAATTTGAGAAATATATAAAATACTAACCATTACTGGTTTGAACTGACCTCAACATGGCCCAACTAAGTGATAAAAACCAATATGACAAGTCATAAAAGCACATTGTGACAGTAGGAGGTCTAATACCACTATTCTGCTGGACATATATGGAAATCTGTACTTGATCAGCAGAATAGTAGTACTTGAACTCTTACGGGCACAATATACCTGCAAGACTTGCCAAATTGGTTTTAAGTATTCAGTGAGACCATGTCTGACTCAGAACCATGGTCTATTTGAAGATATTTTGGTGATTTTGTATTTTGGGTCAACATGCCCACAATATATATATAGGAAGCTACAAAAAGCCATATCACACATGAAATTTGAGAAATATGTCAAATACTAAGTATTATTGGTTGAAACTGACCTCAACTTGGACCAACTAAGTAATTCAAACAAATATGACAAGTCTTAAAAGCATATTGTGACTGTTGGAGGTCTAATATCACTATCCTGCTGGTCAAGTAGGGAAATAGTTACCCGAACAGTGGAATAATGGTATTTGAGCTCTTACAGGCACAATAAACTTGCAAAACTTGTCATATTGGTTTTAAGTATTCAGTGGGACTATGTCTGAATCAGAACAAATCAAAATACAAGTCCTGCAAGCATATTGGCACTGTATAGTGTCAATCACCTATATTTTGAAGTTCAGCTCTTGATTTCACTGCATTGCAAGCAAAATAGTGGCATGAGATCTCTAATATGCCCCATTTGTTTGCAATACTTAACTGATTGGTATTAAATACTTGATAGGACCATGTCTGACTCAGAACCAAGGTCTATTTGAGGATATTCTAGTGATTTTGTATTAAGCGCCACATGCCATCATTATACTTAAAAAGGAAGCCACAAAAAGCCATATATCACATGAAATTTGAGATATATGTCAAATACTAAGTATTATTGTATGGAACTGACCTCAACATGGACAAACTAAGTAATTCAAACAAATATGACAAGTCTTAAAAGCATATTGTGACTGTTGGAGGTCTAATATCACTATCCTGCTGGTCAAGTAGGGAAATAGTTACCCGAACAGTGGAATAATGGTATTTCAGCTCGTACAGGAACAATAAACTTACAAGACTTGTCATTATGGTTTTAAGTATTCAGTGAGACCATGTCTGACACAAAACAAATCAAAATTCAGGTCCTGCAAGCATATTGGCACTGTATAGTGTCAATCACCTATCTTTTGAAGTTCAGCTCTTGATTTCACTGCATTGCAAGCAGAATAGTGGTATGAGGTCTCTTATATGCCCCATTTTTTGCAATACTTAACTGATTGGTATTAAATACTTGATAGGACCATGTCTGACTCAGAACCAAGGTCTATTTGAGGATATTCTTGTGATTTTGTATTTTGTGGCCATATGCCATCAATATACTGATGAAGGAAGCTACAAAAAGCCATTACACACAAGAAATTTGAGAAATATATAAAATACTAACCATTACTGGTTTGAACTGACCTCAACATGGCCCAACTAAGTGATAAAAACCAATATGACAAGTCATAAAAGCACATTGTGACAGTAGGAGGTCTAATACCACTATTCTGCTGGACACATATGGAAATCTGTACTTGATCAGCAGAATAGTAGTACTTGAACTCTTACGGGCACAATATACCTGCAAGACTTGCAAATTGGTTTTAAGTATTCACTGAATCCATGTCTGACTCAGAACCATGGTTTATTTCAGGATATTTTGTTGATTTTGGATTTTGGGTCAACATGCCCACAATATACTGATATAGGAAGCCTCAAAAAGCCATATCACACATGAAATTTGAGAAATATGTCAAATACTAAGTATTATTGGTTTGAACTGACCTCAACATAGCCCCACTAAGTAATTCAAACAAATATGACAAGTCTTAAAAGCATATTGTGACTGTTGGAGGTCTAATATCACTATCCTGCTGGTCAAGTAGGGAAATAGTTACCCGAACAGTGGAATAATGGTATTTGAGCTCTTACAGGCACAATAAACTTGCAAAACTTGTCATATTGGTTTTAAGTATTCAGTGGGACTGTCTGAATCAGAACAAATCAAAATACAAGTCCTGCAAGCATATTGGCACTGTATAGTGTCAATCACCTATATTTTGAAGTTCAGCTCTTGATTTCACTGCATTGCAAGCAAAATAGTGGCATGAGATCTCTAATATGCCCCATTTGTTTGCAATACTTAACTGATTGGTATTAAATACTTGATAGGACCATGTCTGACTCAGAACCAAGGTCTATTTGAGGATATTCTAGTGATTTTGTATTAAGCACCACATGCCATCATTATACTTAAAAAGGAAGCTACAAAAAGCCATATCACACATGAAATTTGAGAAATATGTCCAATACTAAGTAATATTGGTTTGAACTGACCTCAACATAGCCCCACTAAGTAATTCAAACAAATATGACAAGTCTTAAAAGCATACTGTGACTGTTGGAGGTCTAATATCACTATTCTGCTGGTCAAGTAGCGAAATAGTTACCCGAACAGTCAAATAATGGTATTTGAGCTCTTACAGGCACAATAAACTTGCAAGACTTGTCATATTGGTTTTAAGTATTGAGTAGGACTATGTCTGACTCAGAACAAATCAAAATTCAAGTCCTGCAAGCATATTGGCACTGTATAGTGTCAATCACCTATATTTTGAAGTTCAGCTCTTGATTTCACAGCATTGCAAGCAAAATAGTGGTATGAGGTCTCTAATATGCCCCATTTGTTTGCAATACTTAGCTGATTGGTATTAAATACTTGATAGGACCATGTCTGACTCAGAACCAAGGTCTATTTGAGGATATTCTGGTGATTTTGTATTTTGTGGCCATATGCCATCAATATACTGATGAAGGAAGCTACAAATAGCCATTACACACAAGAAATTTGAGAAATATATAAAATACTAACCATTTCTGGTTTGAACTGACCTCAACATGGCCCAACTAAGTGATAAAAACCAATATGACAAGTCATAAAAGCACATTGTGACAGTAGGAGGTCTAATACCACTATTCTGCTGGACACATATGGAAATCTGTACTTGATCAGCAGAATAGTAGTACTTGAACTCTTACGGGCACAATATACCTGCAAGACTTGCAAATTGGTTTTAAGTATTCACTGAATCCATGTCTGACTCAGAACCATGGTTTATTTCAGGATATTTTGTTGATTTTGGATTTTGGGTCAACATGCCCACAATATACTGATATAGGAAGCCTCAAAAAGCCATATCACACATGAAATTTGAGAAATATGTCAAATACTAAGTATTATTGGTTTGAACTGACCTCAACATAGCCCCACTAAGTAATTCAAACAATATGACAAGTCTTAAAAGCATATTGTGACTGTTGGAGGTCTAATATCACTATCCTGCTGGTCAAGTAGGGAAATAGTTACCCGAACAGTGGAATAATGGTATTTGAGCTCTTACAGGCACAATAAACTTGCAAAACTTGTCATATTGGTTTTAAGTATTCAGTGGGACTATGTCTGAATCAGAACAAATCAAAATACAAGTCCTGCAAGCATATTGGCACTGTATAGTGTCAATCACCTATATTTTGAAGTTCAGCTCTTGATTTCACTGCATTGCAAGCAAAATAGTGGCATGAGATCTCTAATATGCCCCATTTGTTTGCAATACTTAACTGATTGGTATTAAATACTTGATAGGACCATGTCTGACTCAGAACCAAGGTCTATTTGAGGATATTCTGGTGATTTTGTATTTTGTGGCCATATGCCATCAATATACTGATGAAGGAAGCTACAAAAAGCCATTACACACAAGAAATTTGAGAAATATATAAAATACTAACCATTTCTGGTTTGAACTGACCTCAACATGGCCCAACTAAGTGATAAAAACCAATATGACACAAGTCATAAAAGCACATTGTGACAGTAGGAGGTCTAATACCACTATTCTGCTGGACACATATGGAAATCTGTACTTGATCAGCAGAATAGTAGTACTTGAACTCTTACGGGCACAATATACCTGCAAGACTTGCAAATTGGTTTTAAGTATTCACTGAATCCATGTCTGACTCAGAACCATGGTTTATTTCAGGATATTTTGTTGATTTTGGATTTTGGGTCAACATGCCCACAATATACTGATATAGGAAGCCTCAAAAAGCCATATCACACATGAAATTTGAGAAATATGTCAAATACTAAGTATTATTGGTTTGAACTGACCTCAACATAGCCCCACTAAGTAATTCAAACAAATATGACAAGTCTTAAAAGCATATTGTGACTGTTGGAGGTCTAATATCACTATCCTGCTGGTCAAGTAGGGAAAATAGTTACCCGAACAGTGGAATAATGGTATTTGAGCTCTTACAGGCACAATAAACTTGCAAAACTTGTCATATAGGTTTTAAGTATTCAGTGGGACTATGTCTGAATCAGAACAAATCAAAATACAAGTCCTGCAAGCATATTGGCACTGTATAGTGTCAATCACCTATATTTTGAAGTTCAGCTCTTGATTTCACTGCATTGCAAGCAAAATAGTGGCATGAGATCTCTAATATGCCCCATTTGTTTGCAATACTTAACTGATTGGTATTAAATACTTGATAGGACCATGTCTGACTCAGAACCAAGGTCTATTTGAGGATATTCTGGTGATTTTGTATTATGGGCCACATGCCATCAATATACTTATAAAGGAAGCCTCAAAAAGCCATATCACACATGAAATTTGAGAAATATGTCAAATACTAAGTATTATTGGTTTGAACTGACCTCAACATAGCCCCACTAAGTAATTCAAACAAATATGACAAGTCTTAAAAGCATACTGTGACTGTTGGAGGTCTAATATCACTATTCTGCTGGTCAAGTAGCGAAATAGTTACCCGAACAGTCAAATAATGGTATTTGAGCTCTTACAGGCACAATAAACTTGCAAGACTTGTCATATTGGTTTTAAGTATTGAGTGGGACTATGTCTGAATCAGAACAAATCCAAATTCAAGTCTTGCAAGCATATTGGCACTGCATAGTGTCAATCACCTATATTTTTAAGTTCAGCTCTTGATTTCACTGCATTGCAAGCAGAATAGTGGTATTTGAACTCTTACAGGCACAATAGACCTGCAAGACTTGCCAAATTGGTTTAAAGAACTTGTGAGGACCATGTCTGACTCAGAACCAAGGTCTATTTGAGGATATTCTGGTGATTTTGTATTTTGTGGCCATATGCCATCAATATACTGATAAAGGAAGCTCACAAAAGCCATATCACACATGAAATTTGAGAAATATATAAAATACTAACCATTACTGGTTTGAACTGACCTCAACATGGCCCAACTAAGTGATAAAAACCAATATGACAAGTCATAAAAGCACATTGTGACAGTAGGAGGTCTAATACCACTATTCTGCTGAAACATATATGGAAATCTGTACTTGATCAGCAGAATAGTAGTCATACTTGAACTCTTACAGGCAAACAATATCCTGCAAGCACCTGCAAGACTTGTCAAATTATTTTTTAAGTATTCAGCATTGCAAGACCATGTCTGACTCAGAACCCATTTGTTGGTCTTATTTGGTATTAAATATGATTCTGACTCAGAACCAAGGTCTATTTGATATTTTGATTTTGTATTATGGGCCACATGCCAACATATATAGGAAGCCTACAAAAAGCCATATCACACATGAAATTTGAGAAATATATAAAATACTAACCATTACTGGTTTGAACTGACCTCAACATGGCCCAACTAAGTAATTCAAACAAATATGACAAGTCTTAAAAGCATATTGTGACTGTTGGAGGTCTAATATCACTATCCTGCTGGTCAAGTAGTGAAATAGTTACCCGAACAGTGGAATAATGGTATTTGAGCTCTTACAGGCACAATAAACTTGCAAGACTTGTCATATTGGTTTTAAGTATTGAGTGGGGACTATGTCTGAATCAGAACAAAATCAAAATCAAGTCCTGCAAGCATATTGGCACTGTATAGTGTCAATCACCTATATTTTGAAGTTCAGCTCTTGATTTCACTGCATTGCAAGCAGAATAGTGGTATGAGATCTCTCTTATATGCCCCATTTGTTTGCAATACTTAACTGATTGGTATTAAATACTTGATAGGACCATGTCTGACTCAGAACCAAGGTCTATTTGAGGATATTCTGGTGATTTTGTATTTTGTGGCCATATGCCATCAATATACTGATGAAGGAAGCTACAAAAGCCATACACACATGAAATTTGAGAAATATATAAAAAATACTAACCATTACTGGTTTGAACTGACCTCAACATGGCCCAACTAAGTGATAAAAACCAATATGACAAGTCATAAAAGCACATTGTGACAGTAGGAGGTCTAATACCACTATTCTGCTGGACACATATGGAAATCTGTACTTGATCAGCAGAATAGTAGTACTTGAACTCTTACGGGCACAATATACCTGCAAGACTTGCAAATTGGTTTTAAGTATTCACTGAGATCCATGTCTGACTCAGAACCATGGTTTATTTCAGGATATTTTGTGATTTTTGTATTTTGGGTCAACATGCCCACAATATACTGATATAGGAAGCCTCAAAAAGCCATATCACACATGAAATTTGAGAAATATGTCAAATACTAAGTATTATTGGTTTGAACTGACCTCAACATGGCCCCACTAAGTAATTCAAACAAATATGACAAGTCTTAAAAGCATATTGTGACTGTTGGAGGTCTAATATCACTATCCTGCTGGTCAAGTAGGGAAATAGTTACCCGAACAGTGGAATAATGGTATTTGAGCTCTTACAGGCACAATAAACTTGCAAAACTTGTCATATTGGTTTTAAGTATTCAGTGGGACCATGTCTGAATCAAAACAAATCAAAATTCAAGTCCTGCAAGCATATTGGCACTGTATAGTGTCAATCACCTATATTTTGAAGTTCAGCTCTTGATTTCACTGCATTGCAAGCAAAATAGTGGTATGAGATCTCTTATATGCCCCATTTGTTTGCAATACTTAACTGATTGGTATTAAATACTTGATAGGACCATGTCTGACTCAGAACCAAGGTCTATTTGAGGATATTCTGGTGATTTTGTATTATGGGCCACATGCCATCAATATACTTATAAAGGAAGCCTCAAAAAGCCATATCACACATGAAATTTGAGAAATATGTCCAAATACTAAGTATTATTGGTTTGAACTGACCTCAACATAGCCCCACTAAGTAATTCAAACAAATATGACAAGTCTTAAAAGCATACTGTGACTGTTGGAGGTCTAATATCACTATTCTGCTGGTCAAGTAGCGAAATAGTTACCCGAACAGTCAAATAATGGTATTTGAGCTCTTACAGGCACAATAAACTTGCAAGACTTGTCATATTGGTTTTAAGTATTGAGTGGGACTATGTCTGACTCAGAACAAATCAAAATTCAAGTCTTGCAAGCATATTGGCACTGTATAGTGTCAATCACCTATATTTTGAAGTTCAGCTCTTGATTTCACTGCATTGCAAGCAAAATAGTGGCATGAGATCTCTAATATGCCCCATTTGTTTGCAATACTTAACTGATTGGTATTAAATACTTGATAGGACCATGTCTGACTCAGAACCAAGGTCTATTTGAGGATATTCTGGTGATTTTGTATTTTGTGGCCATATGCCATCAATATACTGATGAAGGAAGCTACAAAAAGCCATTACACACAAGAAATTTGAGAAATATATAAAATACTAACCATTACTGGTTTGAACTGACCTCAACATGGCCCAACTAAGTGATAAAAACCAATATGACAAGTCATAAAAGCACATTGTGACAGTAGGAGGTCTAATACCACTATTCTGCTGGACACATATGGAAATCTGTACTTGATCAGCAGAATAGTAGTACTTGAAACTCTTACGGGCACAATATACCTGCAAGACTTGCAAATTGGTTTTAAGTATTCACTGAATCCATGTCTGACTCAGAACCATGGTTTATTTCAGGATATTTTGTTGATTTTGGATTTTGGGTCAACATGCCCACAATATACTGATATAGGAAGCCTCAAAAAGCCATATCACACATGAAATTTGAGAAATATGTCAAATACTAAGTATTATTGGTTTGAACTGACCTCAACATAGCCCCACTAAGTAATTCAAACAAATATGACAAGTCTTAAAAGCATATTGTGACTGTTGGAGGTCTAATATCACTATCCTGCTGGTCAAGTAGTGAAATAGTTACCCGAACAGTGGAATAATGGTATTTGAGCTCTTACAGGCACAATAAACTTGCAAAACTTGTCATATTGGTTTTAAGTATTCAGTGGGACTATGTCTGAATCAGAACAAATCAAAATACAAGTCCTGCAAGCATATTGGCACTGCATAGTGTCAATCACCTATATTTTGAAGTTCAGCTCTTGATTTCACTGCATTGCAAGCAGAATAGTGGTATGAGGTCTCTTATATGCCCCATTTGTTTGCAATACTTAACTGATTGGTATTAAAATACTTGATAGACCATGTCTGACTCAGAACCAAGGTCTATTTGAGGATATTCTGGTGATTTTGTATTTTGTGGCCATATGCCATCAATATACTGATGAAGGAAGCTACAAAAAGCCATATCACACATGAAATTTGAGAAATATATAAAATACTAACCATTACTGGTTTGAACTGACCTCAACATGGCCCAACTAAGTGATAAAAACCAATATGACAAGTCATAAAAGCACATTGTGACAGTAGGAGGTCTAATACCACTATTCTGCTGGACACATATGGAAATCTGTACTTGATCAGCAGAATAGTAGTACTTGAACTCTTACGGGCACAATATACCTGCAAGACTTGCAAATTGGTTTTAAAAATTCAGTGAGACCATGTCTGACTCAGAACCATGGTTTATTTAAGATATTTGGTGATTTTGTATTTTGGGTCAACATGCCAACAATATACTATAGGAAGCTACAAAAAGCCATATCACACATGAAATTTGAGAAATATGTCAAATACTAAGTATTTATTTGTTGAACTGACCTCAACATAGCCCCACTAAGTAATTCAAACAAATATGACAAGTCTTAAAAGCATATTGTGACTGTTGGAGGTCTAATATCACTATCCTGCTGGTCAAGTAGGGAAATAGTTACCCGAACAGTGGAATAATGGTATTTGAGCTCTTACAGGCACAATAAACTTGCAAAACTTGTCATATTGGTTTAAGTATTCAGTGGGACTATGTCTGAATCAGAACAAATCAAAATACAAGTCCTGCAAGCATATTGGCACTGTATAGTGTCAATCACCTATATTTTGAAGTTCAGCTCTTGATTTCAACTGCATTGCAAGCAAAATAGTGGCATGAGATCTCTAATATGCCCCATTTGTTTGCAATACTTAACTGATTGGTATTAAATACTTGATAGGACCATGTCTGACTCAGAACCAAGGTCTATTTGAGGATATTCTGGTGATTTTGTATTTGGTGGCCATATGCCATCAATATACTGATAAAGGAAGCCTACAAAAAGCCATATCACACATGAAATTTACTTAATACTAAAGTTTGAACTGACCTCAACATGGCCCAACTAATATAAAAACCAATATGACAATAAAAGCATGTGAGTAGGAGGTCTAATACCACTATTCTGTATTTACTTGATCAGCAGAATTGTATTTGAACTGACAATATACCAACAAATTGGTTTGACCATGTCTGACTCAGAACCATGGTTTATTTCAGGATAGTGAATTTTGGGTCAACATGCCCACAATATATATATAGGAAGCCTCAAAAAGCCATATCACACATGAATTTGAGAAATATGTCAAATACTAAGTATTATTGTTTGAACTGACCTCAACATAGCCCCACTAAGTAATTCAAACAAATATGACAAGTCTAAAAAGCATATTGTGACTGTTGGAGGTCTAATATCACTATCCTGCTGGTCAAGTAGGGAAATAGTTACCCGAACAGTGGAATAATGGTATTTGAGCTCTTACAGGCACAATAAACTTGCAAAACTTGTCATTTGGTTTTAAGTATTCAGTGGGACCATGTCTGAATCAGAACAAATCAAAATTCAAGTCCTGCAAGCATATTGGCACTGTATAGTGTCAATCACCTATATTTTGAAGTTCAGCTCTTGATTTCACTGCATTGCAAGCAGAATAGTGGCATGAGGTCTTATATGCCCCATTTGTTTGCAATACTTAACTGATTGGTATTAAATACTTGATAGGACCATGTCTGACTCAGAACCAAGGTCTCTATTTGAGGATATTCTGGTGATTTTTGTATTATGGGCCACATGCCATCAATATACTTATAAAGGAAGCCTCAAAAAGCCATATCACACATGAAATTTGAGAAATATGTCAAATACTAAGTATTATTGGTTTGAACTGACCTCAACATAGCCCCACTAAGTAATTCAAACAAATATGACAAGTCTTAAAAGCATACTGTGACTGTTGGAGGTCTAATATCACTATTCTGCTGGTCAAGTAGCGAAATAGTTACCCGAACAGTCAAATAATGGTATTTGAGCTCTTACAGGCACAATAAACTTGCAAGACTTGTCATATTGGTTTTAAGTATTGAGTGGGACTATGTCTGAATCAGAACAAATCAAAATTCAAGTCTTGCAAGCATATTGGCACTGCATAGTGTCAATCACCTATATTTTGAAGTTCAGCTCTTGATTTCACTGCATTGCAAGCAGAATAGTGGTATGAGGTCTCTTATATGCCCCATTTGTTTGCAATACTTAACTGATTGGTATTAAATACTTGATAGGACCATGTCTGACTCAGAACCAAGGTCTATTTGAGGATATTCTGGTGATTTTGTATTTTGTGGCCATATGCCATCAATATACTGATGAAGGAAGCTACAAAAAGCCATTACACACAAGAAATTTGAGAAATATATAAAATACTAACCATTACTGGTTTGAACTGACCTCAACATGGCCCAACTAAGTGATAAAAAAAAAAATATGACAAGTCATAAAAGCACATTGTGACAGTAGGAGGTCTAATACCACTATTCTGCTGGACACATATGGAAATCTGTACTTGATCAGCAGAATAGTAGTACTTGAACTCTTACGGGCACAATATACCTGCAAGACTTGCAAATTGGTTTTAAGTATTCACTGAATCCATGTCTGACTCAGAACCATGGTTTATTTCAGGATATTTTTGTGATTTTGGATTTTGGGTCAACATGCCCACAATATATACTGATATAGGAAGCCTCAAAAAGCCATATCACACATGAAATTTGAGAAATATGTCAAATACTAAGTATTATTGGTTTGAACTGACCTCAACATAGCCCCACTAAGTAATTCAAACAAATATGACAAGTCTTAAAAGCATATTGTGTGACTGTTGGAGGTCTAATATCACTATCCTGCTGGTCAAGTAGTGAAATAGTTACCCGAACAGTCAAATAATGGTATTTGAGCTCTTACAGGCACAATAAACTTGCAAAACTTGTCATATTGGTTTTAAGTATTCAGTGGGACTATGTCTGAATCAGAACAAATCAAAATACAAGTCCTGCAATCTATTGGCACTGTATAGTGTCAATCACCTATATTTTGAAGTTCAGCTCTTGATTTCACTGCATTGCAAGCAAAATAGTGGCATGAGATCTCTAATATGCCCCATTTGTTTGCAATACTTAACTGATTGGTATTAAATACTTGATAGGACCATGTCTGACTCAGAACCAAGGTCTATTTGAGGATATTCTGGTGATTTTGTATTTTGGGCCACATGCCATCAATATACTTATAAAGGAAGCTCAAAAAAGCCATATCACACATGAAATTTGAGAAATATGTCAAATACTAAGTATTATTGGTTTGAACTGACCTCAACATAGCCCCACTAGTAATTCAAACAAATATGACAAGTCTTAAAAGCATATTGTGACTGTTGGAGGTCTAATATCACTATTCTGCTGGTCAAGTAGCGAAATAGTTACCCGAACAGTGGAATAATGGTATTTGAGCTCTTACAGGCACAATAAACTTGCAAGACTTGTCATATTGGTTTTAAGTATTCAGTGGGACTATGTCTGAATCAGAACAAATCAAAATTCAAGTCTTGCAAGCATATTGGCACTGCATAGTGTCAATCACCTATATTTTGAAGTTCAGCTCTTGATTTCACTGCATTGCAAACAGAATAGTGGCATGAGGTCTCTTATATGCCCCATTTGTTTGCAATACTTAACTGATTGGTATTAAATACTTGATAGGACCATGTCTGACTCAGAACCAAGGTCTATTTGAGGATATTCTGGTGATTTTGTATTTTGTGGCCATATGCCATCAATATACTGATGAAGGAAGCTACAAAAAGCCATATCACACATGAAATTTGAGAAATATATAAAATACTAACCATTACTGGTTTGAACTGACCTCAACATGGCCCAACTAAGTGATAAAAACCAATATGACAAGTCATAAAAGCACATTGTGACAGTAGGAGGTCTAATACCACTATTCTGCTGGACATATATGGAAATCTGTACTTGATCAGCAGAATAGTAGTACTTGAACTCTTACGGGCACAATATACCTGCAAGACTTGCAAATGGGTTTTAAGTATTCACTGAGACCATGTCTGACTCAGAACCATGGTTTATTTCAGGATATTTTGGTGATTTTGTATTTTGGGTCAACATGCCCACAATATACTGATATAGGAAGCCTCAAAAAGCCATATCACACATGAAATTTGAGAAATATGTCAAATACTAAGTATTATTGGTTTGAACTGACCTCAACATAGACCCACTAAGTAATTCAAACAAATATGACAAGTCTTTAAAAGCATATTGTGACTGTTGGAGGTCTAATATCACTATCCTGCTGGGCAAGTAGGGAAATAGTTACCCGAACAGTGGAATAATGGTATTTGAGCTCTTACAGGCACAATAAACTTGCAAAACTTGTCATATTGGTTTTAAGTATTGAGTGGGACTATGTCTGAATCAGAACAAATCAAAATTCAAGTCTTGCAAGCATATTGGCACTGCATAGTGTCAATCACCTATATTTTGAAGTTCAGCTCTTGATTTCACTGCATTGCAAGCAGAATAGTGGTATGAGGTCTCTAATATGCCCCATTTGTTTGCAATACTTAACTGATTGGTATTAAATACTTGATAGGACCATGTCTGACTCAGAACCAAGGTCTATTTGAGGATATTCTGGTGATTTTGTATTTTGTGGCCATATGCCATCAATATACTGATGAAGGAAGCTACAAAAAGCCATATACACACATGAAAATTTGAGAAAATATATAAAATACTAACCATTACTGGTTTGAACTGACCTCAACATGGCCCAACTAAGTGATAAAAACCAATATGACAAGTCATAAAAGCACATTGTGACAGTAGGAGGTCTAATACCACTATTCTGCTGGACACATATGGAAATCTGTACTTGATCAGCAGAATAGTAGTACTTGAACTCTTACGGGCACAATATACCTGCAAGACTTGCAAATTGGTTTTAAGTATTCACTGAATCCATGTCTGACTCAGAACCATGGTTTATTTCAGGATATTTTGTTGATTTTGGATTTTGGGTCAACATGCCCACAATATACTGATATAGGAAGCCTCAAAAAGCCATATCACACATGAAATTTGAGAAATATGTCAAATACTAAGTATTATTGGTTTGAACTGACCTCAACATAGCCCCACTAAGTAATTCAAACAAATATGACAAGTCTTAAAAGCATATTGTGACTGTTGGAGGTCTAATATCACTATCCTGCTGGTCAAGTAGGGAAATAGTTACCCGAACAGTGGAATAATGGTATTTGAGCTCTTACAGGCACAATAAACTTGCAAAACTTGTCATATTGGTTTTAAGTATTCAGTGGACTATGTATGTCTGAATCAAACAAATCAAAATACAAGTCCTGCAAGCATATTGGCACTGTATAGTGTCAATCACCTATATTTTGAAGTTCAGCTCTTGATTTCACTGCATTGCAAGCAAAATAGTGGCATGAGATCTCTAATATGCCCCATTTGTTTGCAATACTTAACTGATTGGTATTAAATACTTGATAGGACCATGTCTGACTCAGAACCAAGGTCTATTTGAGGATATTCTGGTGATTTTGTATTATGGGCCACATGCCATCAATATACTTATAAAGGAAGCCTCAAAAAGCCATATCACACATGAAATTTGAGAAATATGTCAAATACTAAGTATTATTGGTTTGAACTGACCTCAACATAGCCCCACTAAGTAATTCAAACAAATATGACAAGTCTTAAAAGCATACTGTGACTGTTGGAGGTCTAATATCACTATTCTGCTGGTCAAGTAGCGAAATAGTTACCCGAACAGTCAAATAATGGTATTTGAGCTCTTACAGGCACAATAAACTTGCAAGACTTGTCATATTGGTTTTAAGTATTGAGTGGGACTATGTCTGAATCAGAACAAATCAAAATTCAAGTCTTGCAAGCATATTGGCACTGCATAGTGTCAATCACCTATATTTTGAAGTTCAGCTCTTGATTTCACTGCATTGCAAACAGAATAGTGGTATGAGGTCTCTTATATGCCCATTTGTTTGCAATACTTAACTGATTGGTATTAAATACTTGATAGGACCATGTCTGACTCAGAACCAAGGTCTATTTGAGGATATTCTGGTGATTTTGTATTTTGTGGCCATATGCCATCAATATACTGATGAAGGAAGCTACAAAAAGCCATTACACACATGAAATTTGAGAAATATATAAAATACTAACCATTACTGGTTTGAACTGACCTCAACATGGCCCAACTAAGTGATAAAAACCAATATGACAAGTCATAAAAGCACATTGTGACAGTAGGAGGTCTAATACCACTATTCTGCTGGACACATATGGAAATCTGTACTTGATCAGCAGAATAGTAGTACTTGAACTCTTACGGGCACAATATACCTGCAAGACTTTGCAAATTGGTTTTAAGTATTCACTGAATCCATGTCTGACTCAGAACCATGGTTTATTTCAGGATATTTTGTTGATTTTGGATTTTGGGTCAACATGCCCACAATATACTGATATAAGGAAGCCTCAAAAAGCCATATCACACATGAAATTTGAGAAATATGTCAAATACTAAGTATTATTGGTTGAAACTGACCTCAACATAGCCCCACTAAGTAATTCAAACAAATATGACAAGTCTTAAAAGCATATTGTGACTGTTGGAGGTCTAATATCACTATCCTGCTGGTCAAGTAGGGAAATAGTTACCCGAACAGTGGAATAATGGTATTTGAGCTCTTACAGGCACAATAAACTTGCAAAACTTGTCATATTGGTTTTAAGTATTCAGTGGGACTATGTCTGAATCAGAACAAATCAAAATACAAGTCCTGCAAGCATATTGGCACTGTATAGTGTCAATCACCTATATTTTGAAGTTCAGCTCTTGATTTCACTGCATTGCAAGCAAAATAGTGGCATGAGATCTCTAATATGCCCCATTTGTTTGCAATACTTAACTGATTGGTATTAAATACTTGATAGGACCATGTCTGACTCAGAACCAAGGTCTATTTGAGGATATTCTGGTGATTTTGTATTTGGGCCACATGCCCATCAATATACTTATAAAGGAAGCCTCAAAAAGCCATATCACACATGAAATTTGAGAAATATGTCAAATACTAAGTATTATTGGTTTGAACTGACCTCAACATGGCCCCACTAAGTAATTCAAACAAATATGACAAGTCTTAAAAGCATATTGTGACTGTTGGAGGTCTAATATCACTATCCTGCTGGTCAAGTAGGGAAATAGTTACCCGAACAGTCAAATAATGGTATTTGAGCTCTTACAGGCACAATAAACTTGCAAGACTTGTCATTATGGTTTTAAGTATTGAGTGGGACTATGTCTGAATCAGAACAAATCAAAATTCAGTCTTGCAAGCATATTGGCACTGTATAGTGTCAATCACCTATATTTTGAAGTTCAGCTCTTGATTTCACTGCATTGCAAGCAGAATAGTGGTATGAGGTCTCTTATATGCCCCATTTGTTTGCAATACTTAACTGATTGGTATTAAATACTTGATAGGACCATGTCTGACTCAGAACCAAGGTCTATTTGAGGATATTCTGGTGATTTTGATTTTGTATTTTGTGGCCATATGCCATCAATATACTGATGAAGGAAGCTACAAAAGCCATTACACACAAGAAATTTGAGAAATATATAAAATACTAACCATTACTGGTTTGAACTGACCTCAACATGGCCCAACTAAGTGATAAAAAAACCAATATGACAAGTCATAAAAGCACATTGTGACAGTAGGAGGTCTAATACCACTATTCTGCTGGACACATATGGAAATCTGTACTTGATCAGCAGAATAGTAGTACTTGAACTCTTACGGGCACAATATACCTGCAAGACTTGCAAATTGGTTTTAAGTATTCACTGAATCCATGTCTGACTCAGAACCATGGTTTATTTCAGGATATTTTGTTGATTTTGGATTTTGGGTCAACATGCCCACAATATACTGATATAGGAAGCCTCAAAAAGCCATATCACACATGAAATTTGAGAAATATGTCAAATACTAAGTATTATTGGTTTGAACTGACCTCAACATAGCCCCACTAAGTAATTCAAACAAATATGACAAGTCTTAAAAGCATATTGTGACTGTTGGAGGTCTAATATCACTATCCTGCTGGTCAAGTAGGGAAATAGTTACCCGAACAGTGGAATAATGGTATTTGAGCTCTTACAGGCACAATAAACTTGCAAAACTTGTCATATTGGTTTTAAGTATTCAGTGGGACTATGTCTGAATCAGAACAAATCAAAATACAAGTCCTGCAAGCATATTGGCACTGTATAGTGTCAATCACCTATATTTTGAAGTTCAGCTCTTGATTTCACTGCATTGCAAGCAAAATAGTGGCATGAGATCTCTAATATGCCCCATTTGTTTGCAATACTTAACTGATTGGTATTAAATACTTGATAGGACCATGTCTGACTCAGAACCAAGGTCTATTTGAGGATATTCTGGTGATTTTGTATTATGGGCCACATGCCATCAATATACTTATAAAGGAAGCCTCAAAAAGCCATATCACACATGAAATTTGAGAAATATGTCAAATACTAAGTATATTGGTTTGAACTGACCTCAACATAGCCCCACTAAGTAATTCAAACAAATATGACAAGTCTTAAAAGCATACTGTGACTGTTGGAGGTCTAATATCACTATTCTGCTGGTCAAGTAGCGAAATAGTTACCCGAACAGTCAAATAATGGTATTTGAGCTCTTACAGGCACAATAAACTTGCAAGACTTGTCATATTGGTTTTAAGTATTGAGTGGGACTATGTCTGAATCAGAACAAATCAAAATTCAAGTCTTGCAAGCATATTGGCACTGCATAGTGTCAATCACCTATATTTTGAAGTTCAGCTCTTGATTTCACTGCATTGCAAGCAGAATAGTGGTATGAGGTCTCTTATATGCCCCATTTGTTTGCAATACTTAACTGATTGGTATTAAATACTTGATAGGACCATGTCTGACTCAGAACCAAGGTCTATTTGAGGATATTCTGGTGATTTTGTATTTTGTGGCCATATGCCATCAATATACTGATGAAGGAAGCTACAAAAAGCCATTACACACAAGAAATTTGAGAAATATATAAAATACTAACCATTACTGGTTTGAACTGACCTCAACATGGCCCAACTAAGTGATAAAAACCAATATGACAAGTCATAAAAGCACATTGTGACAGTAGGAGGTCTAATACCACTATTCTGCTGGACACATATGGAAATCTGTACTTGATCAGCAGAATAGTAGTACTTGAACTCTTACGGGCACAATATACCTGCAAGACTTGCAAATTGGTTTTAAGTATTCACTGAATCCATGTCTGACTCAGAACCATGGTTTATTTCAGGATATTTTGTTGATTTTGGATTTTGGGTCAACATGCCCACAATATACTGATATAGGAAGCCTCAAAAAGCCATATCACACATGAAATTTGAGAAATATGTCAAATACTAAGTATTATTGGTTTGAACTGACCTCAACATAGCCCCACTAAGTAATTCAAACAAATATGACAAGTCTTAAAAGCATATTGTGACTGTTGGAGGTCTAATATCACTATCCTGCTGGTCAAGTAGGGAAATAGTTACCCGAACAGTGGAATAATGGTATTTGAGCTCTTACAGGCACAATAAACTTGCAAAACTTGTCATATTGGTTTTAAGTATTCAGTGGGACTATGTCTGAATCAGAACAAATCAAAATACAAGTCCTGCAAGCATATTGGCACTGTATAGTGTCAATCACCTATATTTTGAAGTTCAGCTCTTGATTTCACTGCATTGCAAGCAAATAGTGGCATGAGATCTCTAATATGCCCCATTTGTTTGCAATACTTAACTGATTGGTATTAAATACTTGATAGGACCATGTCTGACTCAGAACCAAGGTCTATTTGAGGATATTTCTGGTGATTTTGTATTATGGGCCACATGCCATCAATATACTTATAAAGGAAGCCTCAAAAAGCCATATCACACATGAAATTTGAGAAATATGTCAAATACTAAGTATTATTGGTTTGAACTGACCTCAACAATAGCCCCACTAAGTAATTCAAACAAATATGACAAGTCTTAAAAGCATACTGTGACTGTTGGAGGTCTAATATCACTATTCTGCTGGTCAAGTAGCGAAATAGTTACCCGAACAGTCAAATAATGGTATTTGAGCTCTTACAGGCACAATAAACTTGCAAGACTTGTCATATTGGTTTTAAGTATTGAGTGGGACTATGTCTGAATCAGAACAAATCAAAATTCAAGTCTTGCAAGCATATTGGCACTGCATATGTGTCAATCACCTATATTTTGAAGTTCAGCTCTTGATTTCACTGCATTGCAAGCAGAATAGTGGTATGAGGTTCTCTTATATGCCCCATTTGTTTGCAATACTTAACTGATTGGTTTAAATAATACTTGATGAGACCATGTCTGACTCAGAACCAAGGTCTATTTGAGGATATTCTGGTGATTTTGTATTTTGTGGCCATATGCCATCAATATACTGATAAAGGAAGCTACAAAAGCCATATCACACATGAAATTTGAGAAATATATAAAATACTAACCATTACTGGTTTGAACTGACCTCAACATGGCCCAACTAAGTGATAAAAACCAATATGACAAGTCATAAAAGCACATTGTGACAGTAGGAGGTCTAATACCACTATTCTGCTGGACATATATGGAAATCTGTACTTGATCAGCAGAATAGTAGTACTTGAACTCTTACAGGCACAATATACCTGCAAGACTTGCCAAATTGGTTTTAAGTATTCAGTGAGACCATGTCTGACTCAGAACCATGGTCTATTTGAGAGATATTCTGGTGATTTTGTATTTTGGGTCAACATGTCAACAATATACTGATATAGGAAGCTACAAAAAGCCATATCACACATGAAATTTGAGAAATATGTCAAATACTAAGTATTGTTGTATGAAACTGACCTCAACTTGGACCCCACTAAGTAATTCAAACAAATATGACAAGTCTTAAAAGCATATTGTGACTGTTGGAGGTCTAATATCACTATCCTGCTGGTCAAGTAGGGAAATAGTTACCCGAACAGTGGAATAATGGTATTTGAGCTCTTACAGGCACAATAAACTTGCAAAACTTGTCATATTGGTTTTAAGTATTGAGTGGGACTATGTCTGAATCAGAACAAATCAAAATACAAGTCCTGCAAGCATATTGGCACTGTATAGTGTCAATCACCTATATTTTGAAGTTCAGCTCTTGATTTCACTGCATTGCAAGCAAAATAGTGGCATGAGATCTCTAATATGCCCCATTTGTTTGCAATACTTAACTGATTGGTATTAAATACTTGATAGGACCATGTCTGACTCAGAACCAAGGTCTATTTGAGGATATTCTGGTGATTTTGTATTTTGTGGCCATATGCCATCAATATACTGATAAAGGAAGCTACAAAAAGCCATATCACACATGAAATTTGAGAAATATATAAAATACTAACCATTACTGGTTTGAACTGACCTCAACATGGCCCAACTAAGTGATAAAAACCAATATGACAAGTCAGTAATAAAAGCACATTGTGACAGTAGGAGGTCTAATACCACTATTCTGCTGGACACATATGGAAATCTGTACTTGATCAGCAGAATAGTAGTATTTGAACTCTTACAGGCACAATATACCTGCAAGACTTGACAAATTGGTTTTAAGAATTCAGTGAGACCATGTCTGACTCAGAACCATGGTTTATTTTTAGGATATTTTGGTGATTTTGTATTTTGGGTCAACATGCCCACAATATACTTATAAAGGAAGCCACAAAAAGCCATATCACACATGAAATTTGAGAAATATGTCAAATACTAAGTATTATTGTATGGAACTGACCTCAACATGGACAAACTAAGTAATTCAAACAAATATGACAAGTCTTAAAAGCATATTGTGACTGTTGGAGGTCTAATATCACTATCCTGCTGGTCAAGTAGGGAAATAGTTACCCGAACAGTGGAATAATGGTATTTCAGCTCGTACAGGAACAATAAACTTACAAGACTTGTCATTAATGGTTTTAAGTATTCAGTGAGACCATGTCTGACACAAAACAAATCAAAATTCAAGTCCTGCAAGCATATTGGCACTGTATAGTGTCAATCACCTATCTTTTGAAGTTCAGCTCTTGATTTCACTGCATTGCAAGCAGAATAGTGGTATGAGGTCTCTTATATGCCCCATTTGTTTGCAATACTTAACTGATTGGTATTAAATACTTGATAGGACCATGTCTGACTCAGAACCAAGGTCTATTTGAGGATATTCTGGTGATTTTGTATTATGGGCCACATGCCATCAATATACTTATAAAGGAAGCCTCAAAAAGCCATATCACACATGAAATTTGAGAAATATGTCCAATACTAAGTAATATTGGTTTGAACTGACCTCAACATAGCCCCACTAAGTAATTCAAACAAATATGACAAGTCTTAAAAGCATACTGTGACTGTTGGAGGTCTAATATCACTATTCTGCTGGTCAAGTAGCGAAATAGTTACCCGAACAGTCAAATAATGGTATTTGAGCTCTTACAGGCACAATAAACTTGCAAGACTTGTCATATTGGTTTTAAGTATTGAGTAGGACTATGTCTGACTCAGAACAAATCAAAATTCAAGTCCTGCAAGCATATTGGCACTGTATAGTGTCAATCACCTATATTTTGAAGTTCAGCTCTTGATTTCACTGCATTGCAAGCAAAATAGTGGTATGAGGTCTCTAATATGCCCCATTTGTTTGCAATACTTAGCTGATTGGTATTAAATACTTGATAGGACCATGTCTGACTCAGAACCAAGGTCTATTTGAGGATATTCTGGTGATTTTGTATTTTGTGGCCATATGCCATCAATATACTGATGAAGGAAGCTACAAATAGCCATTACACACAAGAAATTTGAGAAATATATAAAATACTAACCATTACTGGTTTGAACTGACCTCAACATGGCCCAACTAAGTGATAAAAACCAATATGACAAGTCATAAAAGCACATTGTGACAGTAGGAGGTCTAATACCACTATTCTGCTGGACACATATGGAAATCTGTACTTGATCAGCAGAATAGTAGTACTTGAACTCTTACGGGCACAATATACCTGCAAGACTTGCAAATTGGTTTTAAGTATTCACTGAATCCATGTCTGACTCAGAACCATGGTTTATTTCAGGATATTTTGTTGATTTTGGATTTTGGGTCAACATGCCCACAATATACTGATATAGGAAGCCTCAAAAAGCCATATCACACATGAAATTTGAGAAATATGTCAAATACTAAGTATTATTGGTTTGAACTGACCTCAACATAGCCCCACTAAGTAATTCAAACAAATATGACAAGTCTTAAAAGCATATTGTGACTGTTGGAGGTCTAATATCACTATCCTGCTGGTCAAGTAGGGAAATAGTTACCCGAACAGTGGAATAATGGTATTTGAGCTCTTACAGGCACAATAAACTTGCAAAACTTGTCATATTGGTTTTAAGTATTCAGTGGGACTATGTCTTGAATCAGAACAAATCAAAATTCAAGTCCTGCAAGCATATTGGCACTGCATAGTGTCAATCACCTATATTTTGAAGTTCAGCTCTTGATTTCACTGCATTGCAAGCAGAATAGTGGTATGAGGTCTCTTACATGGCACAATTGTTTGCAATACTTAACTGATTGGTTTATTAAATACTTGATAGGACCATGTCTGACTCAGAACCAAGGTCTATTTGAGGATATTCTGGTGATTTTGTATTTTGTGGCCATATGCCATCAATATACTGATGAAGGAAGCTACAAAAAGCCATATCACACATGAAATTTGAGAAATATATAAAATACTAACCATTACTGGTTTGAACTGACCTCAACATGGCCCAACTAAGTGATAAAAACCAATATGACAAGTCATAAAAGCACATTGTGACAGTAGGAGGTCTAATACCACTATTCTGCTGGACATATATGGAAATCTGTACTTGATCAGCAGAATAGTAGTAGTACTTGAACTCTTACAGGCACAATATACCTGCAAGACTTGCCAAATTGGTTTTAAGTATTCAGTGAGACCATGTCTGACTCAGAACCATGGTCTATTTGAAGATATTCTGGTGATTTTGTATTTTGGGTCAACATGTCCACAATATAGGAAGCTACAAAAAGCCATATCACACATGAAATTTGAGAAATATGTCAAATACTAAGTATTGTTGTATGAAACTGACCTCAACTTGGACCAACTAAGTAATTCAAACAAATATGACAAGTCTTAAAAGCATATTGTGACTGTTGGAGGTCTAATATCACTATCCTGCTGGTCAAGTAGGGAAATAGTTACCCGAACAGTGGAATAATGGTATTTGAGCTCTTACAGGCACAATAAACTTGCAAAACTTGTCATATTGGTTTTAAGTATTGAGTGGGACTATGTCTGAATCAGAACAAATCAAAATACAAGTCCTGCAAGCATATTGGCACTGTATAGTGTCAATCACCTATATTTTGAAGTTCAGCTCTTGATTTCACTGCATTGCAAGCAAAATAGTGGCATGAGATCTCTAATATGCCCCATTTGTTTGCAATACTTAACTGATTGGTATTAAATACTTGATAGGACCATGTCTGACTCAGAACCAAGGTCTATTTGAGGATATTCTGGTGATTTTGTATTTTGTGGCCATATGCCATCAATATACTGATAAAGGAAGCTACAAAAAGCCATATCACACATGAAATTTGAGAAATATATAAAATACTAACCATTACTGGTTTGAACTGACCTCAACATGGCCCAACTAAGTGATAAAAACCAATATGACAAGTCATAAAAGCACATTGTGACAGTAGGAGGTCTAATACCACTATTCTGCTGGACACATATGGAAATCTGTACTTGATCAGCAGAATAGTAGTATTTGAACTCTTACAGGCACAATATACCTGTAAGACTTGACAAATTGGTTTAAAGAATTCAGTGAGACCATGTCTGACTCAGAGCCATGGTTTATTTCAGGATATTTTGGTGATTTTGTATTTTGGGTCAACATGCCCACAATATACTTATAAAGGAAGCCACAAAAAGCCATATATCACATGAAAATTTGAGAAATATGTCAAATACTAAGTATTATTGTATGGAACTGACCTCAACATGGACAAACTAAGTAATTCAAACAAATATGACAAGTCTTAAAAGCATATTGTGACTGTTGGAGGTCTAATATCACTATCCTGCTGGTCAAGTAGGGAAATAGTTACCCGAACAGTGGAATAATGGTATTTCAGCTCGTACAGGAACAATAAACTTACAAGACTTGTCATTATGGTTTTAAGTATTCAGTGAGACCATGTCTGACACAAAACAAATCAAAATTCAAGTCCTGCAAGCATATTGGCACTGTATAGTGTCAATCACCTATCTTTTGAAGTTCAGCTCTTGATTTCACTGCATTGCAAGCAGAATAGTGGTATGAGGTCTCTTATATGCCCCATTTGTTTGCAATACTTAACTGATTGGTATTAAATACTTGATAGGACCATGTCTGACTTAGAACCAAGGTCTATTTGAGGATATTCTGGTGATTTTGTATTATGGGCCACATGCCATCAATATACTTATAAAGGAAGCCTCAAAAAGCCATATCACACATGAAATTTGAGAAATATGTCAAATACTAAGTATATTGGTTTGAACTGACCTCAACATAGCCCCACTAAGTAATTCAAACAAATATGACAAGTCTTAAAAGCATACTGTGACTGTTGGAGGTCTAATATCACTATTCTGCTGGTCAAGTAGCGAAATAGTTACCCGAACAGTCAAATAATGGTATTTGAGCTCTTACAGGCACAATAAACTTGCAAGACTTGTCATATTGGTTTTAAGTATTGAGTAGGACTATGTCTGACTCAGAACAAATCAAAATTCAAGTCCTGCAAGCATATTGGCACTGTATAGTGTCAATCACCTATATTTTGAAGTTCAGCTCTTGATTTCACTGCATTGCAAGCAAAATAGTGGTATGAGGTCTCTATATGCCCCATTTGTTTGCAATACTTAGCTGATTGGTATTAAATACTTGATAGGACCATGTCTGACTCAGAACCAAGGTCTATTTGAGGATATTCTGGTGATTTTGTATTTTGTGGCCATATGCCATCAATATACTGATGAAGGAAGCTACAAATAGCCATTACACACAAGAAATTTGAGAAATATATAAAATACTAACCATTACTGGTTTGAACTGACCTCAACATGGCCCAACTAAGTGATAAAAACCAATATGACAAGTCATAAAAGCACATTGTGACAGTAGGAGGTCTAATACCACTATTCTGCTGGACACATATGGAAATCTGTACTTGATCAGCAGAATAGTAGTACTTGAACTCTTACGGGCACAATATACCTGCAAGACTTGCAAATTGGTTTTAAGTATTCACTGAATCCATGTCTGACTCAGAACCATGGTTTATTCAGGAGGATATTTGTTGATTTTGGATTTTGGGTCAACATGCCCACAATATACTGATATAGGAAAGCCTCAAAAAGCCATATCACACATGAAATTTGAGAAATATGTCAAATACTAAGTATTATTTGTTTGAACTGACCTCAACATAGCCCCACTAAGTAATTCAAACAAATATGACAAGTCTTAAAAGCATATTGTGACTGTTGGAGGGTCTAATATCACTATCCTGCTGGTCAAGTAGTGAAATAGTTACCCGAACAGTGGAATAATGGTATTTGAGCTCTTACAGGCACAATAAACTTGCAAAACTTGTCATATTGGTTTTAAGTATTCAGTGGGACTATGTCTGAATCAGAACAAATCAAAATACAAGTCCTGCAAGCATATTGGCACTGTATAGTGTCAATCACCTATATTTTGAAGTTTCAGCTCTTGATTTCACTGCATTGCAAGCAAAATAGTGGCATGAGATCTCTAATATGCCCCATTTGTTTGCAATACTTAACTGATTGGTATTAAATACTTGATAGGACCATGTCTGACTCAGAACCAAGGTCTATTTGAGGATATTCTGGTGGTGATTTTGTATTATGGGCCACATGCCATCAATATACTTATAAAGGAAGCCACAAAAAGCCATATCACACATGAAATTTGAGAAATATGTCCAATACTAAGTATTATTGGTTTGAACTGACCTCAACATAGCCCCACTAAGTAATTCAAACAAATATGACAAGTCTTAAAAGCATACTGTGACTGTTGGAGGTCTAATATCACTATTCTGCTGGTCAAGTAGCGAAATAGTTACCCGAACAGTCAAATAATGGTATTTGAGCTCTTACAGGCACAATAAACTTGCAAGACTTGTCATATTGGTTTTAAGTATTGAGTGGGACTATGTCTGAATCAGAACAAATCAAAATTCAAGTCTTGCAAGCATATTGGCACTGCATAGTGTCAATCACCTATATTTTTAAGTTCAGCTCTTGATTTCACTGCATTGCAAGCAGAATAGTGGTATTTGAACTCTTACAGGCACAATAGACCTGCAAGACTTAACAAATTGGTTTAAAGAATTCAGTGAGACCATGTCTGACTCAGAACCAAGGTCTATTTGAGGATATTCTGGTGATTTTGTATTTTGTGGCCATATGCCATCAATATACTGATAAAGGAAGCTACAAAATGCCATATCACACATGAAATTTGAGAAATATATAAAATACTAACCATTACTGGTTTGAACTGACCTCAACATGGCCCAACTAAGTGATAAAAACCAATATGACAAGTCATAAAAGCACATTGTGACAGTAGGAGGTCTAATACCACTATTCTGCTGGACATATATGGAAATCTGTACTTGATCAGCAGAATAGTAGTACTTGAACTCTTACAGGCACAATATACCTGCAAGACTTGCCAAATTGGTTTTAAGTATTCAGTGAGACCATGTCTGACTCAGAACCATGGTCTATTTGAAGATATTCTGGTGATTTTGTATTTTGGGTCAACATGTCAACAATATAGGAATATAGGAAGCTACAAAAAGCCATATCACACATGAAATTTGAGAAATATGTCAAATACTAAGTATTGTTGTATGAAACTGACCTCAACTTAGCCCAACTAAGTAATTCAAACAAATATGACAAGTCTTAAAAGCATATTGTGACTGTTGGAGGTCTAATATCACTATCCTGCTGGTCAAGTAGGAAATAGTTACCCGAACAGTGGAATAATGGTATTTGAGCTCTTACAGGCACAATAAACTTGCAAAACTTGTCATATTGGTTTTAAGTATTGAGTGGGACTATGTCTGAATCAGAACAAATCAAAATACAAGTCCTGCAAGCATATTGGCACTGTATAGTGTCAATCACCTATATTTTGAAGTTCAGCTCTTGATTTCACTGCATTGCAAGCAAAATAGTGGCATGAGATCTCTAATATGCCCCATTTGTTTGCAATACTTAACTGATTGGTATTAAATACTTGATAGGACCATGTCTGACTCAGAACCAAGGTCTATTTTTGAGGATATTCTGGTGATTTTGTATTTTGTGGCCATATGCCATCAATATACTGATAAAGGAAGCTACAAAAAGCCATATCACACATGAAATTTGAGAAATATATAAAATACTAACCATTACTGGTTTGAACTGACCTCAACATGGCCCAACTAAGTGATAAAAACCAATATGACAAGTCATAAAAGCACATTGTGACAGTAGGAGGTCTAATACCACTATTCTGCTGGACACATATGGAAATCTGTACTTGATCAGCAGAATAGTAGTATTTGAACTCTTACAGGCACAATATACCTGCAAGACTTGACAAATTGGTTTTAAGAATTCAGTGAGACCATGTCTGACTCAGAACCATGGTTTATTTCAGGATATTTTGGTGATTTTGTATTTTGGGTCAACATGCCCCACATATACTTATAAAGGAAGCCACAAAAAGCCATATATCACATGAAATTTGAGAAATATGTCAAATACTAAGTATTATTGTATGGAACTGACCTCAACATGGACAAACTAAGTAATTCAAACAAATATGACAAGTCTTAAAAGCATATTGTGACTGTTGGAGGTCTAATATCACTATCCTGCTGGTCAAGTAGGGAAATAGTTACCCGAACAGTGGAATAATGGTATTTCAGCTCGTACAGGAACAATAAACTTACAAGACTTGTCATTATGGTTTTAAGTATTCAGTGAGACCATGTCTGACACAAAACAAATCAAAATTCAAGTCCTGCAAGCATATTGGCACTGTATAGTGTCAATCACCTATCTTTTGAAGTTCAGCTCTTGATTTCACTGCATTGCAAGCAGAATAGTGGTATGAGGTCTCTTATATGCCCCATTTGTTTGCAATACTTAACTGATTGGTATTAAATACTTGATAGGACCATGTCTGACTCAGAACCAAGGTCTATTTGAGGATATTCTGGTGATTTTGTATTATGGGCCACATGCCATCAATATACTTATAAAGGAAGCCTCAAAAAGCCATATCACACATGAAATTTGAGAAATATGTCCAATACTAAGTAATATTGGTTTGAACTGACCTCAACATAGCCCCACTAAGTAATTCAAACAAATATGACAAGTCTTAAAAGCATACTGTGACTGTTGGAGGTCTAATATCACTATTCTGCTGGTCAAGTAGCGAAATAGTTACCCGAACAGTCAAATAATGGTATTTGAGCTCTTACAGGCACAATAAACTTGCAAGACTTGTCATATTGGTTTTAAGTATTGAGTAGGACTATGTCTGACTCAGAACAAATCAAAATTCAAGTCCTGCAAGCATATTGGCACTGTATAGTGTCAATCACCTATATTTTGAAGTTCAGCTCTTGATTTCACTGCATTGCAAGCAAAATAGTGGTATATGAGGTCTCTTATATGCCCCATTTGTTTGCAATACTTAACTGATTGGTATTAAATACTTGATAGGACCATGTCTGACTCAGAACCAAGGTCTATTTGAGGATATTCTGGTGATTTTGTATTTTGTGGCCATATGCCATCAATATACTGATGAAGGAAGCTACAAATAGCCATTACACACACACAAGAAATTTGAGAAATATATAAAATACTAACCATTTACTGGTTTGAACTGACCTCAACATGGCCCAACTAAGTGATAAAAACCAATATGACAAGTCATAAAAGCACATTGTGACAGTAGGAGGTCTAATACCACTATTCTGCTGGACACATATGGAAATCTGTACTTGATCAGCAGAATAGTAGTACTTGAACTCTTACGGGCACAATATACCTGCAAGACTTGCAAATTGGTTTTAAGTATTCACTGAATCCATGTCTGACTCAGAACCATGGTTTATTTCAGGATATTTTGTTGATTTTGGATTTTGGGTCAACATGCCCACAATATACTGATATAGGAAGCCTCAAAAAGCCATATCACACATGAAATTTGAGAAATATGTCAAATACTAAGTATTATTGGTTTGAACTGACCTCAACATAGCCCCACTAAGTAATTCAAACAAATATGACAAGTCTTAAAAGCATATTGTGACTGTTGGAGGTCTAATATCACTATCCTGCTGGTCAAGTAGGGAAATAGTTACCCGAACAGTCAAATAATGGTATTTGAGCTCTTACAGGCACAATAAACTTGCAAGACTTGTCATATTGGTTTTAAGTATTGAGTGGGACTATGTCTGAATCAGAACAAATCAAAATTCAAGTCTTGCAAGCATATTGGCACTGCATAGTGTCAATCACCTATATTTTTAAGTTCAGCTCTTGATTTCACTGCATTGCAAGCAGAATAGTGGTATTTGAGGTCTCTTATATGCCCCATTTGTTTGCAAGACTTGCCAAATTGGTTTAAATTAAATACAGTGAGACCATGTCTGACTCAGAACCAAGGTCTATTTGAGGATATTCTGGTGATTTTGTATTTTGTGGCCATATGCCATCAATATACTGATAAAGGAAGCTACAAAATGCCATATCACACATGAAATTTGAGAAATATATAAAATACTAACCATTACTGGTTTGAACTGACCTCAACATGGCCCCCTAACTAAGTGATAAAAACCAATATGACAAGTCATAAAAGCACATTGTGACAGTAGGAGGTCTAATACCACTATTCTGCTGGACATATATGGAAATCTGTACTTGATCAGCAGAATAGTAGTACTTGAACTCTTACAGGCACAATATACCTGCAAGACTTGCCAAATTGGTTTTAAGTATTCAGTGAGACCATGTCTGACTCAGAACCATGGTCTATTTGAAGATATTCTGGTGAGTTTGTATTTTGGGTCAACATGTCAACAATATAGGAAGCTACAAAAAGCCATATCACACATGAAATTTGAGAAATATGTCAAATACTAAGTATTATTGGTTTGAACTGACCTCAACATAGCCCCACTAAGTAATTCAAACAAATATGACAAGTCTTAAAAGCATATTGTGACTGTTGGAGGTCTAATATCACTATCCTGCTGGTCAAGTAGGGAAATAGTTACCCGAACAGTGGAATAATGGTATTTGAGCTCTTACAGGCACAATAAACTTGCAAAACTTGTCATATTGGTTTTAAGTATTGAGTGGGACTGTCTGAATCAGAACAAATCAAAATACAAGTCCTGCAAGCATATTGGCACTGTATAGTGTCAATCACCTATATTTTGAAGTTCAGCTCTTGATTTCACTGCATTGCAAGCAAAATAGTGGCATGAGATCTCTAATATGCCCCATTTGTTTGCAATACTTAACTGATTGGTATTAAATACTTGATAGGACCATGTCTGACTCAGAACCAAGGTCTATTTGAGGATATTCTAGTGATTTTGTATTAAGCACCACATGCCATCATTATACTTAAAAAGGAAGCTACAAAAAGCCATATATCACATGAAATTTGAGATATATGTCAAATACTAAGTATTATTGTATGGAACTGACCTCAACATGGACAAACTAAGTAATTCAAACAAATATGACAAGTCTTAAAAGCACATTGTGACTGTTGGAGGTCTAATATCACTATCCTGCTGGTCAAGTAGGGAAATAGTTACCCGAACAGTGGAATAATGGCATTTCAGCTCGTACAGGAGCAATAAACTTACAAGACTTGTCATTATGGTTTTAAGTATTCAGTGAGACCATGTCTGACACAAAACAAATCAAAATTCAAGTCCTGCAAGCATATTGGCACTGTATAGTGTCAATCACCTATCTTTTGAAGTTCAGCTCTTGATTTCACTGCATTGCAAGCAGAATAGTGGTATGAGGTCTCTTATATGCCCCATTTTTTGCAATACTTAACTGATTGGTAGTAAATACTTGATAGGACCATGTCTGACTCAGAACCAAGGTCTATTTGAGGATATTCTGGTGATTTTGTATTTTGTGGCCATATGCCATCAATATACTGAAGAAGGAAGCTACAAAATAGCCATTACACACAAGAAATTTGAGAAATATATAAAATACTAACCATTACTGGTTTGAACTGACCTCAACATGGCCCAACTAAGTGATAAAAACCAATATGACAAGTCATAAAAGCACATTGTGACAGTAGGAGGTCTAATACCACTATTCTGCTGGACACATATGGAAATCTGTACTTGATCAGCAGAATAGTAGTACTTGAACTCTTACGGGCACAATATACCTGCAAGACTTGCCAAATTGGTTTTAAGTATTCAGTGAGACCATGTCTGACTGAGAACCATGGTCTATTTGAAGATATTCTGGTGAGTTTGTATTTTGGGTCAACATGTCAACAATATAGGAAGCTACAAAAAGCCATATCACACATGAAATTTGAGAAATATGTCAAATACTAAGTATTGTTGTATGAAACTGACCTCAACTTGGACCAACTAAGTAATTCAAACAAATATGACAAGTCTTAAAAGCATATTGTGACTGTTGGAGATCTAATATCACTATTCTGCTGGTCAAGTAGTGAAATAGTTACCCGAACAGCGGAATAATGGTATTTGAGCTCTTACAGGCACAATAAACTTGCAAAACTTGTCATATTGGTTTTAAGTATTCAGTTGGGCCATGTCTGACTCAGAACAAATCAAAATTCAAGTCCTGCAAGCATATTGGCACTGTATAGTGTCAATCACCTATATTTTGAAGTTCAGCTCTTGATTTCACTGCATTGCAAGCAAAATAGTGGTATGAGGTCTCTAATATGCCCCATTTGTTTGCAATACTTAGCTGATTGGTATTAAATACTTGATAGGACCATGTCTGACTCAGAACCAAGGTCTATTTGAGGATATTCTGGTGATTTTGTATTTTGTGGCCATATGCCATCAATATACTGATAAAGGAAGCTACAAAAAGCCATATCACACATGAAATTTGAGAAATATATAAAATACTAACCATTACTGGTTTGAACTGACCTCAACATGGCCCAACTAAGTGATAAAAACCAATATGACAAGTCATAAAAGCACATTGTGACAGTAGGAGGTCTAACCACTATTCTGCTGGACACATATGGAAATCTGTACTTGATCAGCAGAATAGTAGTATTTGAACTCTTACAGGCACAATATACCTGTAAGACTTGACAAATTGGTTTTTAAAGAATTCAGTGAGACCATGTCTGACTCAGAGCCATGGTTTATTTCAGGATATTTTGGTGATTTTGTATTTTGGGTCAACATGCCCACAATATACTTATAAAGGAAGCCACAAAAAGCCATATCACACATGAAATTTGAGAAATATGTCAAATACTAAGTATTATTGTATGGAACTGACCTCAACATGGACAAACTAAGTAATTCAAACAAATATGACAAGTCTTAAAAGCATATTGTGACTGTTGGAGGTCTAATATCACTATCCTGCTGGTCAAGTAGGGAAATAGTTACCCGAACAGTCAAATAATGGTATTTGAGCTCTTACAGGCACAATAAACTTGCAAGACTTGTCATATTGGTTTTAAGTATTGAGTGGGACTATGTCTGAATCAGAACAAATCAAAATTCAAGTCTTGCAAGCATATTGGCACTGCATAGTGTCAATCACCTATATTTTTAAGTTCAGCTCTTGATTTCACTGCATTGCAAGCAGAATAGTGGTATTTGAACTCTTACAGGCACAATAGACCTGCAAGACTTGCCAAATTGGTTTAAAGAATTCAGTGAGACCATGTCTGACTCAGAACCAAGGTCTATTTGAGGATATTCTGGTGATTTTGTATTTTGTGGCCATATGCCATCAATATACTGATAAAGGAAGCTACAAAATGCCATATCACACATGAAATTTGAGAAATATATAAAATACTAACCATTACTGGTTTGAACTGACCTCAACATGGCCCAACTAAGTGATAAAAACCAATATGACAAGTCATAAAAGCACATTGTGACAGTAGGAGGTCTAATACCACTATTCTGCTGGACATATATGGAAATCTGTACTTGATCAGCAGAATAGTAGTACTTGAACTCTTACAGGCACAATATACCTGCAAGACTTGCCAAATTGGTTTTAAGTATTCAGTGAGACCATGTCTGACTCAGAACCATGGTCTATTTGAAGATATTCTGGTGAGTTTGTATTTTGGGTCAACATGTCAACAATATAGGAAGCTACAAAAAGCCATATCACACATGAAATTTGAGAAATATGTCAAATACTAAGTATTGTTGTATGAAACTGACCTCAACTTGGACCAACTAAGTAATTCAAACAAATATGACAAGTCTTAAAAGCATATTGTGACTGTTGGAGGTCTAATATCACTATCCTGCTGGTCAAGTAGGGAAATAGTTACCCGAACAGTGGAATAATGGTATTTGAGCTCTTACAGGCACAATAAACTTGCAAAACTTGTCATATTGGTTTTAAGTATTGAGTGGGACTATGTCTGAATCAGAACAAATCAAAATACAAGTCCTGCAAGCATATTGGCACTGTATAGTGTCAATCACCTATATTTTGAAGTTCAGCTCTTGATTTCACTGCATTGCAAGCAAAATAGTGGCATGAGATCTCTAATATGCCCCATTTGTTTGCAATACTTAACTGATTGGTATTAAATACTTGATAGGACCATGTCTGACTCAGAACCAAGGTCTATTTGAGGATATTCTAGTGATTTTGTATTAAGCGCCACATGCCATCATTATACTTAAAAAGGAAGCCACAAAAAGCCATATATCACATGAAATTTGAGATATATGTCAAATACTAAGTATTATTGTATGGAACTGACCTCAACATGGACAAACTAAGTAATTCAAACAAATATGACAAGTCTTAAAAGCACATTGTGACTGTTGGAGGTCTAATATCACTATCCTGCTGGTCAAGTAGGGAAATAGTTACCCGAACAGTGGAATAATGGTATTTCAGCTCGTACAGGAACAATAAACTTACAAGACTTGTCATTATGGTTTTAAGTATTCAGTGAGACCATGTCTGACACAAAACAAATCAAAATTCAAGTCCTGCAAGCATATTGGCACTGTATAGTGTCAATCACCTATCTTTTGAAGTTCAGCTCTTGATTTCACTGCATTGCAAGCAGAATAGTGGTATGAGGTCTCTTATATGCCCCATTTTTTGCAATACTTAACTGATTGGTATTAAATACTTGATAGGACCATGTCTGACTCAGAACCAAGGTCTATTTGAGGATATTCTGGTGATTTTGTATTTTGTGGCCATATGCCATCAATATACTGATGAAAGGAAGCTACAAATAGCCATTACACACAAGAAATTTGAGAAATATATAAAATACTAACCATTACTGGTTTGAACTGACCTCAACATGGCCCAACTAAGTGATAAAAACCAATATGACAAGTCATAAAAGCACATTGTGACAGTAGGAGGTCTAATACCACTATTCTGCTGGACACATATGGAAATCTGTACTTGATCAGCAGAATAGTAGTACTTGAACTCTTACGGGCACAATATACCTGCAAGACTTGCCAAATTGGTTTTAAGTATTCAGTGAGACCATGTCTGACTGAGAACCATGGTCTATTTGAAGATATTCTGTTGATTTTGTATTTTGGGTCAACATGCCCACAAACAATATAGGAAGCTACAAAAAGCCATATCACACATGAAATTTGAGAAATATGTCAAATACTAAGTATTGTTGTATGAAACTGACCTCAACTTGCCCCAACTAAGTAATTCAAACAAATATGACAAGTCTTAAAAGCATATTGTGACTGTTGGAGATCTAATATCACTATTCTGCTGGTCAAGTAGTGAAATAGTTACCCGAACAGCGGAATAATGGTATTTGAGCTCTTACAGGCACAATAAACTTGCAAAACTTGTCATATTGGTTTTAAGTATTCAGTTGGGCCATGTCTGACTCAGAACAAATCAAAATTCAAGTCCTGCAAGCATATTGGCACTGTATAGTGTCAATCACCTATATTTTGAAGTTCAGCTCTTGATTTCACTGCATTGCAAGCAAAATAGTGGTATGAGGTCTCTAATATGCCCCATTTGTTTGCAATACTTAGCTGATTGGTATTAAATACTTGATAGGACCATGTCTGACTCAGAACCAAGGTCTATTTGAGGATATTCTGGTGATTTTGTATTTTGTGGCCATATGCCATCAATATACTGATAAAGGAAGCTACAAAAAGCCATATCACACATGAAATTTGAGAAATATATAAAATACTAACCATTACTGGTTTGAACTGACCTCAACATGGCCCAACTAAGTGATAAAAACCAATATGACAAGTCATAAAAGCACATTGTGACAGTAGGAGGTCTAATACCACTATTCTGCTGGACACATATGGAAATCTGTACTTGATCAGCAGAATAGTAGTATTTGAACTCTTACAGGCACAATATACCTGTAAGACTTGACAAATTGGTTTAAAGAATTCAGTGAGACCATGTCTGACTCAGAGCCATGGTTTATTTCAGGATATTTTGGTGATTTTGTATTTTGGGTCAACATGCCCACAATATACTTATAAAGGAAGCCACAAAAAGCCATATATCACATGAAATTTGAGAAATATGTCAAATACTAAGTATTATTGTATGGAACTGACCTCAACATGGACAAACTAAGTAATTCAAACAAATATGACAAGTCTTAAAAGCATATTGTGACTGTTGGAGGTCTAATATCACTATCCTGCTGGTCAAGTAGGGAAATAGTTACCCGAACAGTGGAATAATGGTATTTCAGCTCGTACAGGAACAATAAACTTACAAGACTTGTCATTATGGTTTTAAGTATTCAGTGAGACCATGTCTGACACAAAACAAATCAAAATTCAAGTCCTGCAAGCATATTGGCACTGTATAGTGTCAATCACCTATCTTTTGAAGTTCAGCTCTTGATTTCACTGCATTGCAAGCAGAATAGTGGTATGAGGTCTCTTATATGCCCCATTTGTTTGCAATACTTAACTGATTGGTATTAAATACTTGATAGGACCATGTCTGACTTAGAACCAAGGTCTATTTGAGGATATTCTGGTGATTTTGTATTATGGGCCACATGCCATCAATATACTTATAAAGGAAGCCTCAAAAAGCCATATCACACATGAAATTTGAGAAATATGTCCAATACTAAGTAATATTGGTTTGAACTGACCTCAACATAGCCCCACTAAGTAATTCAAACAAATATGACAAGTCTTAAAAGCATACTGTGACTGTTGGAGGTCTAATATCACTATTCTGCTGGTCAAGTAGCGAAATAGTTACCCGAACAGTCAAATAATGGTATTTGAGCTCTTACAGGCACAATAAACTTGCAAGACTTGTCATATTGGTTTTAAGTATTGAGTGGGACTATGTCTGAATCAGAACAAATCAAAATTCAAGTCTTGCAAGCATATTGGCACTGCATAGTGTCAATCACCTATATTTTTAAGTTCAGCTCTTGATTTCACTGCATTGCAAGCAGAATAGTGGTATGAGGTCTCTTATATGCCCCATTTGTTTGCAATACTTAACTGATTGGTATTAAATACTTGATAGGACCATGTCTGACTCAGAACCAAGGTCTATTTGAGGATATTCTGGTGATTTTGTATTATGGGCCACATGCCATCAATATACTGATAAAGGAAGCTACAAAAAGCCATATCACACATGAAATTTGAGAAATATATAAAATACTAACCATTACTGGTTTGAACTGACCTCAACATGGCCCAACTAAGTGATAAAAACCAATATGACAAGTCATAAAAGCACATTGTGACAGTAGGAGGTCTAATACCACTATTCTGCTGGACATATATGGAAATCTGTACTTGATCAGCAGAATAGTAGTATTTGAACTCTTACAGGCACAATATACCTGCAAGACTTGCCAAATTGGTTTTAAGTATTCAGTGAGACCATGTCTGACTGAGAACCATGGTCTATTTGAAGATATTCTGGTGAGTTTGTATTTTGGGTCAACATGTCAACAATATAGGAAGCTACAAAAAGCCATATCACACATGAAATTTGAGAAATATGTCAAATACTAAGTATTATTGTATGGAACTGACCTCAACATGGACAAACTAAGTAATTCAAACAAATATGACAAGTCTTAAAAGCATATTGTGACTGTTGGAGGTCTAATATCACTATCCTGCTGGTCAAGTAGGGAAATAGTTACCCGAACAGTGGAATAATGGTATTTCAGCTCGTACAGGAACAATAAACTTACAAGACTTGTCATTATGGTTTTAAGTATTCAGTGAGACCATGTCTGACACAAAACAAATCAAAATTCAGGTCCTGCAAGCATATTGGCACTGTATAGTGTCAATCACCTATCTTTTGAAGTTCAGCTCTTGATTTCACTGCATTGCAAGCAGAATAGTGGTATGAGGTCTCTTATATGCCCCATTTGTTTGCAATACTTAACTGATTGGTATTAAATACTTGATAGGACCATGTCTGACTTAGAACCAAGGTCTATTTGAGGATATTCTGGTGATTTGTATTATGGGTCACATGCCAACAATATACTGATAAAGAAAGCTACAAAAAGCCATATCACACATGAAAATTGAGAAATATGTCAAATACTAAGTATTGTTGGTTTGAACTGACCTCAACATAGCCCCACTAAGTAATTCAAACAAATATGACAAGTCTTATAAGCATACTGTGACTGTTGGAGGTCTAATATCACTATTCTGCTGGTCAAGTAGCCAAATAGTTACCCGAACAGCCGAATAATGGTATTTGAGCTCGTACAGGAACAATAAACTTACAAGACTTGTCATATTGGTTTTAAGTATTGAGTGGAACTATGTCTGAATCAGAACAAATCAAAATACAAGTTCTGCAAGCATATTGGCACTGTATAGTGTCAATCACCTATATTTTGAAGTTCAGCTCTTGATTTCACTGCATTACAAACAGAATAGTGGCATGAGGTCTCTTATATGCCCCATTTGTTTGCAATACTTAACTGATTGGTATTAAATACTTGATAGGACCATGTCTGACTCAGAACCAAGGTCTATTTGAGGATATTCTGGTGATTTTGTATTTTGGGTCAACATGCCAACAATATACTGATATAGGAAGCTACAAAAAGCCATATCACACATGAAATTTGAGAAATATATAAAATACTAATCATTACTGGTTTGAACTGACCTCAACATATCCCAACTAAGTGATAAAAACCAATATGACAAGTCATAAAAGCACATTGTGACAGTAGGAGGTCTAATACCACTATTCTGCTGGACACATATGGAAATCTGTACTTGATCAGCAGAATAGTAGTATTTGAACTCTTACAGGCACAATATACCTGCAAGACTTGCCAAATTGGTTTTAAGTATTCAGTGAGACCATGTCTGACTGAGAACCATGGTCTATTTGAGGATATTCTGGTGATTTTGTATTTTGGGTCAACATGCCAACAATATACTGATATAGAAAGCTACAAAAAGCCATATCACACATGAAAATTGAGAAATGTGTCAAATACTAAGTATTGTTGGTTTGAACTGACCTCAACATAGCCCCACTAAGTAATTCAAACAAATATGACAAGTCTTATAAGCATACTGTGACTGTTGGAGGTCTAATATCACTATTCTGCTGGTCAAGTAGCCAAATAGTTACCCGAACAGCCGAATAATGGTATTTGAGCTCGTACAGGAACAATAAACTTACAAGACTTGTCATATTGGTTTTAAGTATTCAGTGGGACCATGTCTGATTCAAAACAAATCAAAATTCAAGTCCTGCAAGTATATTGGCACTGTATAGTGTCAATCACCTATCTTTTGAAGTTCAGCTCTTGATTTCACTGCATTGCAAGCAGAATAGTGGTATGAGATCTCTAATATGCCTCATTTGTTTGCAATACTTAACTGATTGGTATTAAATACTTGATAGGACCATGTCTGACTCGGAACCAAGGTCTATTTGAGGATATTCTGGTGATTTTGTATTATAGGCCACATTTTTTTCATTACTGCTTTATATTGTAATTTCTAGATTCTCTCATGTTTTATTTCATTATTTCAATGGTTTCATTATTTGTTTCTATCTCTTAAAGGAGGCTTAGGAATCTTTGGTTGAAACTAATCGTCGTATATTTTTATTTGGCTTTATAATTGTGCTAGGTGATAGTTATTGTGTTTTGTTGGTGAATTTCTTTTTAATTTATCACTTCTATTCTATTATTGCATAATCGTGCACGAACATTGATTGTTTTCCTTGATGAGCATTGATAATATTCTGTCAGATGTGGTTAAAGAGAGATAGCTTGAACATTATTGATAGTTAATTCATATTAATTTCTATGGTGATTGGTGGCTCTTTAAGCAAAAATATACATATGATTGCAGTTGCAGAAGTTGGTGCAGATTGGTCAGACTGATCCCAAGGATGATTTTGATATGATCTACTTTTATTTGAGATACATTTGCAGGCTCATGACAAATGATTGAAGAGTTGTCTCAATATGAAAGGCTCCAGGGGAAGCAAAGTTGGGTTCACTGACACAGCTTTGTGCAAGATGATTGTTGGTAAGAAATAAGAGAATGAATTTATGTTCACCTTAATCCTAAAGTAATATTTGCTTTTTATTCTGCAGAAAAACAAATGACATTAGAGATCCCTTACAATGAAATATAAAATACTAGTATATATTTATATTTTAAGTATAAAACTATGGTTAATATATTATTAAAATGTTGTTCCATTTATGTGTTGTGTTCCAGAAAGCATTCTGCAAAGCCACATCATTGGGCAAGGGGGGGGGGGATGTTATTTTACAACTGAGCGCTATTGTTTATGTGTTAGGAACAATAAATATTTGTTATTCATAAAAATTATGTCTCATTTCTGTGATTCACGTTGAAAATGTGCATAATAAGTTGGTGGAATCTACGCGGATATTTCCACCTGGAAATAATCACGTGATTTCCGATTGAAGTATCCGCCTAAAATACACGTATTATCCACGTGGTCTCTCCACGTGTTTTCTATATGGATTCCGCGTGTTGTGCCCGTTGGGTTATTTGTTGCAGGAATTCTGAAGTCTTAATGGAAAGTCTTATTACATGAGCAGTAGTGGAAGTGATGTCAATTTTGTACGATAGCGACATTGAAGAAAGCTGAGAGAGAATAAATAAGGCAAGGCAGATTCGATCCGTATTCTTCATTAAACGATGTCAACCAAGAAGAAAGCCTTGTAAAAAGCATGCGGAGTATCAAAACGGGATTATCATCCAAACAGGGTGCTTTTGGATAACAGGGTGTTCCAGGGGTACAGGGTGCTCCAGGGAAGGATGTTCCATGGGAACAAGGTGTTCTGGGTAACAGGGTGTTCTATGGGAACATAATGCTTCAGGGGAACAGGGTGTTCTGGGTAACAGGGTGTTCTATGGGAACATAATGCTTCAGGGGAACAGAGTGTTCTGGGTAACAGGGTGTTCCAGGGGAACAGGGTATTCTAGGAGAACATAGTTTTCTATGGGAACATAATGCTTCAGGGGAACAGGGTGTTATGGGGGAAAGGGGTGCTTTGGAGGAATATGATGCTCCGACGCAACAGGGTGTTCCAGGGGAAACAGGAGGATGCTTTTGAGGAACATGGTGCTCCAGGGGAATATGTTGTTCCAAGGGAACAGGGTGCTCTGGAGGAACGGATTGTTCAAGTGGAACAGGTTTTCTTGAGAATAAGGTGCTCCAAGTTAACAGGGTGTTCTGGAGGAACAGGGCATTCCAGGGGAAAGGGTGTTCCAGGAGAACATAATTTTCTATGGGAACAGGGTATTTCAGGGGAACAGGGTGTTCTGGGGAATAGGGCGCTCCGGGGGAACAGTGTGTTCGGAGAAGCAGGGTATTCCGGAGCGTGCTTCGTACCACGCTGTGACATGAAAGTGAAGTAGCACCTGTTGTGTAGCACGTATAAGGAACCAGGTACTGACAGTACCTGGACTGATTACAAACGTATTTGATCAATGACACCAAGAGCGCTTGAAGAAAGACATTAGTTTCTATAAAGAGCCGCAGCGTAAGTGAATAGCTGGTGTTATCTATGCCTTTTGCCCAACAAGTCCCTGCTTTATCTTCGATGAATCGGCCGACCCGATGCATTGGGTACTTGTATCAAAGGTTAAGCTAGTTTGTCCTCGATCCCGATTAGCTTCAGTGTCGTCGACCGCTATCTTGACCGAGAAAAAACAACAGTTTGAACCGGTCAAGTGTATGTGTGGAGTATCAAGGATGTCAGCCAACGTGACCCGTCAGTGATAATGCTAGAGGAAAAGTGGGGTGAAGTTGGTCTGTACAAGCCTGCTCTATACCTGACACATGATTACAGGTGGAGGTCAATCATCCTCATCAATCGTTTTTCCAGATTCTTCTTTCAATAAGTAGGCAACTTCGAATGCGAATTCGCGAATTTATCAGTTGGCGCTCAAGTCGGCGGTATTTATACTTATACAAGCGGCAGGTATCCAGACATTTCGTCTCACCGATAGTTCACACCCCCCCCCCCCGGTGAAACCAAAGAGGAGACATTTTGTATTTATATATGCATTTGTACATTTGTGCACGGTAAACTTTATCAGGATAAGTGGATGATCTTATCAGCCATGTTACTGGTTTATAATCTCAAACGAGGAAGATAAATGAGAACCCATTTCAATCCAGTCCCTTATCTCGTCTGAAGCTCAGGATTCTTCTTGATTTGTCACTTTAAACGTACTCCACGTGTATACTGCCGCCCATACACTCCTATAATACATAAGATCAGGTTGATATACCATATACGTCTCCACCAATTAACGACTTCCAATCATTTCAGCCATGGGTCACTATGTTCAATACGAACGGGTCGGTATAGCCATGGGTCGCTATGTTCAGTACGAACAGGTCAACAGGTCGGATTTATTTTCTTGATATGTCAAGATGAAATGGCGTTCAGGGGTAGATCTAGTCAAACAACAGCCACACTCGCAGCGTCCGCCAAGTCCGCTACTCTCGATCTTTCATATATGCATTGTAGATAGTGATATTAGATCGCTAACAACTGTCAGGGGCGAGGGAACTGGCCGTTGGTAGACACACTCTGATTTTGTTCTTGCTGAGTTCAAGCTAAAATAATTACTCAAATGTAGCTTTATCTTTGAATGAGGAGCAATCTATCATCGCCAATATATCGATGTGGCCACCTGGAAAACAGCCACTGATCTTGTTTAAAAACTAATTGCAAATGAATGGCGTAAGTAAATACGAATACGCATTCACCTAGGTTTTGTCAAGCGAACTCCGCTAATTTAACGCAATAGTTGGTCTTGCCGAGCCCACTTGAACACGACTAGACACTATGTTCACAAACTATGGTGTTTATTATAAATAAATTGGAATAATTGCATTATATGACTGCGTCATGTTTTAGATTTCCTCAACGGCGACTGACTTACACGGTCGAAATATTTGATGGGAATCAAATTGTTGAAAGAAGATTGACACCAGATTCCTCAAGAAGGTAAGACAAACCTTCCTATTTTTGTCAATAAGTGCCTTCCACCCTCTGAAAATGTGCCATTTGCGGCGTTTTCTTTGGGGGATTTGATATTTTTATTCAGTTTAACAAATTTAACACCATAATTTAACTTGTAGAGCCTACTTGGTTGGGACTAGACATCATAATCACATCTAGCAAATTTGACATGTGCTGCATCTAATGCAGTCAACAGCATTGCTATCCATATATATCCCCCTTATAAAATAATCCTTAAAACTTCTCTTTTCTGGTGTAAAACGGGCAATTGTGTTCAATTCTAATAAGTATGATTACATTATGTGACGTCATGTTTTAGATTTCTACATCCAACGGCGACTGACTTGCGCCGGTTTGAAATATTTGATGAGAATCAAGTTACTCCCTGAAAGAAGATCAACATCCCTTAACTCAAAAAGGTAAGACAAACTTTATGTTTATCAACAAGCATTTTCACCCCCTTCTAACCCCATGCTTTTGTGGTGTTTTGTGATAGTGTTTGATCATTTACATAAGATGACTAAAATAAGGTCATCTCTTGATATTAGAATGGGAATGTAAATATGAACGCGCATTCCCACAGTGTTCAGGTATTATCGCTCAGTCTATTTCAGCATTGTATTAGCTGCAAGGGTCAACTGAGCCACCCCATAATATAAGCAATCGATTTGTGCAATCACTATAGATCAAAACGGTGAACCGATAAGACTCGCTTCCCTGAATCCAATGCCGACCGTTGAATTGAAGCAGTCATATAAAAATATTTTAATTGACGGGAATGGGGGGGAGAAGGGGGGGGGGGGGTTGTTCTGTAAAGTATACCCCATTTAGCTCGGTGTGATGTAGGACTGTGTAATACAGTCAACATCATTGAGGCCTAATTATTATGAATTTGTAGATGTATAATTCAGGTTCTTTGAAAATGACATTTGCAACTTATTGCCATATTTCTTTTGGTCTAGAACTGACACAAGCATGTGTTACTTTTCAAACAGGTCGATTATATTATCCGGAACTAACTGTGTCATATCTAGATTTCGTAAAGATAATTTTCTTTTGTCACGTCCGTTTTTCGCCAAACAGAACATTAAAACCAATTAAAGTTTGGCTTCCATTGTACCATAGAAAACATTGTTCCTCATCTTTTATACTCTCGGGTCTTTGGTAATTTTTGCTTCCACATGAGTCTATGTCCCTTTCCAATGATACAGCAGTCCTGTTTCGCCCGGTACCTTAAGATTGGAGCAGCATTGAATAAGAGTTACTATGAAGAATTTTGTTTGTCTTGGTGGTATCATTGAGTGGTAAGCTACTGCATAAAATTCGGAAATTGCTGGCTAAATAGTTGCTGTTTTTATAAATATCAATATCCGTTCATATTATTTCTGCTCTGAGCATCCCGTTACGAAGCATTATCCGCGATTATTGGTAATAATTTCTCCGAAATGATTAATGATCAGCGTCACGATTCCTAATAACTCTATCCTGACCCCACATGCCCTGATGGCGTTATCAGTAAAGAGTCTCTTAGTCTTCGCTGGCGTCCAAAGGATACCACATGTACGCCAAACATACGCAAGTCAACCCGAGCATTTGATAGGGTACACCTGTTACAAATTACCCTCCAATCTAATCATTACAAGTGAATCGTTGGATTTTTTAAAACTATACACGCTGTTTGTCTGTCCCCACTGGAATTCATTCCTTATCAGCTCTTGTGTAGATTAAACCTGGACAGTGACACGTGCTTAAACTTTAGAGGTGCTGAATAAGCTGCCCCTCACCTTGTTGATGCAAAAGCTCCTATCATTTTTGGCAAATACGTTGGCTGTGGAAAATCTCATTTAGTTTATTCTCTTAATCAATGTGGGATTTAATATACCAACTAAGTTTGAGATCTCCGTCGTCAACATGTGGCCACTTAGATTTAGGGTTACGGCAAAGATCTTGTTATAATTATAACAAGATCTTTGGTTACGGTCCATAGTTTGGAGGATATAGGTTTCGTCTTCCAATTATCATATAGAAATCTCATATAGTGTGATTTCTCGTTCATAGGTGCATTCATGCCATGCAACCGTTTAACAGCTTCGATTGCTGCTTGAATTAAGCCAACGCTTGATTAACCAATTTCAATAACTTTTCTTCTGTCCGCTGTACTTGCATCAGCTAGAACCCTTAACTTGTATTGTCTCATAAGGCTGCGAGGTAGGTGTTATTTTGGGGCTCATTTCGATATGATGATTCATCGCGCAACTAGCACACAATGTGTATGAGGGCGAGAGAAAGGGTGTGGCTTCACTGGCAATGAGGATATGTCATGAATAGGAGGGTGAGCGAAAGGGTGTGATTTTACTGTTTATGAGGATACACAACGAATTGGAGGGTGAGGGAAATGGTGTGATTTCAATGGTAATGAGGATATACAATGAATAGGAAAGTGAGGGAAAGGGTGTGATTTCCATGGTAACGAGAATATACCATGAATAGGAGGGTGAGGGAAAGGGTGTGATTTCAATGGTAACGAGAATATACCATGAATAGGAGGGTGATGAAAATGGTGTGATTTCAATGGTAATAAGGATACGCCATGAATAGGAAAGTGAGGGAAAGGGTGTGATTTCCATGGTAACAAGAATATGCCATGAATAGGAGTGTAAGGGAAAGGGTGTGATTTTAACGGTAATGAGGTTATACCATGAATAGGATGGCGAGGGAAAGGGTTTGATTCAATGATAATGAAGATATACCATGAATATGGTAATGAGAATATGCCATGAATATGAAAGTGAGGGAGGGTAGACAGCATAAATTTGATAGCTTATATAATCATCAATATAAGTGTGATGGTCGCGAAAATCGGTTGAATTGTGGTTGCCAATCTTGATGAATGAAAAAGCCCTTTTGTGCAAATTAGTGTTTTAGCGATTAACATTTTGCATGTTAGTGGACGAGTGAGTGCATGATTTTGTGCATATTAGTGTAAGAGTTAGTAAGAGAGGTTGTGCGTGGTAGTGAGTTGGTGAGTTTGTAAATGAGCTAGTGTGTATGTGTGTGTGTTGGTGGTGAATGAATGAATGAATTAGCTGGATAGTATGTGAGTTTCCGGTGTAAGTGATTAAGTGAATGAGTGAGTGCGCGCTAGTGAGTGAGCGTGTGAGAGTGTGTATGATAGTAAGTGAGTGTGTGCGTGTTATTGAGTTTGCGCGCGAGTCTGTGAAATTTAGTGCGTGAGTGAGTTTTTTCGTGTCAGTGAGTTAATGAGTTAGTTAGTATGTGTTAGTGAGTGAGTTAGTGAGTATGTGCCTGTTGGTGAGTAAGTGAGTTTGGGCGTATTATTGAGTGGATGAATCAGTGAGTTATTTTGTGTATGCGTGCGAATGAGTGTGTGATTTTGTGCGCGTGAGTGAGTGAGTTACTGTGGGAGTGTGTGCGTGTTAGTGAGTGAGTGAGTATGTGCGTGTGTGTGATAGTGAGTGTGTGCGTGTTAAGTGTATGCAGGAGTTGTGCGATTGAGTTAGTGCGTGAGCTCTTGCGTGTTAGTGATTTTGTGCCTGTTAGAGAGTGAGTGAGTGAGTTTTTGCGTGTTAGTGAGTGAGTTGGTGGGTTTGTGCGTTATTGTGAGTAAGTGAGTAAGCGAGAGAGTGCGCGAATGAGTAAGTGTGGGAGTGAGTGAGTGAGTGATCGAGTGAATGAGTGAGAGTAAAAGTATTTGTGCGTGTTAAGAATTTGATCAAATGGGTGAGTGAATGAGGTAATACACCAGAGGTTGATTGGCTAGTAAGTTGGTCAGTGGATTGAGGAGAGAATGAATGTCTTAAGGCGGAAGAGGGCTAGTGAAAATTTTGTGAGGGGATTAGTGAATGTTATAAGGCGGGAGATGAATGAATGACTTAAGGCAGGGGGATTAGAGATTGTCATAAGGCGGGGGATTAATGAATGTCTTAAGGTCGGGGGATTAGTGAATGTCAAAAGTCGGGGGATTAATGAATGTCTCAAGTCCCGGGGAATGGTGAATGTTATAAGCCGGGGGATTAATCAAATTCTAAAATCGCCCTGATCATGTAGATACTGCATGTAAGATTTATACTGGATGTATGACGACGTCTGTGTTGTTGTCTGCTTTTGTCGAATGACTATCATATTAATAGATGAATTTAATGACTTACACCAGTTTTGTTCGAGACTTGCTGTTTCACCTGCATAACCCCACGGCCTTGCATGTTAGACTTCATTCTCTGAGTGCTAGTTACCCTCGCTCAACTCTTCTCTGACTGGTTCCTGACACCAATCAATATTATTGATGTTGAGCTGAGACCTATATATCTTATTATAGTTAATTTTGCCTAGATGGATTAACATATTCTTGCATCTGTCAGTGTTCAGTGATGACTTTTGGGGTTGAGTAACTATACCTTCACGATTGAATTCATTTATAATTTGCGGACTGTATCAATGTAAGCACCCACTTGGCATAAGTAACTTACCTCGTCTTTACTAATATTATTTCAAAAGGTAGTGATCGTTCAACGTTAAGCACTGATAAGTTCTTGTTATTTGTCTTTTGTTTGAATTAGTAATTTGTATACGTATATTGCTCCCATCGTCAGCCTGACACTACTCATTATCCAGCAAGTGATCATTGTTTATTTTCTGTCCCTATACTCATTGTCTATCAATGCCATCCATTCATGCAGATGATGTTCTGCTACCCTTTAACATTGTTCATTGTCATTAGATGCAAATTTATCATTCCCCAACAGCTCCAATGACCAAATCACATTGTCGCTCAACTTTTGCATTGGCAAATCCTGCAGCCTCTTTATTTATGTTATTAGTCTCACCAACCAAAACAATCAATGAACTATCTTACAAGCTATTGCTGATCGACAACTGTCTGTTCATCGATAGCGAAATGGTTTATATAATAGCAGGTAAGGGTTGGCGTTTAAGGGGGCATACTATACCCAAATGGAGATCTGATCGCGCTGTGTTTGTTGTGCTTATCTGCTTATGCTTTGCAATGCTATTAAGCCATGTCATGCAGCCTGTCGTGACAACAATGTTAGGGTTGTTATTCAGCAAGTTTGCTTAAATACGAACAGGTGAAGACTAGGATGAGTTGAATGGGCATTAAACGAATTTTTACTCATGCCGCCCATTCGTACATATTTTCTCTCCTGCCCGTTACTATTACACTATTGAACTTTCCCTTTCATGTTTCCCATTCTGACTGCTTGTCATCCTTGCCCATGACACGGTGCAGGCCGGCTTGTCATTTTGAATTTGAATTACTTAGAAGAACGCCGGAGAGAATGACAGCAGCCGATCGTGGGGCAATCTTTAAGTAGATTTAATATTAGTATTTGTGACAATAATGCACATTAGTGACAATGTAAGCTGTGAAGAGGAGTTAAACTATGATACTGTCACGGTAATTATACAATATACACACTTTATACATATATTGCATCCCAATGTCTCCCCAATAGATCCGCTTATTGAACCATTATACATTATATCAGACAACATGTCGGTGACAATACTTCAGGAGCAATAGAGACATGTTCCAAGAATATCCAATATGAAACACTATAATGTTATGAGTAATAATTATTAACATTTATAGTCAAAAGCTCCAGTTTTGTTGCATATTGTATAGTTTATAACATAGCCTGACTTTAGACTTATATACAATAATCAATAGAGGCCTTTGATGTGAGTTTTCATGTAATAATTCCATGCTATGTCTGTCAACACTTGAGCGAGTAGATGTATAACTTCGATATGTTTATGACAAGAACATTACCCCCTTGCTGACATCAGTCACGATTCGTAGTCATTTGCATATGTTAAACGATAGTACTAAACAGAGCTATTTGTCTTACCGCCCCTGCGTGAATTGCAACAAACTCAAGTCGCACCTTCTTTGAAGCCAAAACCTCCCGCTCCCTTGCTGCACTTTCTGTCCCTTCCCCTCGTCTGTATCTCCACACCCACCTCATACTTCTGGGAGTTACTATTATCCCTACATGTGTCAGCAAGTGGATTTACACGGTGATGTCTCTATTCTAGGGTATGCTCTATGTGTATGATAAAATGGTAGATATGCAAGTGGAAATACGCAGTTGCTTGATAGACAATCATCAAAGGCAGAACTCGTGATTGTCGAAAAGGTTTCAATGCGCATCAACAATCATTATCTCAGTTTATGATGTTCCGAGTGAAATTCACAGAGTGAGAGAGAAGTTAAACAGTAGGAGTCAATTGCTTCTAATGCCCTCGTCATGTATAGATAATGGCTCGGCGCTCTAAAGTGGATCGCCGCGCGGAATCTTCGTATAGTGAGCCTAGCGCCTGTGATAGTAAATACTTGATGATTTCGGACGTTTTCATCAGAGACCGACGAAAACATGTGCGTCGATGAATTGAGGCAATAGTTTCCTAGTTCGGATGGGCCATAAATTCACTATTTCATCTGTTATGAGATGAACAAGAACAGACGCGAGATAAGGCGAAGATACTGTATGGTGACTTGAGGTCAGTGGAATGCTCACAATTTGTTGTCTTAGCCCACCAGGTTTACGCCTACTCAGACCTCGATGACCCTCATGCTCTCTTGCTGCACTGGAGTCTCACTACTTGCCCCCTCCCCTCTTCACCCTGCCACCAACTCGCACCAACAACTTATTTCTAAGGAGTCTCCCTACCTGAGTCAACACTTTCTAGTTATATATAAATGGCGTTCTAGCGTTAGGAAGTTGCTCAGTGCGCGTAATCTAAGCATCGTTTACCGAGCGCCCGTGAAAGACTTGATCAATACATATTGTCGGTCATGTTCGGCACAAGAGGATGCATACATGCGTGGTGAAGTTAAACGAAAAGCTCAAATCGCTCTTAATCCGGCTGAGTTTTTCATATTTCGTGTGGGCCATAAAATGACTGTTAACTCATATGAAAAGAGCAAGCATGACGCAAGGCGTACAAACCCCTTGTCGAGTAGTCTATACATACTCATACATAGAACCATAGTATATCATACAGATAATGGTGGACTTTGTCGATACATTCACAGGGTTTCCACAGCCAGTGACCTTCCCTAAAATCGCCCTGATCATGTAAGATACTGCATGTAAGATCTATACTGGATGTATGACGACGTCTGTGTTGTTGTCTGCTTTTGTCGAATGACTATCATGTTAATAGATGAATTTAATGAGACTTGCTGTTTCACCTGCATAACCCCACGGCCCTGCAAGTTAGACTTCATTCTCTGAGTGCTAGTTACCCTCACTCAACTCTTCTCTGACAGGTTCCTGGCACCAATCAATATTATTGATGTTGAGCTGAGACCTATATATCTTTTGTTTTAGTTAATTTTGCCTAGATGGATTAACATATGCTTGCATCTGTCAGTGTTCAGCGAGGACTTTTGGGGTTGAGTAACTATACCTTCATGATTGAATTCATTTGTAATTTGCGGACTGCATCAATGCAAGCACCCACTTGGCATAAGTAACTTACCTCGTGTTTACTAATATTATTTCAAAAGGTAGTGATCGTTCAACGTTAAGCACTGATAAGTTCTTGTTATTTGTCTTTTGTTTGAATTAGTAATTTGTATACGTATATTGCTCTCATCGTCAGCCTGAAACTACTCATTATCCAGCAAGTGATCATTGTTTATTTTCTGTCCCTATACTCATTGTCTATCAATGCCATCCATTCATGCAGATGATGTTCTGCTACCCTTTAACATTGTTCATTGTCATTAGATGCAAATTTATCATTCCCCAACAGCTCCAATGACCAAATCACATTGTCGCTCAACTTTTGCATTGGCAAATCCTGCAGCCTCTTTATTTATGTTATTAGTCTCACCAACCAAAACAATCAATGAACTATCTTACAAGCTATTGCTGATCGACAACTGTCTGTTCATCGATAGCGAAATGGTTTACATAATAGCAGGTAAGGGTTGGCGTTTAAGGGGGCATACTATACCCAAATGGAGATCTGATCGCACTGTGTTTGTTGTGCTTATCTGTTTATGCTTTGCAATGCTATTAAGCCATGTCATGCAGCCTGTCGTGACAACAATGTTAGGGTTGTTATTCAGCAAGTTTGCTTAAATACGAACAGGTGAAGACTAGGATGAGTTGAATGGGCATTAAACGAATTTTTACTCATGCCGCCCATTCGTACATATTTTCTCTCCTGCCCGTTACTATTACACTATTGAACTTTCCCTTTCATGTTTCCCATTCTGACTGCTCGTCATCCTTGCCCATGACAGGGTGCAGACCGGGTTGTCATTTGGGTATGTGGTTGGCTTGACTGCGAGGCATGGTTAATTTCCTATTTGATATATATGCGAGTAGAAACCCTTTGTTATGTGTACATTAATCAGGAGTCACGTATAAGACCAGCGCTAATGTTGAGAAGAAATGAACGAGACTGTAATCAGCTAAGCATATGGCCGTTTATGGCATATCTGTCAAGAGCATATAAATCAGATGATGCATAGCACGTTCGTCGTTGCCCTTCCATTTTTAAATATTGGCGAGTAGTCGTTATCACATACATTGTTTCTGCTCATTTGACGACTACTACTCGAATGAACCCGTTAACAGCATGATTGAAACATACCCATATTGTAAACCGCACTCCTCGTACGGTATGATTCCACTGGAAAGTATGGGTAACTCGCGTGACATTTCTGTTCATACAAAAGGGGTGAAGAAGACATGAATTATATATTCATCAGCGAAGACTTAGTTTCAATAGTTTATGGGAATAAATGTGAGTATTGCTTGCCACGATAGCCTATTTAATGCCATTTGTCACAGCATTATTTGCTTACTAAAACACAAGACTCTGTGCAACGTTTTAACGGGTTTATGCGGTCTCTTATGTATTTAAATCGACCTCAGAGACATTGATTATACCATAAGGTATGATTGCGGTTTTTTTGTTATCTTTTTCCGTGTTTGAGTGGAATCAGCGGTAGTAATTCAACATGTTGTGAAGTCAGGTTATTATCAGAACCTTTCACTAAGCGTAGATAGTTTATTGAACCAAAATATATATTTGTCTGCAATGGACGCAACGATAGCCTCACAGTTGGGTCTATTATGCTGACGCAGGAGTTTTTGCAGCCTTGATTACAGCAGAAGCTAAGACGACTTTATTTGTGGTTATCTTTATCGGTTTCATGCCAGCTAAGGCTACCCTGTTCTTTTGGTCATATCATGCTAAGCACATCGATATCACCTACATATCTGTCAAATTGTTCAGTCACCGACATTGGCGATGTCCATGGGGACATTGAAATAGGAGAGCGTAATGAACGATAACATCAATGATTATTGCAGCCTGGCTTGGGAGTGTTTCAATCTTCGTTGGAGACTTTAACTCACCCTGGCTTCTAAATGAAAGTGATGAACAACCAATATACAGATAACAAGAAGTGTAACTTAACGGCCACAAGTATATTGACCCAAATTACCAGCACTAATGTGTATCTGCCCACCCGCCTCGTACTTCGTTCTTACTACCAGGATCAGCAGGTTGATTTACACCGTGGTGTTTCTATTCTCGGATGTACTCTATGTGTATGATTCAATGATAGACAGACGAGAGGCTATTGCCTTAATACGTAGTCGCTTGGAAGACGATCATCTAAGGCGGAATGATTAATCATCGAAAAGATGCCCATAGCATCGACTACCCTTATCTGAAGTTAAGATGTCCTGAGTGAAATACACAGAGTGAGACAGTGGGAGTCATTGGTTTCATACCTTCTTTTTATATGTAGATAGCGGCTAGGTGCTGTGAAGAGACTCGGCCTTTGGAAGCATGGTATCGATAACCGAGCGCCTTTGATAGATAGTACTTGACGAATGCATGTTTTCGTTCGAGACGGACGAACACATGTTGATGACTAACGGCAAGCTGAAGTTGCACTAAATCCTGTTGAGTGCTTCCCATTTCGTGTGGGCAATAAGGTCACTCTGTCATCGCATATGAAAAGAGCAAACACAGACACAACGGAATGCAAGTAACGTATTCACTTTGTGAACAGAAGCAATCCATTCAAATAACTCGCTCTCATTGTGTTCGAGACAACCTCATTCTCATGCATAACACCACTGTCCTGACTGTACGACTTCATGATCTGAGTGCTAGTTACAACCAGTCACTCTTCCTCGGACCGGTTCATGACACAAATCAACACCATTAATCTTGCGCTCAGAACTGTACCTTTATATTTATTTTTAGATATTTTTGCATCTATGGAATTACAGTTGCTTGTGTGCTTAGCAATGATATCGCCAGGTGTCACCAGCTTAATGGCTGCTAAAATTATGTAATTCTTTAGTTACAATTAATTATATCAGCGTCCTAAAAGCGACAAAAACCCCTGTTTAAGAAAAGCATGTAAATTGTGCCAATTTCTGGTACTTAACTCCAGTTTACCAAGTTTCACACTGTCCATTAGCGACCATATTTAGTTTACATATCATTTCCGGTACGTATCAAAACCTCTCACCTGGCTTCACCAACTCAACTCGTCTCTAGTATGTTTCTCCTGTTTGGATTAATAACTAGGCCGTAAATCTTTCCCCCCATAAATATTCCTCCCATCTTTAACCATGTGCCACCCATTTGGCACTGAATGGTCTGCCTATATTACCAATTCCCATTCTCGCTGCACCTCCATGCTGCTCATTCTCGCAGATTATCCTCAGCTACATGTGACTATTGCCCATTTTCACTTTCTGCCCGCCCTGCCACACCAATGTATTTTCCAAAACTTAAGTCCAATGGTTAAGACACAATGTTGCTCACTATTCGTATTGGCCTATCCCGCAGCCTCTTCGTATCCATACGTTTAGCTGGCAAAACTTATCAGTCAATGAGTATCACTGGTCATCAACCATAACACTCGCTGCACTACCTAATAACCTCCCCTATTGCTCGTCGACAACTGTCGGTTCATTGGCTTAAAAAGGTTATTAAGGATGGCCGGCGGGGTTTTCGTTTTAAGTGCGATGCCATACCCTGCTAGAGGTCTGTCTGCACAGCGTGGGCTATGCTTAAATTTGTATGCTTTGGAACATTGCCAAGCAACGCCATGCAGTCTGTCAAAATAACCATTTTGGGCATGATATTCAGCCTGATCGTATTAATAACTTACAAGTTCGGACCAGGATGACTTGTTCGGATATTCTCTGCCTCATGTTATTATTTATTATTGAAGTTTTCTTTTCGTGCATCCCATTCGAACTCCCCATCCTCAATGACAGATTGCCGATCGGTGATGCGATTGGGTGTTTGGGGATGACGGGACGGCGTGGGAGGGTTAAATTCCTCTGTGATGTGCGTGGAAACGCTTTGGTATGTGTGTACATATATCGGGAGTCAAGTGTTGTACCATCGGTAATGAATCTTCATGTTGAGAAGAGACGAACGAGGTTGTAATCAGCTAAGCACGTGGTCGTTGATGGCAACTCTGTCGGGAATGTATTAATAAGATAATAATTAACACGGTAGTCATTGCTCCCATCCATTTGTAATACTTGGCTTGGTAGTCGTTACTTCCATCTATTTGTCACAGAATTAACCACTAAGCTAACACTGGTTTTATTGATTTTTTGTGTCCTACTGATATTTTCGATGTTCTTTATAATTATCCATGCACACTAACTCATTGGTGATTGCATAGCCACATGTCTTCTGGTGATTTACAACAAACTCAAGTTGATGGCAACTCTGTCGGGAATGTATTAATAAGATAATAATTGACATGGTAGTCATTGCTCCCATCCATTTGTAATACTTGGCTTGGTAGTCGTTTCTTCCATCTATTTGTCACAGAATTAACCACTAAGCTAACACTGGTTTTACTACAAGCCAGGTTAACTGGCAGCCGTGATTCAAAGAGGTTATCGTTGTGGTAATGGATATTACAAGATAATGTTAGGTCAGCCTATTGAATGTTGATTAATGAAATAACACGTCCGCGCAGAGGCTGTTATGGTTGTTATAAACGTCGGAAAACAACAGATATCATTGATTGATTGGCGTTGAGAATTCAAGCACGTTTTTGTTACAAAGTTGTCCACCCCTACATATTCACGTTACAAAAGACGTTTTGTGTGTGGAATTCTATCCCCTTAATCATTTCGTTTGATCGTGCAATCAAGTTGATATCGGCTTTATGGGATGAATGAATAACGCCTTGATAGGTTTCATGCCTTCAACCCAAACTCCGCCAAATTGCACATGCCCTATCCCATTGCCCATTAACGAAGGCCCAGGTTTACTCTCTCTGTTTTTCACACTTCACCTATGCCAATCGCAAACCTATTCTTATCGCCACTTTTCTTTGACCTTTCTTGCTGACTAACCACTTCTGCCAAATCCTTCTGTCCATTCTCAATTCACTCTCATATTCTTAATGTGCACTGCCAATCCCATAGCCCATTCTAACAGACCTTCTATACTGCTTCATTCTCACTGATTATAATCTTCTGCCAGATTCCATCAGCCATTCTTACTGTATATTCATATCGCCAATTAGCACAAATCATACTCTACCGCAGCATTTTGAGAGTCTTTACATGCTACCCACTGTCACTGGCCACAAGAAAGCTCGTGTGGGTCGCATTTTTCAACAAGATCATGATTTTGTGTAGGGTTGTTCATTTGTTTAATGCGTGGGTTAGGGTTTGGGGACGAAGGGACTCTGTGGTATGGTTATATTCCTCATCACATGCACGTGAAAACGCTTGGGTATGTGTGCATATAGCCGGGGGCAAATTGTGGGACCAGTGGTAATGAATATTCATGTTGAGAGGAAATTAACGAGTTTGATCATCATTGGGACGTTGCTCGCATCCATTTGTCAAAGTATCGACCACTTCGCTGTATCTGTTGTATACCAGCTGCCTTGCCCACATTCATGCAGACGTTTCTCACTTTTACGCTCGATTGTCATTGTTCAATGTTGCGGACCATTCTCATTGGCCATTAATCCAAACCATTATCACTGTCAATTCATGCTTATCATAATCCTTATCCATTCCTGCGGACCGTTGGTGCTGTAAACGATTGTATACTATTATCAGCCTCCCTACTTACAGACATCTCCCACTGATAAATTTTAGTGACAATTATTGATGGCCGTTTTCACTGTCCCAACTTGGTGACTAATCTTATTGTCCGTACTTACTGCCAATTATCACAGTTATTAATTTCCATAATCACTATAACCATGATCACTGACTGTCATTATTGCGCATCAATACTGGCCGTTATCATGGTTCATTATCAACTATGGCGGATCATAACTGTCTATTTATACCTTCTATTACCACATCCGTTATATTTGTTCATTTGCCAATGATTTATAAATATTTGGGCTGATCATTGTTACCGAGCAGACTTCGTGTATGTTCTCACTTTCTGTTCCAACAGATAAGTATCATTGTCTATGAGGGTACTGATTTCACATCAAATATGGAATATTTGATACATGCCAAATGTTATATGATCTGCTGCCACATATTCATGTACAGCGAAAGAAGTAACGTATTAGGGCTGATATCAAGATGTCATATATTCATTTATTTGTTCAAGTTCAGGATGAGGAAATTACCGTTTTGTTATTGCATATTTAAGCAGTCGTACAATTCTGTCAAATAGAAGTGAAAATGGGAAGATGGAACATCATTGCTGGATCCATGCAGCTGCTGATGCTGATAGCCTTAAGTGTTGACATGGCACATATAACCAGGTATGATATCTCGAGTATCAAGTTATATTATTACCTGATCGTATTATTGATATTAGAAGATGTAAGCATTATTATCATTAATTGCTGCTATATCTAATACCTTCGTTAACAACATCTAGTGGCTGAATGTACTGTTATTACAATAAGTAACAACTCATGTAATATATGCCTGAAATCGTATACAACGTCATTAAATTATTAAGTAAACAGATGCGATGATTGGCGCGATCTTATAACGATTAAACAACCCATATCATTTGTTACAGTCGGAGCACTACGCATCACATGTGCAGCGACGACGAATACTATGATGCTGACAGAGACTCGTGCTTTGATTTGTGCCGGGGAAAGAAATGTCTCCCTCATCAGATATGCACTGAACGGATTTATGGATACCAAGGTCCCTATATATGTGATGATCTCTGTTTTCAAACCTGCACGTTGCCTATGTACTGCAACACAGAGACCGCGGACTGTAACCCGTGCTCCAACATCTGCAGCTATTCGGATAAAGATATGCTGCGTCAGTGCAGAATACACTGCTATGGTAGGTCCTCATTTCAAATGAGCGAGGAAAATACCACATCAAACTGGCAGATATTCGACTTTACAGTTAGGGTTCCGTTCAAACATTGTCTAGCACATAAGATATAATGCGTCATTTCATAATCTCTCATTTTACCAGATATCTATAAGGACATTGCTGCAAGTGGCTTCCAAACTTCCACGGCACCGTTGACTGCTACTGACAGGTAGGGAGATGTTGGTGCTTGACTTCGTACATCAAACACTACGCTATGGTACAGGACATGAGTGTAGTCATTTAGTAATGATTACATTGACTGTCCTGTTTCAGTCTGAGCATCATCGGTCCCATATGTCTCCAAAACGAATACTACGACGCCGACAGAGACATGTGCCTTGATATGTGTGGGGAGTCCAAATGTCAGCTCGATCAGATATGTAGTACGAAAGTCGGAGGATACACAGGGCCACATTTTTGTGTAGTTCGATGCAAACCGACATGTGATTCGCCTTTGTACTGCAGCATAGAGACTGGAAAGTGTGAACCATGCCTTGACATCTGTAACGACCAAAATGAGGAAACGCTGCAGCGATGTAGAATATACTGCTATGGTAGGTCATATCCACTTAAGATATTGTTTGTACCGGAATGGCTTCATAGCGGCCGTTTTCACCTTCGCAACAAGTCATTGCATAACTGTCATTATCTTTTGCCAGATATTTACGAGAAAATGGTTGTAAGCCGTACATCTACTGCCGCGCCCTTGGTAAGTACTTCTTCCGAACCCCCACCAACGTCAGATGAAACCATCTCCAGTGATCCGATTCTGGTATCTACGCCTCCCCAGCTGAGTCCTGGAAGTCTAGTGGCGGTGTCTGTGTTGGTTCTGAGCGTCATAGTGGGCGTCATAGTGGGCGCAATAGTGTATGCTATATTGATTTGCATAAGGTACGAATGCACTCGGCCTGACATTTACTTCCATATGATAATTGATGTTAGACAATGCTACTATTTGCTTAGCTTACTTCACGTTTTATGTGACATGCAACAGCAACATTTAGTCTTCTGTTTGTGAAAAACATGACAGAATCATACATATATCACATTTGACTGACAGAAAGCGTGAATTACAACTACAGACGGAAGAAACATTGCATACAGAGGAGGCCATACCATTGCATACACAGGAGGCTACACCATTGCGTACAGAGGAGGCTATACCATTGCATACAAATGAAGACATACCTTTGATGTCGTCTAATGGTAACTCGTTTATGATCTCACAGCGTATCAACGAGTAGCCCATGAGGCAAGGACTATTCTGGGGGGGGGGGGGGGGGGTGTCGCACACTATCATCTGGGTCGTGATTGTAGTCCATGAGGCACGGACTGCCATGGGTGGGGGATCGCAGGGTCTATAAATGGTTTTTAAAATTGGTTTTAGCCCTTGTTTCATGTTTGTTGCTGGTTATGGCTACAAATGGGCTCGAAAATGACACCCGATAACGCCATCGTCTGGGTCGCCAATGATGGCCCTACAAAGCTTCTCCCAGATGCTTCTTTGGTCTGCCCCAAGCGATCTTTTGTGCCTTCCCACTTTGTCGAAAACGACGTTAGGTCCCCAATGGTTCTTACATTGGTTCCAACCTCTTCTATGTCGTCTTCCACAACCGACAAGTTGTCGCCTATTTCCCCCTCGATATTTCGCATTATACAGTAGAAATCGTTTACACTAGGGATGCCATATCGTGGCGCGGTATGGAATGGTAGTATGTCCTGGGCGGGGCTACCTTCAAAATGGGGGGGGGTGTTCTGTAAAGTATACCCCATTTAGCTCGGTATAATGTAGGACTTTGTAATACAGTCAACATCATTGAGGCCTAATTATCATGAATTTGTAGATGTATAATTCAGGTTCTCTGAAAATGACATTTGCAACTTATTGCCATATTTCTTTTGGTCTAGAACTAACACAAGCATGTGTTACTTTTCAAACAGGTCGATTATATTATCCGGAACTAACTGTGTCATATCTAGATTTCGTAAAGATAATTTTCTTTTGTCACGTCCGTCTTTCGCCAAACAGAACACTAAAACCAATTAAAGTTTTGCTTCCATTGTACCATAGAAAACATTCTTCGTCATCTTTTATACTCTCGGGTCTTTGGTAATTTTTGCTTCCACATGAGTCTATGTCCCTTTCCAATGATACAGCAGTCCTGTTTCGCCCGGTACCTTAAGATTGGAGCAGCATTGAATAAGAGTTACTATGAAGAATTTTGTTTGTCTTGGTGGTATCATTGAGTGGTAAGCTACTGCATAAAATACGGAAATTGCTGGCTAAATAGTTGCTGTTTTATAAATATCAATATCCGTTCATATTATTTCTGCTCTGAGCATCCCGTTACGAAGCATTATCCGCGATTATTGGTAATAATTTCTCCGAAATGATTAATGATCAGCGTCACGATTCCTAATAACTCTATCCTGACCCCACATGCCCTGATGGCGTTATCAGTAAAGAGTCTCTTAGTCTTCGCTGGCGTCCAAAGGATACCACATGTACGCCAGACATACGCAAGTCAACCCGAGCATTTGATAAGGTACACCTGTTACAAATTACCCTCCAATCTAATCATTACAAGTGAATCGTTGGATTTTTTAAAACTATACACCGCTGTTTGTCTGTCCCCACTGGTATTCATTCCTTATCAGCTCTTGTGTAGATTAAACCTGGACAGTGACACGTGCTTAAACTTTAGAGGTGCTGAATAAGCTGCCCCTCACCTTGTTGATGCAAAAGCTCCTATCATTTTTGGCAAATACGTTGGCTGTGGAAAATCTCATTTAGTTGTTGGTTTATTCTCTTAATTTATGTTTGATTTAATATACCAACTAAGTTAGAGATCTCCGTCGTCAACATGTGGCCACTTAGATTTAGGGTTACGGTCCATAGTTTGGAGGATACAAGTTCCGTCTTCCAATTATCATATAGAAATCTCATATAGTGTGATTTCTCGTTCATTGGTGCATTCATGCCATGCATAGGTTTAACAGCTTCGATAGCTGCTTGAATTTGGCCATCGCTTGATTAACCAGTTTCAATAACTTTTCTTTTGTCCGCTGTACTTGCATCAGTTAGAAGCCTTTAACTTGTATTGTCTCACAAGGCTGCGAGGTAGGTGTTATTTTGGGGCTCATTTCGATATGATGATTCATGGCGCAACTAGCACAAAATGTGTATGAGGGCGAGAGAACGGATGTGGCATCACTGGCAATGAGGATATGTCATGAATAGGAGGGTGAGGGAAAGGGGTGTGATTTTACTGTTTATGAGGATACACCATGAATTGGAGGGTCAGGGAAAGAGTGTGATTTGGCTGGTAATGAGGATATACCATGAATAGGATGGCGAGGGAAAGGGTGTGATTTTACCAGCTACGAGGACATGCCATGATTGGGAGGGTGAGGGAAAGGGTGTGATTTCAATGGTAATGAGGATATACCATGAATAGAAGGGCGAGGGAAGGGTTGTGATTTCAATGGTAATGAGGATAAACCATGAATAGGAGTGTAAGGGAAAGGGTGTGGTTTCAACAGTAATGGGGGAACGCCATGAATGGGAGGGTGAGGGAAAGGGTGTGATTCGACTGGTAATGAGGATACACAATGAATTGGAGGTTGAGGGAAAGGGTGTGATTTGACTGGTAATGAGGATATACCATGAATAGGAGGGCGAGGGAAAGGGTGTGATTTCAATGGTAATGAGGATATACCATGAATAGGAGGGTAAGGGAAAGGGTGTGATTTCAATGGTAATGGGGGAAAACCATGAATAGGGAGGGTGAGGAAAAGGGTGTGATTTCA
>CM067342.1:12142783-12226909 GCA_034190875.2 Urechis unicinctus | reverse complement strand
GCTCCCAAAAATTCGGAAATTGCGGGCAAATAGTTGTTTTTTTAAATAAAATTTTCCTCATATTATTTTGCCTGAGATCCGTTACGAAGCATTATCCCGCGATTATTGATGATAATTTATCCGAATGCTGATTAATGATCAGCGGTCACGATCCTAATAACCTCTATCCTGACACACAGGCCCTGATGGCGTATCGGTAAAGAGTCTCTTAGTCTTCGCTGGCGTCCAAGGGATACCACATGTACGCCAGCATACGCCAAGTCAACCCGAGCATTGTGCCCACTGGAATTCATTCCTTATCAGCTCTTGTGTAGATTAAACCTGGACAGTGACACGTGCTTAAACTTTAGAGGTGCTGAATAAGCTGCCCCTCACCTTGTTGATGCAAAAGCTCCTATCATTTTTGGCAAATACGTTGGCTGTGGAAAATCTCATTTAGTTGTTGGTTTATTCTCTTAATTTATGTTTGATTTGATATACCAACTAAGTTAGAGATCTCCGTCGTCAACATGTGGCCACTTAGATTTAGGGTTACGGTCCATAGTTTGGAGGATACAAGTTCCGTCTTCCAATTATCATATAGAAATCTCATATAGTGTGATTTCTCGTTCATTGGTGCATTCATGCCATGCATAGGTTTAAACAGCTTCGATAGCTGCTTGAATTTGGCCAACGCTTGATCAACCAGTTTCAATAACTTTATATACCATGAATAGGATGGCGAGGGAAAGGGTGTGATTTTACCAGCTACGAGGACATGCCATGATTGGGAGGGTGAGGGAAAGGGTGTGATTTCAATGGTAATGAGGATATACCATGAATAGAAGGGCGAGGGAAGGGTTGTGATTTCAATGGTAATGAGGATAAACCATGAATAGGAGTGTAAGGGAAAGGGTGTGGTTTCAACAGTAATGGGGGAACGCCATGAATGGGAGGGTGAGGGAAAGGGTGTGATTCGACTGGTAATGAAGATACACAATGAATTGGAGGTTGAGGGAAAGGGTGTGATTTGACTGGTAATGAGGATATACCATGAATAGGAGGGGAAGGGGTGTGGGTGTGATTTCAATGGTAATGAGGATATGCCATGAATAGGAGTGTGAAGGGAAAGGGTGTGATTTCAATGGTAATGAGGGAACGCCATGAATGGGAGGGTGAGGGAAAGGGTGTGATTTACTGGTAATGAGGATACACAATGAATTGGAGGTTGAGGGAAAGGGTGTGATTTGACTGGTAATGAGGATATACCATGAATAGGAGGGCGAGGGAAAGGGTGTGATTTTACTGGTTATGAGGATACACCATGTATTTGAGGGTGAGGGAAAGGGTGTGATTTGACTGGTAATGAGGATTTGCCTTGCACAGTAGCGCGAGGGAAAAGGTGCAACTTCACTGGTAATGGGGATATGAAAATGATTTGGAGGGTGAGAGGGTGTGATTTTAATGGAAATGATAATATGCTATGAATAGGAAAGTGAGGGAAAGGGTGTGATTTCAATGGTAATAAGGATATGCCATGAATAGGAGGGTGAGGGAAAGGAGTGTGACTTCACTGGTAATGATGATATGCCACTATTAGGAGTGTGACGGAAAGGGTGTGATTTTAAAGGTTATCAGGATATGCCATGAATAGGAAGGTGATGGAAAAGGGTGTGATTTCAATAATTATGAATATATGCCATGAATAGGGGGTTGAGGGAAAGGGTTTCACTTAACTGGGAATGAGGATTAGCATTGCACAGTAGCGAGAGGGAAAAGGTGTAACTTCATTGGCAATGAGGATATGCCATGAGTAGGAGTGTAAGGGAAAGGGTGTGATTTCAATGGTAATGGGGATATGCCATGAATAGGAGGGCGAGGGAAGGGTTGTATTGTTGTAATTTCAACATTAATAAGGATATACCATGAATGGGAAGGTGATGGAAAGGGTGTGATTTCAACATTAGTAAGGATATACCATGAATGGGAAGGTGATGGAAAGTGTGTGATTTCAATGGTAATGAGAATATGCTATGGATGGGAAAGTGAAGAAATGGGTGTGATTTCAATGTTTATGAATATATGCCATGAATAGGAGGGTGAGGGAATGGATTTGACATAACTGGGAATGAGGATTAGCATTGCACAGTAGCGCGAGGGAAAAGGTGTAACTTCATTGGCAATGCGAATAGGAGGGTGAGGGAAAGGGTGTGATTGCAATGATAATGAGGATATGCCATGAATTAGAGTGTAAGGGAAAGGGTGTGATTTCAACGGTAATGGGGGAACGCCATGATAGGGAGGGTGAGGAAAAGGGTGTGATTTTAATGGTAATAAGGATATGCCATGAACAGGAGGGTGAGGAAAAGGGTGTGATTCGACTGGTAATGAGGATACACAATGAATTGGAAGTTGAGGGAAAGGGTGTGATTTGACTGGTAACGAGGATATACCATGAATAGGAGGGTTAGGGAAAGGGTGTGATTTTACTGGTAATGAGGATATACCATGAATAGGAAGGCGATGGAAAGGGTGTGATTTCAATGGTAATGAGAATATGCCATGAATAGGAGTGTGATGAAAATGGTGTGATTTCAATGGTAATGAGGATATGCCATGAATAGGAGTGTGAGGGAAAGGTTGTGATTTTACTGGGAACCATGAATTGGAGGGTGAGGGGAAAGGGTTGATTTTTTGACTGGTTATGAGGATATGCCATGAATAGGAGGGCGAGGGAAAGGGTGTATTTTACTGGTTATGAGGATACACCATGATTTGAGGAAAGGGTGTGATTTGACTGGTAATGAGGATTTGCCTTGCACAGTAGCGCGAGGGAAAAGGTGTAACTTCACTGGTAATGGGGATATGCCATGATTGGGAGGGTGAGAGAAAGGGTGTGATTTTTTTAATGGAAATGATAATATGCCATGAATAGGAAAGTGAGGGAAAGGGTGTGATTTCACTGGTAATGATGATATGCCACTATTAGGAGTGTGACGGAAAGGGTGTGATTTTAAAGGTTATCAGGATATGCCATGAATAGGAAGGTGATGGAAAAGGGTGTGATTTCAATAATTATGAATATATGCCATGAATAGGGGGTTGAGGGAAAGGGTTTCACTTAACTGGGAATGAGGATTAGCATTGCACAGTAGCGAGAGGGAAAAGGTGTAGCTTCATTAGCAATGAGGATATGCCATGAATAGGAGGGTGAGGGAAAGGGTGTGACTTCACTGGTAGTGAGGACATGCCATGATTGGGAGGGTGAGGGAAAGGGTGTGATTTCAATGGTAATGAGGATATACCATGTATAGGAGGGCAAGGGAAGGGTTGTGTGATTTTTCAATGGTAATGAGGATATATGAATAGGAGGGTGAGGGAAAGGGTGTGTATTTTTAAGGTAATAAGGATATATATGCCATGAATGGGAAGGGTGATGGAAAGGGTGTGATGTCAATGGTAATGAGGATAAACCGTGAATAGTAGTGTGAGGGAATGGGGTGTGACTTCACTGGTAATGAGGATATGCCACTATAAGAAGTGTGACGGAAAGGGTGTGATTTTAAAGGTTATCAGGATATGCCATGAATAGGAAGGTGAGGGAAAAGGGTGTGATTTCAATAATTATGAGTATATGCCATGAATAGGGGGTTGAGGAAAAGGGTGTGTTTTCAATGGTAATGAGGATATGCCATGAATAGGATTGCAATGGAAAGGGTGTGATTTCAAGGTAATGAGAATATGCCATTAATAGGAAAGTGAGGAAAAGGGTGTGATTTCAATGTTTATGAATATGTGCCATGAATAGGAGGGTGAGGGAAAGGGTTTGACTTAACTGGGAATATGGATTAGCATTGCACAGTAGCGCGAGGGAAAAGGTGTAGCTTCATTGGCAATGAGGATATGCCATGAATAGGATTGGTAAGGGAAAGGGTGTGATTTCAATGGTAATGAGGATATATGCCATGAATAGGATTGCGAGGGAAAGTGTGTGATTTCAATGGTAATGAGAATATGCTATGGATAGGAAAGTGAGGAAAAGGGTGTGTGATTTCAATGTTTGAAATATATGCCATGAATAGGAGGGTGAGGGAATGGATTTGACTTAACTGGGAATGAAGATTAGCATTGCACAGTAGCGTAACTTCATTGGCAATGCGAATAGGAGGGTGAGGGAACGGGTGTGATTGCAATGGTAATGAGGATATGCCATGAATAGGAAGGTGAGGGAAAGGGTGTGATTTTGCTGGTAATGAGGATATACCATGAATAGGAGGGCGATGGAAAGGGTGTGATTTCAATGGTAATGAGGATATACCATGAATAGAAAGGTGAGGAAAAGGGTGTGATGTCAATGGTAATGAGAATATGCCATGATTGGGAAAGTGAGGGCGGGTAGACGTCACTTGGAATGAGGACCAGCCACGTATAGAATGCAACCTTTTGGGCTTTGGACGTTACTGGGAACACTAGGTTCTTCTCATTCATTCACGTGATAAATAAACCTTCATGTGCTGTACAGTACATAATTAGGTTTGTTATCGGGGTATGGTTACAGCTGTTTCGCGGTGTACAGCGTTCACACACTTACAGCATTTACTGTATCCCTGCCCCCTTCTCACCCTACCTCTCTTTCTCTATTGCACGCTGCACTCTATTCAACTACTGCGACTACATTGGTGTTGATACCATGGCACTCAGTTTGGGATGCCATTACTGATGACATAATTCGGCTGTGTTCCCGATCTGATGAACCTACCTTCTCTGTAGATATGGCGGAAGCAGAATACAAAAAACCAATCCCCGCGAAGGGAGCCAGATGTGAAGATGATTCGGTAAGTTGCTCATAATTGTAGCGAAAGTCACTGATGGATTTCCAGTTATTACAAAGCCTATATATCTATATAACTTTCGCTACACAAAATAGGTCTTCTATCACTTTTTGTGTGATTTGGTGAGTTATACTCTGCATAGCTCGGTTGCTTGGTGAAATCACTCAGGTCCACAATTATATACCTTAGAGGCCTTTACAATTTTTTCATAGTATTCACAATGCCACAGTCTCGAAACTTGTAGACGCCAAAGCAATCGTTTTGGCGTCACATTCGCATTCATTGTTATAATACTATGTTATCAATATCCCTGGATTCTAGTTCCCACTTTTGCAGGTTTATTTATCGACTTTGCCTTTCTGAACTGGGATGTTTTAATCCAACAACCCTTTCAAAATATGCGTGACTAAATTCATTGCATGCTTCTCCTTTCATTACAGCTTGTGGCTGACCACACAGACGCTAATTCATCCAAATCATTTGTAGAATGCCTCAACAAAAGTAGGGTCCGAATTGTTCAGGAGTTAGAGGAGTTAGACGATATTCTAGGGTATCTTGTATCGAATCACGCTATAACTGGGGACATGAATGATGAAATAGTGACTCAGAACACAGAGAGGATAAAGGTTAGGAAGCTGTTGGATTGTGTCCATAGACTAGGCGAGGAGGCCTGTAGAGGCCTTGTTGTCGCCCTGAGAGATACTGAGCAGATCCATCTATGTGAGTTATCAGCCAGCCTTAAGGAAGAGTTAGACCAGGTGCCAGTTAGAGATGTACTCAGCATTGATCAGTACATGACTGAGATGAAGGGTACCTTTAAGCAGAAGATTGAAAATAGAAACGAGCAAGAAAATACCCAGTACGGAAATAGCATCAGTTTAGACCAGCACAAACCGGTGATTATCAATCATGGACACCGACCACCGGACGCACAGACAAGACAGGGATTCGACGAATTTCACATTCAAAAGACGGACAGACAACAATTGACATTGGACGGTATCTTTCTCACGGACACCGATCGACGTAAACCCCATTCACTGTTCATGTTGGGTGGCCCCGGCATGGGCAAGACTTCTTTGTGTTTCACCATCTTAAATCGCTTTGTGTGTGGTCAATGGGGGGGTCATCATTTCATATTTTTGATGTTATTGAAAGAGTTGGGTGACATGGGACTGTCACTGACATTGGCTGACCTTCTTTTTGATTACACATCCACTGGACAGACTGAGACGCAGAAACGAAAACTGATTCGACAACTTCACAAACGACAAGACAAAATTCTCTTTATATTGGACGGTTATGACGAGCACGAAGAATTTATGACGAGCACTGTGATTATTTCTAATCCTTTAGCACAAGCACCCACTAGCGTCATTCTGCGTAGCCTCGTTCGCGGTACCATCTTGCCCGAGTCCCAAACATTGCTAACCAGCCGTCCATTTCGTCATGTAGATATGAAAGTTGACCGAGTGTTGGAGCTGGCGGGGCTCGCTAACAATTCGGTCAGGACATTACTCAGCAAATTTCTGGTCGGTGAGCTAGAGTCGGCCGCGGAGTTTCTGGAGAACCATCCAGACGTTGCCAGCATGCTATCAATACCGATTAATATCCAAAAATTCCTCAGCTATCTTATTTGGATTCGTGGTAACACGAAAGATATAATATCAAACCTTCCCAAAACAAAATCATCCTTGTATTCCAAACAAATGTTACCTGTACTTACGCAATGCCTTCGGTCTGAAGATATCCTCCTGTATGAAGAAGACAAAATTTGGCGGCACCCAATCGTCAAGTCATTTCTGTGTAAGCTTGCTAAATTAGCTGGCTTGGCCATTAGTAAATTCAAGGAAAAACAAATCTTATTTGAACTGAGTGACCTTGAGAGATGTGAACTTACAGAGAAGGATGTTAAGACCGGTGGTTTGATGAGTATGTTCACAAAGCAGACCAAAACATTTATAGGAGTCCGCCCAGTCGTTCAGTTTTACTTCAACCACCTCACCACCTTGGAGTGGTGTGGTGGGCTGGATACTGCGAGTCGTGATATCCAATACATAACGAATCTCATCGAGCAAAATGACGGAATTCTTGACGTAGTCTTGATTTTCTGCGCCGGCTTATTGGGGGCCACTGAAGGCCAGTTGATCCTTAAACGTCTATATGACATTCCTGAACAAGATTGTCAACCGAAAGCCCAACACGTTTTGAACCAAATAGTCGGCTCTGACAGGTGTAAGAAAAGTGGTGGCCCTCAATTTGCTATCGAAGTTTTTTTCGAGGCCTCATTCGTTGATCCTCGTCCCCTACTGCCATTGTTAGCTCCTGACGGACAGACACTTGAAATAGGTGATATAGCGATGTCTAACAGGCAAGCTGTAGGTTACTTTGTAGAGCAGCTAAACTTGTCACAGGACGAGCAGACAGGAGCAACGGGGACACCTGATAGCGAGACAGGTTTAGATACGGTAAGGCTTCACTTCACTAAGGCGGCTGACCATTCAGTCCAGAACAGCATGGTGACGGAAGTCGCCAAACTGAAGAAGCTCAAACACCTATTGATTAACACTGACGGTAGGTGATAGCGCTGGTTATATCACATAATGTACGTGCACAATGCTGGTCTAGTTAAACACTACATATTTGATTTCATCATTATTATAGTAGCATGGAGGCTGAAAGATGGCACATATTACCATCCATTAAAGAACGTGTACTTATTTTGCTGGATATACGCCAGTGAGGCTGTTGTGTGTCTATGGGTGTCATGTAATGCTGTCACTTGGTAATGTCACGCGTCTGATGCTGTGTTGTGAGTAGGTGAATGCGAGGTTGTCGTTGAGAGGCCGCTAGACATGCTGCTGATGAAGTTTGATAAAATGACGAAGGACAACGCAGCCCGTGTTATAGAGACGAGCCGCGCCAGCACGCTGTGTTTATATTCATATGTGAGTATTTCTATCATCGCAGTACCCAACTAGCAGACCATGCTATACTGACATTATAGCAGGTCAACGTCACGCTCATTGGGCACCATCTATCTGGGTTTCCTTTCCGGATTCGATCTCGGAGTGTCTAATCACCATCATCAGCACATGCGCCCTGCCAACTACTACTCCAGGCCCTTTCATTGTCACTGTGTTGATGTCCACTTATTACGTGTTCAATCTATACGTTTCGAAGCATATCATAATTATCTCGATTGACATCAGGAATGCGAGTAAACCGCATTTGTACTTTACAACCAGAAACAAATGTATTCTGGTTCGCCAGCTCCACCGAGATTTATCGCGTTAGATGCAGTTAAACGAAATTACCTAGCACTGCATACAATGGAGGTACGCTGCAATTTAAAGTTGGTATCCAGTTTCCCAATTGCGGTTCATAGACCAGAGTGAAACGGTAATGAAGGCAATAGTCGAACCCGATGGGACTACGTCATATGTGGGAGTAGGAAACGTTGTTCAGTGTGCGAGAATACAATCTATCATGGCGAACTGAACATAAGAAATTAATATTTTGGGTCTCCAATCGTTTGAAACCTTCCCGCGACCACATCATCATTCGTTCACGATTACCGATGCTTGAGCTTCATCTCTCGAAGTGCGACCATGTGAATCATAACGTCGCTCAATCGGGATAATCTGCAACCGATTTTTTTTCATAATGGATAGTCGAACCCATTTTGACAGGTCGAAATTGGGATAAACCTGAGTCGTAAATCGAACGAAACAGTCAAACCGCCGTGATCGCGTTATTAAAACAATTAAGCATGTGCTAATCACTCGAAAATCCTGACCTCGTGAACCGTAATATATTGAACTAGCCCCGCAGCATTCAGAAGCTTAACATTGGCAATCGACCACCGTGTTGACTGCCAAACTCCAAGCGAATGTGATTGTGACATTTTTTGTACTATATCGGGTATAAACACATTGGACACAATGGGTGTGATGGGATACCAAATTACTCGCATGAGTGTCTGCTGAATAATGATGTCGGTATGTTGGCATACAGCAACTATATATTCGAAGCATATATCTTATGTGATTCGGTGACGTATATATTGAATATGTGCCGACTATTCCTGTGCTTGGGGTCCATCACGTCGTATAAACAAAATCACACCCTGCTATCGGCACTGGCATGATTTTAAATGTGAAGCTAGATCACGAGCCAAAATGAACGCCATTAACGAGATACAAAATCACACGCTATTATTTTTATGCGGTGGTCCTGAATCGCTCCCTGATCTGATCTTAAACAACATTCCCGGCTATAGGACGATGCCGGGTGAGAATCGCTAATATGGAACCATTTGCAATAGGAATAGTTACTTCCGACCCCACAGGAAACACAGCACGAATGCGATGATACTAATGAAAACGAAGGTTAAAACTCATCGTTAAAGGTCACGACCTCTTCTTCGGCTACAAAATCTCGGGAAGCGAGGCGGCTCTGCAGTTCAGAATGCTTAACACAGCCCAATACTCCCCTATAGCTTACCAAGCACTCGCCCACACCCAACCAACTAGCTGTCCCGTCGTCCTTCCTCAGTCAGCCGACCTGATTGGGTATTTGCATAAAGCAGTGCTTCCATATAGCAATGAATTATCCATGCTACACTATGATTAAGTTTACTTGGTGCAGCTGCTTGTAGACTGGATGAATTCCACTGGCATTGCGCAATCTGTAGCCACCCCCATTCGTATTACCACCGCGATTTCAATCGTTAAAAACCTCAGATCTGTCGTATCAATTCACCAGTCACAATAGGCTTTGTCATTGGGTGATTGCTGCTGACTTCTCCATAATCAAGACAGTTTTATTAAATATGCATAGCAGTGAGCCAGTGGTTACCATCGACAACATAACGCTGGCTCACTTTCCCGCTTAAAGTTACAATTTAACAGGGCATGCACGTGCCAGTTATATCGCTAGGTCGAGGTCTACCAACTTTACGTTGGTGACGCGGACATGTTCATTTCTTGGCGCGTTATTCGGCGCGTTTCTGCCTCCTTTGGCAGACAAGGGATTTCTAAGCATAGCCTTACTCTCTCATCGATTTTGGATATTTCGCATATCACCCAAGGCTGCATAATCCCGCTGCTGGGAACCGTTAATATGCAGGTTATGTAGAGTTCACCTGGTTAGTCATGTACGGTCCATGACTCGCAATTGTGAAAACTCTTGGAAATGGTCCCCAATTAGTACTTGAAGAGTAGCCCAATTACATGGGTCAATATGTCACGCCGTTTATATTCTTCTTATAAGATAAATCACAAGTACATACTAACTTTTATGACCAATTGAATATGGCTTGATTTAAAAAAAAAACAACGTTAGTTTGAAATCTTCCCTGGTCATAATACCATTGATCTAGTCATCGTCCTTGCTTTAAAAGGATTAACAGGCTCTCGGTTCCGAAGTTAGGCTTCCGAAATGCAATATGTAGTCTCTTGGAGAACTGACATTGGACTCGTTTTTGCAAACACAATGTAAATCAATGGTTCATTCCTGATCCTGCTGATGATTCCCATGCATAATGTTGTACATAAATGTTGGGTATTCTTGCACAAACAAGATGCTTCCCTAAAACAACCACCATATCGCCCACTTCTGCCTTGATTCTGTAAACAAAGTTGGCATCGACTCGGGAGTAGATAAACATCATGAAAAACCAACATAAAACCATTCAAATGTCCAAAACAGACATGCGACTTTACAGATATAGTGGCCAACATTACGCAACATGGATGTTTTGATATAATTGCATATGGTGACCAATTATTTCTTCATGCTGAACTAAACTATCAGAAGGTATTGAAATGATCAAATATAATCATTCATTATACGCGTTTTACCTCATAGTTATTATTGCACCCAATTATGTGTGATATTATCTTCATGGATTAATATTATTTGTTTATCAGGATATTGTAATGGCCCCCAACACATTGTGCTCTCCAGTGGGGATAGATAACACAAACCTGACTAACAACCCACGAAAGCAATAGTGTACATACTAGCACGCAGCATGTGCGCCAACATCCACAAAAGAACACACACAATAACCATGCACGGACATTGAAATTTGTTTTTTTTTTGTATATTTGTGTCGTATTATGTTCTGCTATATTTAAAATACATATACAGCAAATATCAATTATTCATAGAAAGATTGGTATGTGGATCTTTTAAACATCTATTTTATCATTGTCAAACAGTGATATCGAATGTCACTAGTGAAACGTTTCCAGTGCTCTAGTAATAATGCGTTTTGGATTAGAGGAAAATTAGGTCATACACGCGCCCGATTAGCAGGAATCCCAACCACCCAGACGCGCGCCTGTCTGGTGACGCTCTGTTTCAGTAGTGCCTGGATCGAATCGAGCGGGTACTTTGCTGGGTAGGGGCTGCTCAACATTAATTGACGGAGCATTCACAATGATTGGTGTATAATGAAGTAACATGAAATGTTCATGTTGTCACTCTCATCATGTGATACTATGTAATATATAGTAATAGTTATGAATTGTGAGCAACAGAATTTTTTTTATTGTCCAACTTAAATTTGATTTGTATCACTTCCATAATTTCTGACGCTATTCATCCTTGGATAAAATTGTGGCTAGATTTGATTTGTTATACAAGAAAAATCATATTGCCTCTGTTGAAATTTATGCGCTCTGATTCAGTGGTTTAGTCCACTTGGATTCTCTGACCAGCCCCAAACACTATAATTTGACTTCAAAATTTTACATTATGTGTTAAGCTTAACTATGGTGACCTCTTGCGTAAACGCAGCGCGCTTTCATCTCAATGTATTAATTGTGCAGTAATCCATCTCGCCTTTAATCTTTAATTTAAAAAATTAAAACTCACCAATTCTTAGCAGCACCCCCACCGCTATCCCGCCATCTCCTATCCCACCGCCATTGTACCCGTCTGTCTCGTTCGAGGATAAATAAGAAGAGAAAGTCTACCGATATTCTCATTAACTCAGTCTGGATCCGTTCGGTTCAAATACAACGCCGCCATAAACTGGAACACATTGGATTCAGTTCATACCTATCATATCGACTTGTGTTTTCTTGAACATCGGCCATCTTGTCTTCTTCTTGCCTTAATCCAGACGACAAACATGTCGGATGGTATCAGTTGGTGTATTATTTATCTCTCACAAACGCCGCCATTCCAAAACCGCGCTCTTCAAGAAATGGCACAATGTCGAATCAAAACCATCGCCGAGCTCTGAACGCTGTCTCGAAAAGTTGGTCTCGTTTTGAATTTGTTGGTTTATTCATATCGTGTAGTAATTAATTCATAATTATGTAAAGATAAACATTGTGGAGTAACTAATTGTATATGAATTGGTAAGTAACTAGTTCTGATTGATGTTGTGGTTGTTTGATGTGTGATGGTGAGGTTGATGTAGGACAGAATGGTGAGTGAGGCGTGTTATTGTGTCATGTGTCAGCCTTGTCCCTGTCTCTGTTATACAGGACGGCTGTCGCCTCCCGCGATCCACGCGGCCGTCTGAGGATCTAAAGGAGATCCTCCTGATGCACGTGGACCTCCGCAGTGACACGACGAGGAACATAGAGGCCAGGCCATCTCTGCGCGTCATCATGTGGCTGCCGTATGGTGACGACACCGCGGCCGACGTACGCCGCCTGATTCACAAGACGCCTGCCTTACAGGCGGTCGGTCTGCGGCTGTATACACTTGATGAAGCTGACTGCATCGCGTTGTCACGCGTCGTGTCCGCCTCCAGCGTCGCGTGTCTGTTGCTGTGGGTGCAGCCTTATTACGCGCCTCACATGAAGGTCATCAGAGACTCGCTGGATAACGCGTCTTTACGGGAACTCTGGCTGGTGTTCTACTCTCTACCGAGTGCTGCTGTACAGGCTGACCTGGCGGAGTGGGTGTGTAAACACGGCAGCCTCACCACCCTATCACTCGTGTGTGCTGATTATGATGGTCGCCCTATCAACGTGTCGTGTTTGCTGAGGCACCTCGTCGACAAGCCTCACAGCCTACGTCACATCTACACAGCGGATGACATCAGTTCAGTGGAGGATGATGTAGCGAGGAGCTTCACGGGCGTCTTGCAGCAGGTCAGGAGAGATCGTGATGCCGTGTACTTCACACCGCTGGTATACAGCGACTATCTCCTGACCTCCATCCCCAGTCACACCAAGAAGGTCCTCACTCGGAGGTATGTCTCACCCCGCCATTAGTCACCCTAATGTGTATATGTCTTGTTGTGATGTACATAAACAATGTTGACTTTTGTCATGATGTGATGTTGAGTCGCTTGATGTGTCGGCCATGTTGGATTGAATGTCGTCTTGTTTTATTGAGTCACTATATGTAAATAATGTTTCACTGAATTAACTTGTAGACATGATGGAATCTTATTTTGATTTGTAGAATGTAATTCACTCTGTCAAACTGGACATACTATATACATACCATTAACTGTTCAGTTGTTTTTATCTCTTGTGACTTGGTATTGATATTATATACATGTTTTCCTCTTTCATATTATAAACAATTGTTTGACATAGAGCTTATTCTATTCATCTGAATCATTTACATTGATCATTCTATGTGACAGAACTGTACCTGTTATATAAGGTATATTATACTATAATATGGTTGTGTGATGATTTATTGATTATTAATTAAATTATTGTATTATTACCTGTTGTGTGCTGTGTTCAAAATAAGCTTATGCAATAATGCATTATATTTCTTTGAAGAATTCTTTAACTTAACGTCCCCAGGATGACCAATAGAGTGTAGATGGTTTTATACACCAGGTCTCTGTGTAATCATAACACTACCCAGACAGACTCGTTCAAGCACTTCACCTGCACAAACTAAACTATACACAATGTCAATAGCTTACAGTATATAGGGAGTAATTGGGTATCAGAATATCACATAAATTACATGGGTCAGAAGTTTCATCCCTGTTGCTCTCAGCATCAGTCTCTAGATTCTACCCATCAATACTCGTCCACCCCAGCCATTGTCGCATTGAATATTGAACGGATTACATGTTGTTGTTTATAATTCCTCAAGGAATCTATTCTTGTATTTTCTAAGGTTATCTCTTCAAAATACATAACCCATTAGACTCAATATTTACTATTCTAAGGTGGTAATAGAGTGTCTTTCTGGGCAAGAACAAACTTGTCAAAGTCAGAGAGGGAAACTTCTATATTCTAGTCTTTGATCAAACATGTTCATGGGTCAAAAAAGCAAATATACGAGCAAATATACTTTACAAGTTATTAAGGAAGGTTTTGGTCGATTTAATATGCAGAATAGACTTGCATTGAACGGATTACATGTCTTCAAACATGGCAGAATGAGATGAAATTGCAATATCAACCTCGCTGAAAACTTTACAGTAAAATACGTTATGATTTCGAGCGAAACTCACCTTAATAGAATCATAACGAATCGTTACTGTCGGAAGATTTTCGTTAGCGCAGTTCTAGACTTTATTTTAACGCCCAAACTAAACATAATGAAAAGATTAAGAAGTGCTTTGGCTTTAATGATCATCTCTTGATCCAACTTTGAGTTATGAGATGCCGAATAAGCATACATCGTCGCCCCCCGCGCGTGGCACATGTATACTGGGCAAGAACAAACATGTCAAATCAGAGAGGGAAACTTCTATATTGTAGTCTTTGATCAAACATGTTCATGGGTCAAAAAAGCAAATATACGAGCAAATATACTTTACAAGTTATTAAGGAAGGTTTTGGTCGATTTAATATGCAGAATAGACTTGCATTGAACGGATTACATGTCTTCAAACATGGCAGAATAAGATGAAATTGCAATATCAACCTCGCTGAAAACTTTACAGTAAAATACGTTATGATTTCGAGCGAAACTCACCTTAATAGAATCATAACGAATCGTTACTGTCGGAAGATTTTCGTTAGCGCAGTTCTAGACTTTATTTTAACGCCCAAACTAAACATAATGAAAAGATTAAGAAGTGCTTTGGCTTTAATGATCATCTCTTGATCCAACTTTGAGTTATGAGATGCCGAATAAGCATACATCGTCGCCCCCATGTATACGGGCAAGAACAAACATGTCAAATCAGAGAGGGAAACTTCTATATTGTAGTCTTTGCGCATATATACGTATACTACCTGTAAACACTTAAGTGCCCCCACCCTGAAAACTAACCCAAAGAATCCGGGGTGTTTTCCCCATATCACCCACGTGACCATGCGATAACATTCTTACTCGTGATGATACCTGTACGTGATAATCCATGGCAACTCCACATCAAAATGATCGCCGTGTATGAGAAGATAGAGTGACGGAAATTTCACAAGCGTTGCGTTAAGGTCGCCATCAGGGGGCCGATGCTGTTCTCATCTAGTGCCTCATTTCCGACGAGAAAGGTTCACCTCCGGAGGAGTTTAAAAATTTATATATCTAAATGGCATAAAATCAACCAGCATTAATGACCTAAGTCACATTGTAACTTCACAGCCACTGAAGGTAACTTAGAAGGTGGTTAAAGTACTACAATCCTTGTGTAAGTCGTTTTTCATAGACGTTGTTTGGGTAGTGGTACACGTTATATATGTTGTGTACATTATTATGACGAATCATATGCATCGATATTAATTAAAAGATCAGGATAACGAAAGATCAGCTGTGTGAAAAAGACTGAGGAAGGGTGTCATGTGATAAGTATATACCGCATGATTGTACATGAGTCACTTTGTAACTTCCGACGAGAGATCGGTTCACCTCCAAAGGCATAAAAGCAATGAGCGGGATTGTCATTGAGGAATGTGTAAACACGTTTGAAGTACCTGATTACTTAAAAATATTCATGAGCACGATTGTCTTTTGAAAATGTTACCGACGATTTCAGCCTAAACGTATCTCATCAGCTTCGTATATGGACGAGGTCAATGTCGGGTCAGCCTGCTATCTAACCTCTGACGGACATGACCTCAAGAAGAACAGGGAACGCCACCATCCATGCGATATCTAACAATGAATGCTTGTTGTTTATCATGCTTAACACCCAGTGGCGGATTAAGCGAGTGTGGGGCCTGAGGCAAACTCTGTGTGGGGGCCTTTTCTATTCTAAAAATGAAAATTTCCTAAGATTTTTGGGGGCCCCTTGTTTATGGAGGAACCAGGACATTCGCCCTACTTGCCCCACGGTTAATCCGGCCCTGTTAACACCAGTCGAAATATCTACTGATGGTGGTGGTAGGCATAACGAAAGGACATCTGCCCCTACTTGCCCCACGGTAATCCAGGATTAATGTATACGATAACATCAACTGACTATATTATATAGTATCATATTTGCTACTGAAATTTTACTAGAGCATTAGGCAGTAGAAGGGTTAATGGGCCGTAGTCGGGTCAGTGGGCCGTAGACGGATCAAATCGTCAATTGTGATTCCGACCACATACAACATTTTGGAATGCTGTGTAACGTCGTCAATTGTGATTCCGATCACGAACAACATTGGATAGTTGCTGAATAACATTGTCAATTGTACAATATGGCTGGGTGAAGCATAGCCTGGTACTGCAAGGCTATCAAACTGGGGGAGTGGGGATGGAGGTGCAGGTGGTAGAGGTGGTGAGGATCTATCCTTGTTCCCCATATGCCGGTGTTAAAGTAACTTATCTGTGGTGAGACTACCTTGACTCGCATGATGTAATGTTTCTCTTATGGGATTTGGACCCTGAGTTACGGCTGCCATATTGGAGCATGCATTGAGAGTGAGAGGGGAGGGGATGAGGATGCTGAGAGAGGCGGGGAAGTGAGAGCCTCTTCTATGGTGAGCACATGTAAATGAAGGGTTTACGAGGCAGTGAGAGGTGAGCGTGATGCAGTGTGAGGCGTCCCGGGGCTTTAGATTGTTCTGTATGCAGAGTTTGAACTCATTGACCCTGATCTGGATGACCTCATGTCAAACTCCCGCAGCCTCGCCATCTGTATCACTATGACAACCAGCTCAGCACCACACAAACAATGATAAATTAAGGCAACAAAATATTCTTTCAGTTTCATATTAAATTACAATTTTCCTAAAAGAATTTTGTAAATAGCCACATCAAAGAATCACCTCAAAACTTCATAACACCAATATATTTGATTGCAGTTTCTTTAAATAAAAAAATGAAACATCTTCTAGCCATTTGTGTTGATGTAGTTATTTCAATTTACCGTAGGATTTTTCTCCATCATGTCAGAACGCCTTTCAGCGCTGCGCTACAACCTTCCCAGCCCTGAAGCAATATCGGTTTTGTTGCTGAAACAGGCATTGGACAGGGTGTCATGACAACCAGGAACATCCGTCTGCCGGAGCTCTGGTCTGTAGGAGAGGGTTGTATCACGCAAAGGAACAGGGTTCTCTGAGTAAGCAATGTGAGAGATGGATGGGGTTGGTGTACTGTAGAGAGGCGAGTACCTCATCCACACATCACTGAGAATAATTTCCTGCTTTGGGATCTCTATGCCAACACACTGGTTTGTCACAGGCTGATCTGACCCAATTGACAGCAGTCTGAGATTTCACGCCAAAACACAACAGCTCATATTGCAGACATACAGGGAAAGGGTTAAATGTCAATATTTGGAAGTTATGATTACTATCCACACATCTCCAAATACTCGTAGAAGGAACATTATTCTGCTTGGAATGGGCTACCGACTTGGGCTGTAGATCATGTGAGATATCTGTCTGCTGTGATGACACAGCCCTCAATCACAGCCAGACCCTTACACATTTCACAAGATTCTCAGGACCTCTAAATTCACGTCGTATTCACAAATCCCTTTGAGACAAACAGAGCGTATTTCGATCTAGCTATAGCCCTCACATAATTAACATTCCAAGCTATCAACTTCAAACCCCTTTAACTCCCCATCTCCTGATCTCAACTTTAAACCTTATCAATATCCAACCTTAAGCTCTTTCATGTTTGGTTAGTAATTGTGGCAATGTCCAGTGCGGGCAGATGCCAGTGGACATCCAATCAGAATGCGCAACCTGTGTCCAGGCCACATTTTGCCCTATAAATACAACGACGAACCTCATATAACGGACTTGGAAATATATATCGTACGCATCTACTACTTCGAACATCTCAACATCACAGTTGTTATAAAGACCATCCAAACATCCTCAAAGCGTGCCGATCTACAACTTCGTAAATAAAGGGTTATATCTGCAGTTCGCCGTATCAATTACTCGCTACGCCTCTCGCAAGTCATCATCGAATCCCCGACGGTCACAACACTGTCAACCCTACACAACATAACATGAGAACTCAAATGAAAACGAAAACGATTTTTTACTATGGACCAATTGAGTAATGACAAGTTACACACGGTGACGACGACACTCACCAAGCAGATTGTCAGAGTGGAGAATGTTGACAGTCCTCAGATCTGGTTTTTTAAGGAGAATTAGGTGGGTCATTAGGGTGGTTGTTTCGAACCAGGGCCTCCAAGCGCTTCGTTATTGTGGCCTGCAACTGGGCTATTTGATCCTTGTCGATCTGGGGAAATCATGCGTTGTTATTGATTCTGATCTGTCTCACAAATACAACAAGGTAGATTAATAACAATTCAAAAACAAGACATAGCCAAACAAAGGAGCAATTTCTCATATGAAAGATCCTCTCTAATAATGTGATGTATCCTACTTATAATAAGATATATCCCATCTAAGGTAAGGTTCACAGAGATTTGATAACACACACCACTTAATTTACCTGATGAATGCCATCTGAGATTGTACATCTTATCAAGACTCACAATCACACTAGCTATGGGGTTGATGTGATGTAGCATCATCTTGTCATCAACTCATCTTCAGCAGCCACAAACTGGGCCGAGAAGAACGCAACCTCAGCATCAGTGAAACCGAGCCTGTTGACCTGACCCGCAAAGTCAACACGAGTCCAGTATTTAACCGGCGTGGTTAACAGGCTGTCATGGTAACCCAACACAAAGATCGCCACGACAACACAGTGGACAATCAAAGACTTTTTCTTTCATGTATAAGTGGGGTTAATCAATTATGGAAATATACCTGTTTTGGAACTTATGCTAAGTTGATGATACACTTGCGGCAGTTTGCTTCTAAATCTGTCATTTTGCAAAAGGCATTGTACTAGTGCGGTAATCGACTAATGGGGCGAGGTGAACCAGTAGTACCTCAAAGGTCTGCGCCTGCAACACATACTCAATACAAAGTGGCATGCACTAAATTACTGAAACAGAGAACTAGCTGATTAAAAGACACATTCAATCCTGCATATAGTACACCACGTAAATCGCGCTCACATCGTTGATATAGCTCCCCAGATAGCATCCCAACGTTGATCCAACGTTGATCCAATGCAGGCTCTAAAGTTGATACAACATTGAAGCACAACATTGAATCAACGTTATTTTGCTCATTGAATCAACGTTGATTCAATGTTGTGTTGGTTGACAACATTAAATCAACATAGAATCAATGTTAGATTAGCTGACAACAATGGTTGCTTCAATGTTAGATTGGTTGACAACATTGTATCGCATAATAATATGCTTGTTTGAAGAAAAAAAGGCAGCCATTGACATAAAAAAATTTATTCCTTAAAAACACATGCATTGGGATGCAGTTAGTCGGTCTCTGATGACAGGCCTGTATCTGGTGCAAGTCGCTTTCTGCCCAGTCCACCAGAGCGGTCTGGGGCATACCTCAGCCATTTTTTTACTGTTTCGCCATAATCATGATAGCTCATCTCTCTCCCAGCTGGGTTTTTTCTGACACTGTCTGAAAGCATTATATTGAATAGTGTATGAAAATATGAATATTTCTTAAACGTTACAAGACATATGTTAAACTCTGTTGGATAGCAGAGCTTAAGCTATGTTACACTGTAGATGCATTTGGATAAATAGACATTTTGCATGACATGAAAATAAGCATTCTTTGATATTGAAAAATAAGACGTACTGAAAATTTCGTCCATCAGCCTTGTGTTCTGTAGGCCAAACTTAATTCCCCGACCTGCCCAGTTCAATATACAGCCCAGCTGGTTGGTGAAAACAACTTGGAGAACTTTCCTAGCTGCTTCCTGAGCATTGGAACCTCGAATGAGGTAAAGACGATTCAGCTATTGAATCAGACAAAATCAACACTGAAGTGCAGAAAGCAATTTAAACTGTCAGGATTATTGTATAAAGAAACCTTTTCAACCAATCAATAAAAACCGCTGGATAATCCATTTCATCATAATATAATATTTTGCTTGATTTAGGTTATAATTTATGTTTGAAGAAGTTGAAGTGGGGAAATAAAATAAAAATTATAGATTTAGAGACCAGTTCCCCAGCTATTTTACAAATTTAAACTGACATTTCTGAGCCATTCAAGCATTTAACTAGATTAAGAATAACAAATGTTTCACTCTACCAAACTAGTTTTAATGTCTTGCTCAGAGAGGCTTTGTTCTAAAGATTGTAGATCCTCCAATGATGTCAGTGGCAGCTCCACTGGCAGCTCCACATCATTCGAAGCATGCTGCTCAGCTTTATTCTTGGCCAGGATCTGGCGCAAGAATTTACGCTGCTGTCTCATCTCTTCCCTCATCTCAACCAAAGTTTTCAAAACTTCCCGCTCAAAGGAACTTTTACCTAGCACAAAATATCGTCACCCAAGAATCTATGATAATGGAATAACTCATAGAGTAAGAACTGCTATTCCAGGCAATCAAAAAACTTGGTTTGGAGCTTGTGATGTTAAGTGAATTGATAGATTTGCCAGTATTTGATTACTACTAATCAATGCTTTGCCATGTACAATTCTAACTACCTCCTTGAAGAGAGATTTTTTGCAAGAATATAGTACAAGTTCACATCACTGCTACGACACAGTACCCCTTTCTGAATATGTGTGGCATTGATATAACACAGATAAACCTTGTAAAGGGATCACCTGCGTGGTCGTCTTACAATAATCTATACACATTTCAGTCTTTCTTATTGGTTATTGACTCCATAAACATGCTGATAATGGTAACTGAGATCTGTAACTGGAATGATTTTTTTATCAGTAGCCTCATTAATAACAGGGTGTGAACAAGACCAATTCACTGTCTGCTTCATCCCGGTCAGTTATTCCATATCCACCGATTAAGTCACGCTCCATAACTAGAAGTTACATGCTTTTGGTTGAACAATGAAGTGAAGTTTCTCTGAAGTTGTCAGATCCATTGTCAGGTTCCTCTACACTGTGGAAATGAACAAGTCAATGCGGGAAGATGGTTACAAGGTATCCTGCAGACTATTTCTATACTTGGAATAATAGCTAATTTGTTAAGCTATAGCTACAACAAGACGGTGCTATAAAATCAGTGCAAATGTAGGATATTGGCTCGCAGTGCCACAGCTGCAAAATTCTTCTGAAAATACAAACTACGATTACCCTTGCATCACAATTTGCAATTAAGTGCCTGGTTTGCCATGATGGATTCCAAGATGCCAAAATTGTAATGGACTTTGTATGGCACTTAATTGCAGTCACCTCTTCGCCACTGACATTGCAACATAGGTGTAATCGAAGTTGGAATTGACACAAAGGTACATTGTCCGTAGCGGTAGAGCATGTCAATCTGCCATCGGTTCTGGTGCACACATAGGAATTCACAGTTGTTTCACGAAGTTACACGGCTGCAGAGCATACAAAAGCAACACCAGTGGTTAGTACGACCAGATAAGCTGAAGTTCATTCAAAGTAATTAAAGTCATGATATCTACCCCAACAGGCAAGGATTACCTTATCTGAATCACATTATCAACAACATAAAACTTGTACAACCGTCTTGTCACACAACACTTGAGTTGTCACCGTAAAACCAAAGAGTTTATAGCTACGCTACTCAGCTCTCCACCCGCGAAATTCTGTGATCACGCCACCTGTCGCAGAGAGGAGAAGGCAAAAGGCAATCCAACTTACTGATGTTATGCCTTTTTTGTAAATTCGCTAAAAGACGTTATGATTCTTCAGTGGTTACCTCTTAGACTATGTTTCCGGCTAATTCACCCGCCAGCGATGATAAACAGAAGCCTTCCAGCTTTAGAGACTGATTCACTTTGTTTTTGTATTATCTCTCTGTTTTCTGTTTGTATTTTGGTCTACCTTCTACCTTTGGATTCGAACAATGTAAGTATGTAATTACCAATCGACAAGTTAACTCTTTCGAATAAGGGTATCAGGTTAAAATGAAAGACTGTAGATGTGATCGAAATTCACTTGGCCTCCTGCAGTCCTGGTAATCTGATTGACCTGATAATGGTTTTGCGGAGTTTCCCGCACTAGACTATAGACTTAATGTATACATATAATCATATACGCGATATTGCACCATCGAGTACCATTAGGCATGTTAACCTGTTAACTGTCAGATGCAAGTTGTGTCGTCTATCGAAGAATTCCTGGAGAAGAAACGTGACTTCGAATGTAAAACCAATTCATACTTCGTTTCATCGAAGGGAACTGCTGTCCTGAGGAAAGGTAATCAATTTGACATGAGACATGTCTGTGTCTTACTACATATGGCTTCCACGTGCAGATAAATTAATTATTTGGTGACCAATATATCAAACAAGTTTCTATTTGCAGATGAAGAGTTGCTATCCAAGGCAAAGAGGTGGTTGGTCATTGACCAGCACCGGTCCAACACCAAAGGGCCCTCAATTGATGTTGACTGCCCTTTTTTCATTGTTGGAAAAAGGGTGTACGATTGCCACCAGGGTCCTGATCGCCACGAGAAAAGGAAAAATCGGAGGACTAAGGTGAGGTTAATACCCTTATCAGTTCTGCCTCGTTTTAATACCCATTGCTTAATTTACTGTGGAGACCTGAAATTTCCTTAGTAGTATTCTTAGTATGCTGTTGATATGGTATATAGTATCTCCTCTAATCTATTTTGCCGTTCCCACTGTACAAATTGATCCTTATTAAGCGACGCGTTCAAATTATTATTTCTATTAAAACCTACATTTTTAGCTCAGGGAGACCACTCCTACAAAAAGAAGCGCTGCATTATCCAAGACACAAAGAATCTGGGAAGTCAAGCATCAATTAGAGTGAAAGAGGTCTTATTGATGACCCAGATTAAGGTTAGACAGTACAGGCTTTTACTTGTTGTAATTCTCAGTGAATGTATGGGCTTATATGGTAGTGTTACATCCAACTCTTATCTGGACACACACACGATTCATATTAGAAAATTGTCAAAGATATGTGTGAATGGGCTATCTTAGTTTTTGACCACCTACATAAGCAAGTATTGGTTTATTTGATCATGCTGATGCAGTTGTGCATAGGTGTAATTGGTCAGGCAAGTTTCGCTCATTATGGTCTAAGAAGGCACTGATTGTGGTGAGGCAGAAGATAAGCCAAGTCATTTGTCAACCTAAATTCTCAGCATCTGCTCTGCAAAGGAAGGTTTTTTTTACCTTGCCCTCACCTGAGCTGCACTTTGGCCATGTTTCTGGTTCAGTAAGTACGGTTTTTACATCTTCCTCCGTCCTATTTAACAATTAATGAACAGTCCTTTTAGTGTCATTCATGAGTTAACCTTTACTACCTACATGGCTATTGTGTAGGCGGCATCTGTCACATTACCAATTGACAGCAGGGTGAGAGAAAAGGTGCGGTCTCTGGTCGCTGAAGGTGTTGGGAATGTAAGCGAGATGAAACGGCACCTGAAGTTGTTTGTGTCAAGGGAGCTGTGAGAATCTCCAGCCTCTTCCAGGCGCTTTTTTCCCCAGTAACAAAGATCTCTCCAACAGGGTTCAGCAGGACAAATCATGGTAAGCATCAATTACTTGAAATGATTCACAGCAGATCTAATGATAATGCCCTAGCCATAGATGTTTTTGTTATTCAGCACCTCGTTTCTCTGTCATAAAATCTAGTAGAATCGCTTTGGGTGGGGAAAACAGAACAGTTATTGCATTATACTGAACTTGATGTAAGTCCCACCCCAATCCATGTGCATAGACCACCCTTTCATGCAACCTGCATTAGCATATGGTGCCATCAAAAATGTCTTGACATTTGCTAGCTATCGATGTTGGATTGCCCCTTACAGACCTTGTCCATGTCAGATTGTCCACTGTGAGTTTCACTAGCTAGTATGATCCCATAACCAAGTTGGATTGTCCATAATGTACCATGTCTAATTTTTATTACCCACAACAGACCATGTCCATGTTGGATTGCCCATTGTGAGGAGGTACACTGGCCAATTATATACCATGTCCATGTTGGATTGCCCACAACAGACCCTGTCCGTGTTGGATTGCCCACAGCAGACCATGTCCATTTTGGATTGCTCACTGCGAGGAGGTACACTAGCCAATAATATAGACCATGTCCATGTTGGATTGCCCAATGTGAGGAGATACACTGGCCAATGATATATCATGTCCATGTTGGATTGCCCACAACAGACCCTGTCCGTGTTGGATTGCCCACAGCATACCATGTCCATTTTGGATTGCTCACTGCGAGGAGGTACACTAGCCAATAATATACCATGTCCATGTTGGATTGCCCACAAAAGACCCTGTCCATGTTGGATTGCCCATTATAGACCTTGTCCATGTCAGATTGCTCACTGAAAGGAGTTAGCCACTAGCCAATATGATCCCATATGTTGGATTGCCCATTATGTACCAAGTCAAAGTTGGATTCCCCACAACAGACCATGTCCATGTTGGATTGCCCAATGTGAGGAGATACACTGGCCAATGATATATCATGTCCATGTTGGATTGCCCACAACAGACCCTGTCCGTGTTGGATTGCCCACAGCATACCATGTCCATTTTGGATTGCTCACTGCGAGGAGGTACACTAGCCAATAATATACCATGTCCATGTTGGATTGCCCACAAAAGACCCTGTCCATGTTGGATTGCCCATTATAGACCTTGTCCATGTCAGATTGCTCACTGAAAGGAGTTAGCCACTAGCCAATATGATCCCATATGTTGGATTGCCCATTATGTACCAAGTCAAAGTTGGATTCCCCACAACAGACCATGTCCGTGTTGAATTGCCCACTGTATGGAGGTACACTAGCCAGTAATATACCATGTCCATGTTGGATTGTCCACAACAGCCAATCATTTATTATGGAAGTTATTCTGGTCAAAAAATACTACTTTCAAGGTGGATAACCCACCATGATTAGTTATGGAATCCATGCTTTATATGATGTTGGAATAATGCCTGGCTTTTATGATACGCACAGATTTTCATGTGATGACCAGAACAATCTCGAGTCTCTGGTGACTGAGTGGCAGCTTAGCGGGCGGAAAGACAGTGTATTTCTTTGGAAGAAAAGGTACTAACAAAGATTGTGTAAATAACTAACGGGTTTCCCATTCTTTTGATGAAGGCATAAGACAAAGGTGCCTATTTTATGTTAGTGATAATATGAACTCCATGCCTCCTGTTTAAAATGTATTCAGAGAAGGTATTCCTAGCCTATGGGTGTAATTTTCCTGACCTCACAATATTTGAATGAACTCTTGTCTTGCCCTACTAACCCTTGGGAGTGTTTCTGTATGCTCTGCAGCTGTGAAACATCTGGCAACACCAGAGACTTCCTATGAGTGCACCAGAACCAATGGCAGCGTGACATGCTCCACCGCTACGGGCAGGAAATCCTCGACGCAACATACAACACAACAAAATATGATATGCCATGTTTTTTTTGTGTGTGTTAATACTAACTTTGGTTACACCAATGTCGCGATGTTTGTGGTGGAGAGGGCGACCACAAGTGCCATACAGGAGGCCATCAGCATTTTGGCCTCATGGAACCCATCATGGCAGCCTAGGCACTTCAAGACCGATTTCGATGAACGGGAAATTGTCGCTCTGGAGAATGCATTTCCAGGTAAAATCAGTAGCAAGCAAATATCCATCAAATGCTAGGAATTAAAGGCATGGTGTTTGGTAGCTACAGTTTAACAAAATATTTCCGTAGTAGAAGTATGCAGATTGCCTGCTGCATATCTTGAACCCATCTTCCTCTAATGGCTCTCTCCACTTTGCAGCAGAACCTGACAATGGATGTGACAACTTAGGAGAACCATCATATAATTATTCATACATATGTAAACTGATGTGTTGATGGTCACAGTGTGTAACTGACCAAGATGAAGCAGGCAGTGAATGTTCCAGCCTTGTTCACCTCCTTATATAGTTGTGGTTGTTATTCATTATTATAATGTAAATCCAATTAGTCAGATTCTTAACTTTTTGACTCAACACCCATTAAGACAAGAGGCCCATGGGAACATGTGGGAACTTGGCGAACTGCATCTAATTAATTGGAGAGATTTTCAGAATGGGGCCTTAATTGACCAAAATGAAATTTTCCTGATGCAGTTGGTAAAGTTCCCCCATGTACCCTTGGGCCTCTTGGTGATGTAGCGCGGGAGGCGCTGCGATTTGACCTGATTACCGCAGGCGAGCAGCTTCACTCAAGCCGCGCGCTGGGCCGCTCGGGATTCCTTTGTTCTGCGCGACAGGGCGGCTGCAGTGAAGAGCCAGCAGAATTGACACCCACTGTACTTCAAACTTACTTTGTGAGAAAACTGTTGGATATTTAGAGCTGAAAATGATACACTATGTTCAGAATTGAATGGGCTTCCTTCTCGAGCAAACCAATTCACGATACGACCATTCACGACAGAGAAACGACGCGATAACTTCAGTCGAATTATAACTTTGATTCGTTTGTGACCGGAAATGACGTCAGCGACTTCCCTAAAAGAATCATCATTCGGTTGACGCTCTCCATGGTAACATTCGAACCAAGTTTTATGATCCTCGAACGAATATTGTCGATTTTATAAGCGATCGAAAAAAAATTGCCAATTTTAGCTGTTTTCTGAACTTTTACCGGCGATTCGTGAAAAAACTACGCATAATTCCTGCTGTTATATCGCGTACGAAAAGTTACTCGAAAAGTAACCTTCAAATTCATGTTTAAATTTTCAAAATCGACCCAGTAGTATTAAACATATTGGGGTGTTAATGCATTTGGGGGTCACTTTTTAACTTTAAGCTCAGTTTGTGAGAAAACTATAAGACATAAACAATTAGATGAATTAGTTTCAAGTTCGGAAGTGTATGGGCTACCTTCAGGTGCAAACATATTTACGATACGACCATTAACGACGGAGTAATGACGCGATAAATTCGGATTGCACAGCTAAATAACGTTGTTTTGCTCGTAACCGGAAGTGACGTCGTCGACATAAAAAAAACACTTATCTTCCGATAGCCAGTGCTTCTGTGAACATTCGACCCATTTTTATGACCATCCATCGAATATTGTTGAAGTTATAAGCGATGGAAAAATGTGGTAAAACACTACCACAAATATTCGAGTGGGGGCTACGGGGCGAAATATGCATATTTTTTCATGATATTTGATATGGAAAGTTGGCGAATTTATCAGGCTACAAGGAACTGTAAACTTTTTAAAAATCGCACCGTAGGTTAAGATGATATTAAGGATTGAAAAATTCACAACGTGACCTTGACCTTAATATGAGGTCAAGGTCAAAACAAAACATTTCAGTTCTGCGCATCATTAACGCCTAACGATTGGTGAAAAAAAAATTGGAAAATTTAAAAAAATGCGACCTGTATCGCGAAACAAAAAAGTGTTACTTACATCCAAACAAACATACAAACCGGACCGATCGCCATAACTTGGCGTTCCAAAAACGCCAAGTTAAAAATCTGAAATGTGTTGATTATTGTTTGATATGTGAGCGGGTGATCTTTCAGAACCATGAAAGATTGGCCAGGTGGGTAAGGACTTCTTGTTGAGTGGAACTAAAGAAAATCCTTTAATGGACTCTTTTGACAAACAGGATCTCCAAACAACAATGCCAAGGCCTCTTATATGCATGTTCCTCATATGTGAATTAGTCATTGGAGAGGGATCTATGACCAAGGTGTGTTCTGCATAGATAGTTTCAAACTCAATCCATGATTACCTGAATTTTATCAATACAAAATATCTTCACCAGGATTATAATCCTTAATGCACTTGCCGTTATCTTGTTATATGTTCTCTTCCAGGAGGTAATTAGATTGTGCATGGGAAACATGAGATGAATAGTAGTAATTGCATGCTGGCAACTCCTATCCAATCACTTAACATCACAAGCTCCAAGCCAAGTATCTGGATCATCTGGAATATAAGTTGTCATCCCAGGAGTTCTTCCTGCATCATAGATTCTTGAGCATTGAGCTACTATAAATGATTTGCGCATTATTTATTTTCTGTACTTGTAGCGGGTTTTTTTTTAGCAACACATTCTCTGTTACAGTAATGAAGTGCATGTTACCTGGTATTTAGGTGAGTTTGGGCTGTGGAGATGGAACCAACATATATCTGAACAGCATCTTAGGACATCTGGTGGTTACCAACACATACGGTACTGAGAATAACAATATCCCCAACAATTGTAAATGTTTATGAGGAAGCTATTCCTCAGTTAGATGGAAATGTGTCCATCCCTATTACTCCTGGTAACAAATTTCCCAATTAATTCTGATTTCTTGGAAGAATTTTCACCGTGAGCAAGCCTGGGAGAGGTGGCTAAGCCGGGATGATAACGGTCTTCGTGCAATCAAAGAAGATGTGAAACAATTGTTAGTATCTGATTTGGGTTTTGGCCGTGACTAATTTTTTTATTAATGAAAAAGCTAGTTGTTCAATAATCCACCAAGCTGCATTCAATTAGCATATATAATTTATTATGTTTCATCACCTTAACAAATTGCGTGTGAATTAAAGGTTGCGCGGAATGGCCAATGCATTAAATGAGGAGGAATTTTCAGTTGCCCTTTGCAATCTACAGCAGAGCCAAGCATGGGCCAATCCTAAATTCCAGAATTGGATCCAAACAAAATGGATTTCATGTCATGAGGTGGGTTATACTTGGCACTTTAGCATGAGAGGATAAGCATCATTTATTGAATGAATTATTGAAACCAGCCACATTTTCTTAACTAGACTAGAAATAGGGAAATAGTAAATTAGAGAGAAAATCTCTTGACATTCACTTTTTGTATGAGGCTTTGTGAAGGTATTCCTCAGTGCATCATTGTGTCCTACAGAGATGGGTGAAAGCTTTTCGCAAAGACCTCATAAGTCTTATCAATACCACCAATGGGATAGAGCACCAGCACCGTGACTTGAAATGGAATTTCCTTTTCAAAAACTCTGACAGTGCTCTGGTTGGACTAGTGCAGACAGTGGTTGATAAATTTCTACCAGATTGTCAGAGGAGGTGTGCATATGAAGGTTATCTATGTAACTCAATGTAACTTTGACATGTGATTTCCCAATTTGACTCTTGAGGTTGATGCTGCCAGCTACCACCATATCCTGCTACCCATCTTCATCGAAGGGATGTCCCACTGCACTCTGGGTGTAAGTGGCTCTAGATTTTGCTTGTTAACCCCAAGTTATGGCGTTATATATTTTTTTACCATAAATATACTAGGATTGGTTTATTAATATCTCCCTTCTTCTGTTCCTATATAAATTGTGATTACCCCACTGTTTGTGTTTGTCCAGATTGTTCAGCCTCAGTCTTGGAAATTAATATACCTAGATTCCATGGATGACACAGAGGGGCATGCACAGGAAACTGCCAGGAAAAGTAGTGTGCTGAGGTAAGAGAAATATGCTAAAGGAACATGTTCTCCATTTGGCGCTTTCCCCCTCGTCGCTTGTGCTCCTGACTGTCATCCTGACCGAGTTAAAGTTAAAACTTCCCTCAAACTTAGATTGATTCACAACAATTTCCTTTCATTAAACACAATGATGTTAAAGTGAGAAAAGACAGTTAAAATTCCCTTCATGACATAATAACATTGTAACAAAGAACACGAAATATATGTTTTAACTATTTTACAATAACTTTCGCTATGATCCCTATTAAGTGAGAGAAAAAATTGTATTGCCAACTTATGATATGGTTTCCCAGGGACTTGGCTATCAACATTGATGCGAGTAGGAGGTGGTCACTTCACGTAACCAGTGATTTCATGTTAAAGTATCTGTGCCTAAATGTTGGACAAGCATACTGGCATACGGTGAATTGTCATGTGTGGTACTTAAACAAATAGTTTTATGGCACAGGATATACCAAAGCAAATGTTTGGGGCAGACTGTGGAATATTTGTGGCTATGAATGGCTTTTCCGTCGTGACCAGCAGCACATTTGACTTCACTGTGGTAAGCATACTAAACAGGTCACCTTCTATCTCACAACGATCCATGTGAATTCCCCCAGACTGGATCATTTGTATCTACATGTTTTCCAACTGCTTCAGCATGAAATGAATAAGATCAGACAATGGATGTGCTTGGTCTTGTCACATGGTTATCCGTACGGAAGGTAACCATTATACCTTAGTGTTAGATGTATAAATACCAGTTTTTGTATTGACTACAACTGTGAAGGTAGTAAAATCCTTGTGGTAATATTAAATACCAAAACATCCAACAATCTGTACATGTGTTCCATTGAACTTCTACATAGAGGAGATGGGGAAATACAACAAAACAATAGGTGCAGTGGCCCGACCAATAGTGGCATGTGGTCATGCACTGAGTCAGGGCAACTGGAACTATTCCATCTTCTACATGTTATCTCTCTCGATTGTCAGTCTTATGTAAATGAAATAACAAGGAAATAGACAAACGTAGTACGATGTGGGTTAACTTGCAGTTGAAGTTTTCTGTGCGTCATGTGTTGTGTAAGCAATACCCACAGTCCTGTGGCGAGGGTTGAAACAACAGTCAATCAACCGATCAACGATGGCTCCCCTGAAGCTTGTGGGGACTCGAGGAAACGAAAACCTAAGGTTTGACTCATTTATAACAGCTAATTCGCTTAAATATTTCCATCAACACACTCCTGAAACACTGCTAGTTACAATTATATTTTATGGGCACCAATGTCAATTGCCAAGTAGCTGTTATGAAAGGGATGAGTTTTAAATTAATGTATATGATGAATTGATTAGATCAACAGTACATTGAATGACTCGAACGATCGGGGGTCTTAATATCAAATTCATGACATCAGACATGTTGTTGCTCAAGACTTTTATGTATTCAAACTTCGTGTGTTACATAATTCAGAAACATTCGCCATCTTGGATCTATCCCACGTTGAAGAAACAGTCACGAATTTACTGTGTGTGCCAGAAGCCTAATGATGGTCGGTAAGTACATACAGACCCAACAATAGTTAATTGTAAGTTATATCATCATATATATCATCACTGCTTAGTTGTCATACAGCCAATTCTGGCTATATCAACAACAGGTGATTGTATGCTTGTCTTTTAGGCAGTATTGGCAGTGTGATAATTGCCCTGAATGGTATCACCCAGAGTGCATTGGCCAGCAGAAAGGCGGGGAGGTACCAGTGGAGTTCTTGGGACCATGGTGTGAGGTAATACCGCTTGTGCGTTATTTATGAGGTATGTATAAATCTATTTATAAAATGATCAGTAACGGGCCAATGAATTAATCAATGTGTGAAATGAAGGAAAGGCAAGTTCAGCATAGTGTTTTAGCACACGCTTGGATTACTTGTCGGGCATCCATTGCCTGTTTATTTGAGGCCAGATGGTACCACTGTTAATAGTTGGATAATCCTTTTGATGATATTTGAATGAATATCTAATTGTCTAGCAGACCACCACCAGATCACTAATGAACAGTGATTCGGACAGTGATTCCTCAGGGTTTGTTCCCCCTTTCACACCACGCAGGTAATGCCCCAGGCTTTAAACATACCATGCATTAAATTGAGTTACGTTAACATAACTGCTAGGAAGATAAACGTTATAACATCCATATCCATTTTCTTTGTGCCCATGTATAAAAGCAACTTTCTACTAAGTGTTGTCTGATGTATTTTCCGGAACACTTGATATTCAATTAAACTCCCAAGAGCAATTAGCTATAAACATGTCATCTTTATAGGCGCCTCACGTCGGAAGAAAAACAAGAGATCGCAGAGAATGTGGAAAAGCAGAAAAATGTCCCCTTTCAATGTAACTTCCAATATATATGTGCTATTTCTTTATAAATGCCGCGTAACAAAGAATATTTGTTTCTTTTAAAGCTGTTATCCATGAAGGTTGATTTAAACACTAACTGATTTCAGTTATTGACATTACAAAGGAGCAACATGACAAGTACCGAAACCTGGCACTGGGATTGTGCCTTGACAAAAGCCTGCTAATAGGAAGCACTGCCGTCTCGCAATCTTTCTTGGATCAAGCAGTAAGTTCCACTTTTCCCAAACGTACATTAGATTTATATCACATTATTTGGGTTATTCAAATTTGTTAATATATTACTACAGCTGGATGAAATTATGAGACCTAGTTCCTCAGCTGCTCAGAGCCACTGAAGATTGATTGGTAAGTCATTTGACAGTCTCTATGTTAATTGTTGTTTACGCCTGAAAAAAACCTGCTGGTTCATGTTTCGGTGCTGTTGTTTTGCAGTGACACTCTAGCCAAGCCCGATTATGCGGGTCACTTCTTGTTCTTGCGGAGGAAGAAAATTCCATATGGAATGTCAGATCCAATCTTTCAAATGAGCAATATGGTACATACTTGCTTGTTTAAAGTTCTCCAGCGTTTCATCTGACTTACTCTGGTTCAGGACAATGTGATTCCAATAAATGGTGTATACACTCACGCACGAATATATCGAATGTGTGAATTAATTTACATATCCGCAGGTGTGAATGTTAAGAGAGATTCATTTGTGTAGGTGAGGACTTGCATTGATTGCTGCTTGCATGAAGCTTTGACATCATACAAGTGGGAGGATAGGTAATTTTTGCAACATACTAATAATCAAGAAACATTATTTTACCTGCCATACATAATTGCACAGGGAGTGAGTTGACTCCAGCAATAATCCCGCTTTGCTGGGCTATCTTCTGTCTCCCATCTTCTAAATCTCACGGAAATGGGACCTAGTATTTTCCTGACTCCAAACCCTCCCCATAGGCTATCCATCTTGGGCATAGTATGACAGGTGGCACTCGTATTTGGGTCTGATATTTTTTCGTGTTGTATTTAGGATATGGTCACAATTATTTGTTATTGATTTCGATTGGAATCATTCCACGAAGCTCATGGTCAATGGTCTTTTAAACCATGCACTGATTTGTTTTTACAGGCTGTATACTACTATTGCACGTATTGAAAAGTGCTTTAAGGTCCCTGCACCTCTGAACAATGGATCATACCCATTGTAAGTTCACCTACATGGTTGATTATCTGGAGAGCTTATGTACGTCTTTTGTGAAGGGTAGTTCTTTTTGGAATAGTAGCAATAACACAATAACAAGTTGTACTAAAGTGTGAACAGTAAGAATGAAAGTACTTAGGGATGTTTCAATTTCCAGTGGTATAATGTAATCTGGTTTTCTTTATGTCCTTGTGATAACAGTTATATTGCTCTCTTATTTTCTCTCACACTTAAATATCATACATTGAATGTTTTAATACTACCCTAAATAGATACTTTTACAGCCTTTAATGTATTTTGTTTGCAGAAACGACTACATATACAAAGTACTACACAACATTGTGGCATTTCACCTTCTGGCCAAAATTTAAGTGCTCTCTTGTGGTGACTCATCATTGAAATACAGAAAACACATTATTTAACTTGATTTTGACAGTATTTACTGTAACAATCCAACATGGACACTCACTGTATTATGTAGGCTTGTGTAAGCCCTTAGAGTGGGCAATCGAACCTGAAAATGTTTTTCAGATGCTTTTGTAAATATTCATAGATCGCAATCCAACATGGACACTGTATTGTGTAGGCTTGTGTAAACCCTTAGAGTGCGTAATCGAACCAGAACATGTTTTTCAGATGCTATTGTAAACCTTCACAGTAAACCCTTAGAGTGGGCAATCAAAGCTGAACATGTTTTTCAGATGCTTGTGTAAATATTCATTGTGGGCAATCCAACATGGACATGGTATTATGTAGGCTTGTGTAAGCCCCTAGAGTGGGCAATCCAACAAAAAATGCTTTTCATATGCTTTTGTAAATCTTCAGTGTGGGCAATCCAACATGGACATGGCATCTTATGGGCCATTTAGTCATCTGGTGGCTGGCAAACCAACATGGATTTGGTATATTATTGGCTTGTGCAGCTCCTCATAGTGGGCAATCCAACATGGACTTGGTATATTATTGGCTTGTGTAGCTCCTCATAGTGGGCAATCTAACATGAACATGGCATCTTATGGGCCATTCAGTCATCTTATAGTGGGCAATCCAACATGGAGATGGCATCTTTTTGGCCATTCAGTCATCTGGTAGCGGGTAATCCAACATGGACATCGCTTATTGTGGGCAATCCAACATGGACTTGGTATATTATTGGCTTTTGCAGCTCCTCATAGTGGGCAATCCAACATGGACTTGGTATATTATTGGCTTGTGTAGCTCCTCATAGTGGGCAATCTAACATGAACATGGCATCTAATGGGCCATTCAGTCATCTTATAGTGGGCAATCCAACATGGAGATGGCATCTTATTGGCCATTCAGTCATCTGGTAGCGGGCAATCCATCATGGACATGACTTATTGTGGGCAATGTAACATGCACTTGGTATATTATTGGCTTGTGCAGCTCCTCATAGTGGGCAATCCAACATGGACATGGCATATTATTGGCCATTCAGTCATCTGGTAGCGGGCAATCCAACATGGACATGGTATATTATTGGCTTGTGCAGCTCCTCATAGTGGGCAATCCAACATGGACATGGCATCTTATGGGCCATTGTGTCATCTTATAGTGGGCGATCCAACATGGAGATGACATCTTATTGACCATTTAGTCATCTGGTAGCGGGTTATCCAACATGGACATGGCTTATTGTGGGCAATCCAACATGGACATGGTATATTATTTGCTTGCGCAGCTCCTTATAGTGGGCAATCCAACATGGACATGGTATATTATTGGCTTGTGCAGCTCCTCATAGTGGGCCATCCGACATGGACATAGTATATTACTGGCTTGCGCAGCTCCTTATAGTGGGCAATCCAACATGGACATGGTAAATTATAGGCTTGCGCAGTTCCTTATAGTGGGCAATCCAACATGGACATGGCATCTTATGGGCAATTGTGTCATCTTATAGTGGGCGATCCAACATGGAGATGACATCTTATTGGCCATTTAGTCATCTGGTAGCGGGTTATCCAACATGGACATGGCTTATTGTGGGCAATCCAACATGGACATGGTATATTATTTGCTTGCGCAGCTCCTTTATAGTGGGCAATCATGGAACATGGACATGGTATATTATTGGCTTGTGACATAGCTCCTATAGTGGGCAATCCGACATGGACATGGTATATTATTGGCTTGCGCAGCTCCTCCTATAGTGGGCAATCCAACATGGACATGGTAATTATTGGCTTGCGCAGTTCCTTATAGTGGGCAATCCAACATGGACATGGTATCTTATTGGCTTGCAGCAGCTCCTTATAGTGGGCAATCCAACATGGACATGGCATCTTATTGGCTTTCAGTCATCCTGGTAGTGGGCAATCCAACATGGACATTGGTATATTATTGGCTTGTGCAGCTCTTCATAGTGGGCAATCCAACATGGACATGGTATATTATTGGCCTGTGCTGCTCCTCATAGTGGGCAATCCAACATGGACATGGCATCTTATGGGCCATTGTGTTATCCTATAGTGGACAATCCAACATGGACATGGCATCTTATGGGACATTGTGTCATCTTATAGTGGGCAATCAACATGGACATGGCATCTTATGGGCCATTGGCATCTTATATGGGGCAATCCAACATGGAGATGGCATCTTATGGGCCATGTGTCATCTTATAGTGGGCAATCCAACATGGACATGGCATCTTATGGGCCATTGTGTCATCTTTATAGTGGGCAATCCAACATGGACATGGCATATTATTGGCCATTGAGTCATCTGGTAGCGGGTAATCCAACATTGACATGGCTTATTGTGGGCAATCCAACATGGACATGGCATATTATTGGCCATGGGTCATCTGGTAGCGGGCAATCCAACATGGACATGGCATATATTATGGGCCATTGAGTCATCTGGTAGCGGGTAATCAAACATGGACATGGTATATTATGGGCATTCAACATGGACATGGCATATTATTGGGCAATCCAACATGGACATGGGCATATTATTGGCTTCAGTCATCTGGTAGTGGGCAATCCAACATGGACATGTATATTATTGGCAATCCAACATGGCATAGTGGGCAATCCAACATTGGCTTATTGGGCCATCATCCATCATAGCGGGCCATTCAACATGGACATGGCATATTATTTGGGCCATTCAGTCATCTGGTATACATGGCAATCCATCATGGGCATGACTTATCAATCCAACATGCACTTGGTATATTATTGGCTTGTGTAGCTCCTCATAGTGGGCAATCCAACATGGACATGGCTTATTATTGGTCATTCAGTCATCTGGTAGCGGGCAATCCAACATGGACATGGCATCTTATGGGCCATTGTGTCAACCTATAGTGGACAATCCAACATGGAGATGGCATCTTATGGGCCATTGTGTCATCTTATAGTGGGCAATCCAACATGGACATGGCATCTTATGGGCCATTGTGTCATCTCATAGTGGGCAATCCAACATGGAGATGACATCTTATTGGCCATTCAGTCATCTGGCAGCGGGCAATCCATCATGATCATGACTTATTGTGGGCAATCCAACATGTACTTGGTATATTATTGGCTTGTGTAGCTCCTCATAGTGGGCAATCCAACATGGACATGGCATATTATTGGCCATTCAGTCATCTGGTAGCGGGCAATCCAACATGGACATGGTATATTATTGGCTTGTGCAGCTCCTCATAGTGGGCAATCCAACATGGACATGGCATCTTATGGGCCATTGTGTCGTCTTATAGTGGGCAATCCAACATGGACATGGCATCTTATGGGCCATTGTGTCATCTTATAGTGGGCAATCCAACATTGAGATGGCATCTTATTGACCATTCAGTCATCTGGTAGTGGGCAATCCAACATGGACATGGTATATTATTGGCTTGTGCTGCTCCTCATAGTGGGCAATCCAACATGGACTTGGCATATTATTGGCCATTCAGTCATCTGGTAGCGGGCAATCCAACATGGACATGGTATATTATTGGCCATTGAGTCATCTGGTAGCGGGTAATCCAACATGGACATGGCTTATTGTGGGCAATCCAACATTGACATGGCATATTATTGGCCATTCAGTCATCTGTTAGCGGGCAATCCATCATGGACATGACTTATTGTGGGCAATCCAACATGCACTTGGTATATTATTGGCTTATGTAGCTCCTCATAGTGGGCAATCCAACATTGACATTGCATATTATTGGCCATTCAGTCATCTTTAAAGCCTCCATGGAAAGTATAATGCACTAGAATTTCACTCTCCCAATGCAATGTACCACTTCGTTATGCATCTCCTATCACCAGGAAAATTATTCCGATATAATTTTTGTTTTTAGCAAGCGGTGCATGTATAATAGAAAGAACACAATAAGCCTTTATGAGGAGCATCCATGTTACAAATAAATCTGTACCAATACATTGTATCTAATGATGGGCTTACAATTTTTCAGTAAATGACATTATCTTATAAGTAATTAATGATATCATATTATTATCCAAAGTAAATCAGATCAACAAGAAATTTAGTTTGTAAGATAAAGCCCAAACTGTCTATTTTTTTACATATTTTTTCAATTATGTTAATATTCAGATATCAAGATAGTGATCTGCAGACTACCATGCAGAACAGACAAGAGAAGTCACTTCCACTGCCTTTGTGGTAAAATAACTCAGTTGAGGTCAGCTGCTGTCAACCACACGCATCAGTGTTCTCTTCTGGCCTCAACAGACCATAATGCAGTCAAAACTGAAATGGGTGTGGACTCAACATCAAGTGCCACAGGCCAAATGTTGGCGAAAGACGAGCCAGAGAAAAAAGAATGTGATGTGGAGCCGTCAGTGTTGAAGGAGAAGAAGCCTCCAGTGTTGAAGGAGCCGTCAGTGTTGAAGAAGCCTCCAGTGTTGAAGGAGCCTCCAGTGTTGAAGGAGCCGTCAGTGTTGAAGGAGTCTCTAGTGAAACCAGATGTCACTACTATGGCTTTGCAGTAGAACACCCATTCATGAGTGGCAAGTATAGCTCCATTGCTCTATGTATTATTAATGAAGAAATAACTATTGCTGACAGATACTTATGGTCCTTTTTGTATTGTGTTACTCTATTCAGGGCGACCATTTTATCACTGCTGATCTCCCAGGTTCGAAGCAAATCAAAGAGCCTCATGAATCCCCGGACGTACAGTCATCTTTACTAACATTTAAGTAAGTTAACCAAAATAAGCCAAGCACCTAACTATTTCTTTCATTCACACGTTGATTGAACCTGACACCGCAAAAATGTATTATGGTAATGCAATAACTGAGGTTAAAAATGTTAATTATATGTACATTATATCTTATAAGCCTCTCTATTTGTGCATATTACAGCTATGCAGGATGCACCCACTCAGGTGTTGCAGCTTGGAAGAGAGGGACTTCACAAATCTTTTGAGGAATGGCTTCTGGCCACTGACCCCTACCAAGCGAGGAGTTATAGTAAGGTAGCTTGACCAACTGCAGTGCCTATCACATGAGGCACATATTTAAGTGCAGGCATTTGTCACTACCACTAATATACACACATCCTCAAAGTTGGGCAAGGTAATTTGCGTGATATCTTAAAAATTGATTAACAAACGAGATAAGATATGTGTGATCAATTCACCCTGTTCAGTATCAGTCGCAGTGAAAAGATCCATGAGTATCCACAACTGGGGCAGGAGATTAGGGATGCCCCAATATATATATATATGGGCATTCATATATTTTTCTATATAAGAATATGTTAATTCCTGCATGATCTGCCCTTTATAAATGAATCGTCTTGCTGCTCATTTCAGACAAGTGGGCAACTTGACTTGACTTTGGATGGTAACTGTGGCCTTATGTCAGGTACATTATGAAATAACTACCTGTTCTTCATAATGTCTTCTAGCACATAGTTTACTTACTCCTTTGTGTACTAGAAGCCACAGGAGACCCCATTCCTAACCGGATGTTCATGGAAAAATGGAGGAAGGAAGAAGAGACACTTCTTGTCCAACATAAAAGATTGGTACCCGAAACAAACCTAGTAAATATTGTAGTACGATGTTGTTATACTCCTATTAGCTAATATCCAGTCAGATAAATGGGGAATTACTGTATGAATGATCAAATGTTCTTAATAGCACCCAAGGCAATCCCTATGTGGTGAAGGTCATGCAATTTTATGTCATCAGGTATTTATGTTTTATCTTCATATATCAACTGATGATTACAGTAGTGCTGTTGTGGTGTAAGTCATTGTTTTACTATACTATCTTGGGGTGGTTTTATGTTTATTTTTAGATCACAGCCTCAGTCTGGACTACTAGACTCAGATGATGCAGACACAACCCTGAGGATCACAGATAGGCTCACCTTGTAAGTTGTATGTAACTATCATACCAGTTTTTAACTCTACTGTTCAGCAGAGTTCATTAAGTACCTGTCTGTTTGTAAACTTTTGATAGCACAAATGACACACAGAACCATTATTTATGAAAAATATATGAATTAGTGTTCAACCCTGGTTTGTCATGGAATACTTTATCAAACAATAATAGTTATTAATTGTCATCTAGTCATAACTATAAATTGAAATTCATGCAAAAAGATGAAGAGATTCAAGGTATATTGACCTCTCATTGAATGTTTTATATCTATATGTATTTTTGTAAGCAATGTCAGATATGTATTTTGATTACAGGTTTGACAAGAAGCTGACTGCAATTAGCAAGTAACAGCTAGGTTGTTTGTTCTCCATTCACTACGCAACCAAGGTCCACAGAACAAGGCTCGACAGCCACCATCAAGCTGTTATAACATCTTGCACATTCTTTTTCAATTATCTCCATATTTTTGTACCCTTGTCAGCATGTCTGAAATAAAATAAACTGATATTATGAACACTCTCATTTAGTGTTGATTTATGCATGGCCATCAAGCTTAAGAACTTATTGTGCCATCAATACTATCATTACAGAATAGACTAAAATACATAGGGGGATGATGAATTATTCCATCTCGAGCAATGTGAACATTGAATAGAATAGCTCTGGCATTTGTGCAGGGACTGCAAGTAAAACAACGAGAGTAATATAACGTTTAGTGAGCCAGAATAGGGAAATTTTAATTTCTGACGTGAATTTATATGCTATTTAATTAAATCAGTCGCATTTGATAGTGAAATTGAGGACAGTCAATAGAGCACTCGCTAGAGCGTCCACATCGCTTTGATAACAGAGCTATTAGACACCGGATATATCTGGCTACAAAGTGATGCCGTTATCATCCCATGTTGCGCCCCGAAAATATGCGAAAACACCCACAATGGACCCAACAACATGGACATCTATATTTTATGGGGCTACATAGTGCTGTCGTTATTATCAGTGATGTGACATCACACCTTTTAGTCCTATACCGGGGACCTATACATGTAAGATTTATATCAGTCCTATTCGTGGTCTTCGATATATAACCAAAGATAGTTCTAGTAGTATATTCAAAATAACCCCCGGACATTACTATGTGCTACAGAAGGAGCACAAATGTGAGTGAAGACCTTAGTCAATGATTAGATTGACGCGGTTCCGGATATGACGTTGACGTTGGTTCTTATCGAAAATTAAATCAATTGTTCCCTGACACGCGACCAAATATAACTCTATATTCTAAATATATCTTGCAAACAGATAAGCAAACAGACCTGATGAACGATCCTGACTGAATTATACATCCCAGGTGGCGACAAATATTAACCTGTACAAATTAACCATATGCGATTCCCGGTATTGTCGATACCATAGCTCAAGTCCTTCCCCAGACTGAGACGCTTAGCTGATCATGTTAAGTTGCTATAATTTTTGCCAATAGCTAACTACTAATTCTATCCCAAAGTCTATGACAATATGCTTGATGTAAATTGTAACATATATTCATCTTCGCTTTTATATTTTTTAAGAAACTTATAAGGGTTTTTCAATGCTAGCTTCGCAACACAGACGAATTTTGATGGACGTGAATCTCATATCCCTTTTATCATAAGAGGAATGGCAATTGCTTATGCACGATTAACCAGCAGATTCACGCCACCTCTTATCAGTTATCTTGGGATCAAAGCAGTTGCGTTTATACCCCTCACATTAACGGATCAGCTGTCAACGGCGACAACGGCGGAGCGGGAAACCACGGAGTGCATAACTTTACAACACTTTCGGGGTCCGCCGCTGCATCCCAACTTAAATCCATATTAAATATGCGAGCTGCCTATGATAATTTATGTTTTTAACAGGATAGATCCGACACAACTAGACTTTATATGTTAAATGAGTATATCGTATGGATGGATTTTGATAAAATCAACATTTAACTGCTAATCTGCAAACGCTTCATTTATCTCACATGCTACATCTTACCCTGATTAAGCTACCTACCGTAGTTAAATGTTTAGGATTTCTTGTTGGGGATAGAGAATATTCTGGCATAATTATAAAAGTGACCGACAGGCTCCGTTGCATAACAAGACTTTTAACGCGGTATGTGTAAAATCATATGCTGGTATTTTTTACAGAGATTAATTGCATAGTATCTTATATTGCCCTGCTATGTATATTTTGACCATCATTGGGGTATTCTATCATATGAGTAAACGAGACAATCTTGATTGAAATCTATTACGTCCACCTATAACGAGTAGACCATTAATATCATGGTAACAGTTACCAGATTCAAATATAATTTGCAGTCCATCGACGAAATCAGCGCATACCTAGATCTGATTATTTGCTCTGTGTATTTGGCTTGATTCACTGAACTATCGTGTATTGCAGGGTGGCGATAAAAAATGTTGATAAAGTGCCTATATATGACTGTTATTGACGGGGCCATCATAGAGCCTGATATATTCAGACGGGGTGACCTAAGTTGCCTGGATCAGATGTGTATGTTGAGCACGTGGGATTACTTGACATGTTGACGGCACAGGAAGCGTCTGAACACCCCTACAAGCGGATAATTTCAACTGTCTAGAAGCGGTGTGTTTCGTCAACATCAAGCCTTGTTTAGCCCATGTTAAAGCGATACAAATTGGGTGCCCGAAATCTAGAGTACATCTTAGTATAATAGATATTTTGCGGCCAGGTGCATTTCCTGCATTCACTGATTGTTTTCAGTTAGTATAAACCATTGATTGTAATGATCTTTTTAAATGTGGTAATTTGTATAAGAGTAGTATTTCAATATATATATATATATATATATATATATATATATATATATATATATATATATATATATATATATATATATATATATATATATATATATATATATATATATATATATATATATATATATATATATATATTATATCATACCCAGCAACACACATAGCGTTCCGCCAACGTTACTGTTAGTCACATAATGTTGTTACTGTAAGAATATCAACAAGACTCCATGTTGCATTCTAGCTTAATAATAACCACTGCGTATGCGCTGGATCGCTTTCCGCGATACACAAAACCGTAAACTTAACATTACGATCCTGTTACATCTCCCCCTTTTAAGTTACTCACAAACTCACAGTAGTTATACATGTTTCAATAAAACAATACCAAATTTTAGTCTCTCTAGTACTCTATTTATAGAAGTCACTATTACAGTTCAATGTGATTTACAACAGTTTAAGCAAATAATAATATTTTAACATTATACAAGCGCTTCTCGTACTAAAGAATATCACAACTAAATGGTATAACAGGGGAACACTACATAATCATTATCTGGAGAGGAGACACACATTATGTATTTTGACATGAAACATATACACATTCCTTCTCCAATATACTATAAATCAAGCCTTGTCACTGGCTTTACTGTTCTGCCTGCTCTTGTAGTAACAGTACGCGAATTATCGTAACAGGGCTGTTGCTTATAGCACTAGATCCTTCAGTAGGTTGTTCACTATTTGGAGTATAAACATGATCTCCAATGTTGACATCTGTAGGTAAAGATTGCAGGTGTCGACGATTTCGTCGAACGACAGATCCCTGATCTGTTCTCACCACAACTGATCTTGGAGTTTCCGCCTGTGTTATAACTGTGGCACCGTTCCAGACCTTCTCATTGTCCGTCCACACCAATACTTTCTGACATTCTTTCTGAGGGGAGAGAGGTCGTGATGCATGATGTCGATCATGATATTTTTTTAAGCCTTTGCTTCATAATCATTGTCCTGCACTTTGCTCTGAGATGGCCATCCTTGCTGCAGATTCTTTTGTAGAATTGGCAAGGTAGTCCTAATCTGTCTACCCATCATCAGCTGTAAAGGACTGAATCCTGTGGAAGTCGTTGGTGTCGCTCTATAGATCATAAGACCTAACATAGGATCTTCCTGTCGAAGAATTGACTTTGCTGTCTGTACCGCCCTCTCAGCTTCGCCGTTCACCTGCAGGAAATGGGGACTTGTAGTCACATGACTAAATCCATAATGAGCTCCAAACGATGCGAACTCTTGAGATGTGAACTGGGCTCCGTTATCAGATGGACGATTTCGATATATCTCGAGTAGTAGTCAATCACTATGAGGTACATCAGTTTGTTGTACTCACACAAGTCGGCTGCTACCCGTTCCCATGGACGAGAGGGTAACGGAGTAGAGATGAGTGGCTCATGTCTGTGTGCTTTCTGAAACTTCTGGCAATGGGTGCAAGATTCCACAAGTTCTTGTATCTGCTTGCTGATCCCAATCCAGTAAAAAGACAATCTGGCCCTCTCTCGGCACTTGTTTATCCCCTGGTGCCGTCATGAATCCTGCGCAATATATCACTTTGAAGGCTCTTTGGGATGTACATTCTGTCATCATACAGCAGTAATCTCTCCGATACTGACAAGTGATTCATAATCTCATAGTTTCCACGCAGGTGTAGAGGTACATCTCTTATGTGCTTTGGCCAACCAGACAAAGTATAGTCGATGACTATCTGCAACTCCTCATCCTTGTCGGTCGCAACCTTGACATCTTCAAGCTTAGCTGTGGAGAACGACTTCTCTTGCAATGCGTCCTCATGAATCGTAACCTCTTCTGCCTTAACGGTGTCAACAGAATCGTGCTGCATGAGACTCCTTGATAAAGTGTCAGCCACGACCATGTCCTTCCCTGGTACATACTCAGCTCTCAGTCTCCAACCAAGACAGGTATTGCGTGAACTTCTCACATACCCACACTGAGGCCAAACATTCCTTTTCTATTTGCGCATAGTTTCATTCAGCTGTGGTTAGTGAGCGAGATGCAAAAGCTATTGGCTTAAGTTCATTACTTCCAGTTTTCAGTTGCATCAGGATTGCTCCCAGTCCAAAACTACTTGCATCTGCAGACACTACAGTCTGTAGGTTCGGGTCAAAATATGCAAGCACAGGCGTTGAAGTAATGAGTAACTTTGCCTCTCGAAAGGCCCTGTCTTGACTCGATCCCCATGTCCAAACCATATTGGAGCGTAGCAGGTCATTCATGGGTTTTAACACTGTGGCTAACTTCTCCACGAACCGTCCTAGGTAGTTTATCATACCCAGACATCTCTTCAGCTCCGTGACATTTGTCGGCACTTCCAGTTCACTTATGGCCTGTATCTTATTCCTGGATGGCCTTATGCCGTTGCAATCAATGTGATGTCCCAGAAATTCTAGATTGGACTTACATACGTTACATTTGGATTTATTCAGTTTAGGTCCTGACTTGCCTATCAGCTCAATGACTTTTGCCAATCTTGTCTCGTGTTCCTCCTCAGTTGAACCGTACACTAGGATATCATCCATATAGAGGGCGACTCCGTCACTGTCTTGCAACAGGTCGGTCATGACCCGCTGGAATACCTCCGCCCACTCGTGATTCCAAAGGGCAATCTACGAAAGCAATATCTGCCAAATGGAGTGATGAATGTTGTCAACTTGGAACGCTCTGGGTTCAATGGTATGGCCCAAAAATCACTTGCCGCATCCAGGGATGAGAATATTTTTGCTCTTGACAATTTTGGTAGAATGTCATCTAGAGTTGGTAAGATATACCTTTCTCTTACCACAGACTCATTCAATCACACAATCGGACTGTCTTGTCCTTTTTCAACACTGGAACGATTGGAGCACACCACTCTGTTGGTTCCTGAACGGGAGCAATTACACCATGGCTCTCCATCCGTCGCAGTTCCTCTTTAACCTTTGACATTAGAGGTATGGGTATCCTACGCGCTGTGTAAGTGCTGTATGGCTCTGCATCAGCTTTTAATCTAATGTTGATCGGTGGACACTTCATGAGCCCTAAATCACCATACACTGAAGAATCCATTTTTGTTTCGATCAACCGGAGAGGCATTCATATATTTTTCTATATAAGAATATGTTAATTCCTGCCCTTTATAATTGAATCGTCTTGCTGCTCATTTCAGACAAGTGGGCAACTTGACTTTACTTTTGATGGTAACTGTGGCCTTATGTCAGGTACATTATGAAATAACTACCTGTTCTTCATAATGTCTTCTAGCACATAGTTTACTTACTCCTTTGTGTACTAGAAGCCACAGGAGACCCCATTCCTAACCGGATGTTCATGGAAAAATGGAGGAAGGAAGAAGAGACACTTCTTGTCCAACATAAAAGATTGGTACCCGAAAAAAACCTAGTAAATATTGTAGTACGATGTTGTTATACTCCTATTAGCTAATATCCAGTCAGATAAATGGGGAATTACTGTATAAATGATCAAATGTTCTTTATAGCACCCAAGGCAATCCCTATGTGGTGAAGGTCATGCAATTTTATGTCATCAGGTATTTATGTTTTATCTTCATATATCAACTGATGATTACAGTAGTGTTGTTGTGGTGTAAGTCATTGTTTTACTATACTATCTTGGGGTGGTTTTATGTTTATTTTTAGATCACAGCTTCAGTCTGGACTACTAGACTCGGATGATGCAGACACAACCCTGAGGATCACAGATAGGCTCACCTTGTAAGTTGTATGTAACTATCATACCAGTTTTTAACTCTACTGTTCAGCAGAGTTTATTAAGTACCTGTCTGTTTGTAAACTTTTGATAGCACAAATGACACACAGAACCATCTGGTGACAATTGTACCTTGCAGCCTAAAAATCGCGAGTTATTTATGAAAATATATGAATTAGTGTTCAACCCTGGTGTGTCATTGAATACTTTATCACACAATAATAGTTATTGTCATCTAGTCATAACTTTAAATTGAAATTCATGCCAAAAGATGAAGAGATTCAAGGTATATTGACCTCTCATTGAATGTTTTATATCTATATGTATTTTTTGTAAGCAATGTCAGATATGTATTTTGATTACAGGTTTGACAAGAAGCTGACTGCAATTAGCAAGTAACATCAAGGTTGTTAGTTCTCCATTCACTACGCAACCAAGGTCCACAGAACAAGGCTCGACAGCCACCATCAAGCTGGTATAACATCTTGCACATTCTTTTTCAATTATCTCCATATTTTTGTACTCTTGTAAGCATGTCTGAAATAAAATAAACTGATATTATGAACACTCTCATTTAGTGTTGATTTATGCATGGCCATCAAGCTTAAGGACTTATTGTGTCATCAATACTATCATTACAGAATAGACTAAAATACATAGGGGAATGATGAATTATTCCACCTCGAGCAATGTGAAGATTGAATAGAATAGCTCTGGCATTTATGCAGGGACTGCAAGTAAAACAACGATAATACTATAAAGTTTAGTGAGCTAGAATAGGGAAATTTTAATATCTGACGTGAATTTATATGCTATTTAATTAAATCAGTCGCATTTGATAGTGAAATTGAGGACAGTCAATAGAGCACTCGCTAGAGCGTCCACATCGCTTTGATAACGGAGCTATTAGACACCGGATATATCTGGCTACAAAGTGATGCCGTTATCATCCCATGTTGCGCCCCGAAAATATGCGAAAACACCCACAATGGACCCAACAACATGGACATCTATATTTTATGGGGCTACATAGTGCTGTCGTTATTATCAGCGATGTGACATCACACCTTTTAGTCCTATACCGGGGACCTATACATGTAAGATTTATATCAGTCCTATTCGTGGTCTTCGATATATAACCAAAGATAGTTCTAGTAGTATATTCCAAATAACCCCCGGACATTACTATGTGCTACAGAAGGAGCACAAATGCGAGTGAACACCATAGTCAATGATTAGATTGACGCGGTTCCGGATATGATGTTGACGTTGGTTCTTATCGAAAATTAAATCAATTGTTCCCTGACACGCGACCAAATATAACAGATAAGCAAACAGACCTGATGAACGATTCTGACTGAATTATACATCCCAGGTGGCGACAAATATTAACCTGTACAAATTAACTATATGCGATTCCCGGTATTGTCGATACCATAGCTCAAGTCCTTCCCCAGACTGAGACGCTTAGCTGATCATGTTAAGTTGCTATAATTTTTGCCAACAGCTAACTACTAATTCTATCCCAAAGTCTATGACAATATGCTTGATGTAAATTGTAACATATATTCATCTTCGCTTTTATATTTTTTTAAGAAACTTATAAGGGTTTTTCAATGCTAGCTTCGCAACACAGACGAATTTTGATGGACGTGAATCTCATATCCCTTTTATCATAAGAGGAATGGCAATTGCTTATGCACGATTAACCAGCAGATTCACGCCACCTCTTATCAGTTATCTTGGGATCAAAGCAGTTGCGTTTATACCCCTCACATTAACGGATCAGCTGTCAACGGCGACAACGGCGGAGCGGGAAACCACGGAGTGCATAACTTTACAACACTTTCGGAGTCCGCCGCTGCATCCCAACTTAAATCCATATTAAATATGCGAGCTGCCTATGATAATTTATGTTTTTAACAGGATAGATCCGACACAACTGGACTTTATATGTTAAATGAGTATATCGTATGGATGGATTTTGATAAAATCAACATTTAACTGCTAATCTGCAAACGCTTCATTTATCTCACATGCTACATCTTACCCTGATTAAGCTACCTACCGTAGTTAAATGTTTAGGATTTCTTGTCGGGGATAGAGAATTTTCTGGCATAATTATGAAAGTGACCGACAGGCTCCGTTGCATAACAAGACTTTTAACGCGGTATGTGTAAAATCATATGCTGGTATTCTTTACAGAGATTAATTGCATAGTATCTTATATTGCCCTGCTATGTATATTTTGACCATCATTGGGGTATTCTATCATATGAGTAAACGAGACAATCTTGATTGAAATCTATTACGTCCACCTATAACGAGTAGACCATTATTATCATGGTAACAGTTACCAGATTCAAATATAATTTGCAGTCCATCGACGAAATCAGCGCATACCTAGATCTGATTATTTGCTCTGTGTATTTGGCTTGATTCACTGAACTATCGTGTATTGCAGGGTGGCGATAAAAATGTTGATAAAGTGCCTATATATGACTATTATTGACGGGGCCATCATAGAGCCTGATATATTCAGACGGGGTGACCTAAGTTGCCTGGATCAGATGTGTATGTTGAGCACGTGGGATTACTTGACATGTTGACGGCACAGGAAGCGTCTGAACACCCCTACAAGCGGATAATTTCAACTGTCTAGAAGCGGTGTGTTTCGTCAACATTAAGCCTTGTTTAGCCCATTTTAAAGCGATACAAATTGGGTGCCCGAAATCTAGAGTACATCTTAGTATAATAGATATTTTGCGGCCAGGTGCATTTCCTGCATTCACTGATTGTTTTCAGTTAGTATAAACCATTGATTGTAATGATCTTTTTAAATGTGGTAATTTGTATAAGAGTAGTATTTCAATATATATATATATATATATATTATATCATACCCAGCAACACACATAGCGTTCCGCCAACGTTACTGTTAGTCACATAATGTTGTTACTGTAAGAATATCAACAAGACTCCATGTTGCATTCTAGCTTAATAATAACCACTGCGCATGCGCTGGATCGCTTTCCGCGATACACAATACCGTAAACTTAACATTACGATCCTGTTACATCTCCCCCTTTTAAGTTACTCACAAACTCGCAGTAGTTATACATGTTTCAATAAAACAATACCAAATTTTAGTCTCTCTAGTACTCTATTTATAGAAGTCACTATTACAGTTCAATGTGATTTACAACAGTTTAAGCAAATAATAATATTTTAACATTATACAAGCGCTTCTCGTACTAAAGAATATCACAACTAAATGATATAACAGGGGAACACTACATAATCATTATCTGGAGTGGAGACACACATTATGTATTTTGACATGAAACATATACACATTCCTTCTCCAATATACTATAAATCAAGCCTTGTCACTGGCTTTACTGTTCTGCCTGCTCTTGTAGTAACAGTACGCGAATTATCGTAACAGGGCTGTTGCTTATAGCACTAGATCCTTCAGTAGGTTGTTCACTACTTGGAGTATAAACATGATCTCCAATGTTGACATCTGTAGGTACAGATTGCAGGTGTCGACGATTTCGTCGAACGACAGATCCCTGATCTGTTCTCACCACAACTGATCTTGGAGTTTCCGCCTGTGTTATAACTGTGGCATCGCTACAGACCTTCTCATTGTCCGTCCTCACCAATACATTCTGAGGGGAGAGAGGTCGTGATGCATGATGTCATTCATGATATTTTTTTAAACCTTTGCTTCATAATCATTGTCCCGCACTTTGCTCTGAGATGGCCATCCTTGCTGCAGATTCTTTTGTAGAATTGGCAAGGTAGTCCTAATCTGTCTACCCATCATCAGCTGTAAAGGACTGAATCCTGTGGAAGTCGTTGGTGTCGCTCTATAGATCATGACCTAACATAGGATCTTCCTGTCGAAGAATTGACTTTGCTGTCGGTACCGCCCTCTCAGCTTCGCCGTTTACCTGCGGGAAATGGGGACTTGTAGTCACATGACTAAATCCATAATGAGCTCCAAACGATGCGAACTCTTGAGATGAGAACTGGGGTCCGTTATCAGATGTACGATTTCGATATATCTCGAGTAGTAGTCAATCACTATGAGGTACATCAGTTTGTTGTACTCACACAAGTCGGCTGCTACCCGTTCCCATGGACGAGAGGGTAACGGAGTAGAGATGAGTGGCTCATGTCTGTGTGCTTTCTGAAACTGCTGACAATGGGTGCAAGATTCCACAAGTTCTTGTATCTGCTTGCTGATCCCAATCCAGTAAAAAGACAATCTGGCCCTCTCTCGGCACTTGTTTATCGGTGGCCGTCATGAATCCTGTGCAATATATCACTTTGAAGGCTCTTTGGGATGTACATTCTGTCATCATACAGCAGTAATCTCTCAGATACTGACAAGTGATTCCTAATCTCATAGTATCCACGCAGGTGTAGAGGTACATCTCTTATGTGCTTTGGCCAACCAGACAAAGTATAGTCGATGACTATCTGCAACTCCTCATCCTTGTCGGTCGCAACCTTTACATCTTCAAGCTTCGCTGTGGAGAACGACTTCTCTTGCAATGCGTCCACATGAATCGTAACCTCTTCTGCCTTAACGGTGTCAACAGAATCGTGCTGCATGAGACTCCTTGATAAAGTGTCAGCCACGACCATGTCCTTCCCTGGTACATACTCAGCTCTGGGATTGAATCTCATAAGCCGAAGCGCAGACGCTGGCATCGTATTGGCACCTGATCAATTTCCTTGCTCATAATCAGGGGTACCAGCGGTTTATGGTCAGTTTACAACTTAAATGTCTCCAACCAAGACAGGTATTGCGTGCGAACTTCTCACATGATCACACTGAGGCCAAACATTCCTTTTCTATTTGGGCATAGTTTCTTTCAGCTGTGGTTAGTGAGCGAGATGCAAACGCTATTGGCTTAAGTTCATTACTTCCAGTTTTCAGTTGCATCAGGATGCTCCCAGTCCAAAACTACTTGAACCTGCAGACACTACAGTCGGTAGGTTCGGGTCAAAATATGCAAGCACAGGCGCTGAAGTAATGAGTAACTTCGCCTCTCGATAGGCCCTGTCTTGACTCGATCCCCATGTCCAAACCATATTGGAGCGTAGCAGGTCATTCATGGGTTTTAACACTGTGGCTAACTTCTCCACGAACCGTCCTAGGTAGTTTATTATACCCAGACATCTCTTCAACTTCGTGACATTTGTCGGCGCTTCCAATTCACTTATGGCCTGTATCTTATTCCTGGATGGCCTTATGCCGTTGCAATCAATGTGATGTCCCAGAAATTCTAGATTGGATTTGCGTAGGTTACATTTGGATTTATTCAGTTTTCAGGTGGGAGATGGAGGCTTTAATTATAATAGATCATTGAAATACCATTAAGTTCCTACACCTTACCTTCACTGTTATTGCGTCTACTTCCTCCAACTAACGAACACCTGTCGACTTGTCATCTACACGACGTTGGGTGACTGGAAATTGTCGCCAACCAGTGACCCGTGCTTTCTAGAGTGACTCAAACACAAGAAGGTGATTGTACATATCATATAGTATACTCAATCATCAAAAGTGGCGCTGTGCTAAAATATCTTTATACGTAAGGAAGTCACTTCATCAAAATTAAATCCTTTCGTACATAAATTTGTTCATTCGTTGGAGACAACAATTATGCTATGAATGACCGCGGCAAAACCGTTTTGCCATAAAAGAGTCCGTAATCTGATCAATACATAAGAATGATTTGCCTTTATTCAATCTGTTGTTTGCCTGCTTGTTGGAAATGCACATGCTGTCTTGCTACCTATTGCTGAAAATGATGCAAACCCTCAGGTTTTACTTCACAGTGAAATATTTGATGATAAGCTGAATGTGTTCATTACCTAGGCGAACAAAGTCTGCATCACTGCTCCCACATTCTAATCGAAAGGACCCAATGTTTCCAAACATTTACCGAAACACATCCTCATACGTATTATCGCTAACAAAATCAATTATATGGACCCATGGATTGTGGCATAGACACCAAACTGTCGGCACCCCGCATTGCTTTCATTAACTGCTAAAGAATAAACGCATAACTCGCTGTTGTAATGGAGGCGGTGAACGAATATTGGTTTGACGGGAGCGTTAATATTTAAATTGTCATTCTGTGCAAAAACGCAGCTGATGATTTCGCAATCACGCCTTCAGTATTCTCGCAATCCGGTATATTGGTTAGGATAGGGCATGTATATTAAGGACCTGTAAATTTGCCCATTTGAGCATATCACATGAAATCAAAGCAGAATGTGAGCTTTGTTCCAATTATTGATAATAACATTTCGTAATATATTGCATAACAGGAGGGATCACATTAATTATTGACATTATTCGATAATGAATATTAAGCAAAACGAACCGGATGAGTCACACCAGTTTAGAATTAGAATCTATTTCAATCTGTTACTTCATCAGCTAGGCTGAGTAATCCTTATCGCGATGTCACTCTGGTGTTAGCAGCGTGTATAGATATTGGTGTACTTTTGAATACTAGAGCAACATCAGCTATGGTATTCGAACCGAGCCGCACATGTGAAGTACCGGAAGTTATTTCGAACTCTACACAGGCACTTTATGCACAAAGTGTGACATTACTTGTGATGACAACAATGGCGATTCATTAAATATACTTAAATATGATACTGAATCTAAATTAAATAGATATTTCCCCTCTTCAGTGCCTTTGCTTACTGACAAATACCCGTTCTGTTTGCACTGTTCTGCCATGAAACTGTTTTGTATGGCACATATATGGGTAAGTTGTCTGCGGCTTCCGTAATGGCTGGTATCTACGTTACAGCATTATATTGTTGTTACCTTCACCATCACAATGGTAATTATTCAGTTGACAATGTCGAAGGGTTATATAACAACTGCAGACTTAACATGCAAGGTGTGATAAGCCTCAATAAGATTAGTTCCGTCAGCGAACATAAAAACGCTCGCCCGTAAATACGTGCCAGTTGATGATATTAACTATGAGGTGAATGGAGCACATATTTGTATTAATGCTAATGGTCCATCTCTTCATAGGTACGACCCATGTATGCAATCTCGACCGTGTTTCACACAACAGTACCTAGTAAAATAAAAACTTCCTTATTGTACGTTTACTGTTAATTGTTAAGACAGTCAGTGCTTTTTACATGACTTCTGCTTCCTCAAAGGTTACGAAATAATCAACCGCAATGTATGTTACTAGTGATATGCTTAGGTATCACGGAATGTGCTTGTCATTGTCTTACCCTCTCTATATCAGACACTATTAAAGAGGCCCTGTTTATGAGGCGGTTTGATCATGTTGCCGACATTGGCATAACATTACTCGGATCACTTGGTAATCGAAAATCTTGTCACTCATTCTGACTAATGTACTGATCCACCGAATTAACTTCTGGGGGTTTCAATTAAGGCAGCACCGTAATTTGTAGGGAGATTGAATCATACGAATGATCATGCCATAACAAAATCCCACAGTTGAAGAGATATGAGTCTTCATTAACACATCTTGCTGTAAAGCTATTGCACAAGGCGCGATCAATGGGACTATTATATCACAATCCCATCCTAATTATACAATACACCACAAATGATTATGCCAATAATAACTTTTGCATACGTTATGAATGGTTTCATCACAATAGTTGTATGATTCGATGTGAACAGAGCCTTGTAACAGAGTCTGCAACAAAGATCTGCCATATTTCCAAAGTACCAAGTCTAAATGTGAACATGTTTGCAAACATCAGTAATTATCCACCCATAAAAGTTGTCCAGTCTCGGGGACGCAGGTGGTGCAGTAATTAATCACCTCCTCGCACGTGCAATTATAAAAGTGTTTACGCAATATGTGTACAATGGTGGGCCGTTTACGATTTACCTTTACGGTACTATCTAATTATTGGTAAGTGTTTTGTAACACTGACTAATCAATCAAGATTGTATAGAAGGTGTATGAAGTGAAATATCAATAGTTATGCTTCACACAACAGGTCGCGATGATGGCGTGTGGCGAACGAGTACGAAATAGCATTATATATATCGGGGGTAATTCTCTGCTGCTGCTGCTGCTGCTGCTGCTGCAGCTGGCGTAGATTGGAATAATTCAATCGAGATACGCTCTATGTTATGAATATTGATTATTTGCGAGCACATTTGCCACTTTATATCACAGGCGACTGATACTGTTTTACCCTTAATAATTAATGTTTATCTTAAAACGTTCATGCAGGTTGCGGGAGCATATTTGCAGGTACAGTTCGCTCAGATTGTAGTTGTATATTACTTTTCCACTAAAATGGTATGGTATTACTAAATGGCTGACATCAGCAAAAAATGATTTTACTCGGTTTTGATGCAAATGGGCACCTTTTTTCTTATGTGCTCTGTTAATTATTCAATTAAATATTCAAGCAATGATCAAATCACCAAAGTGTAACTAATTGCTGCAGTTTTTTTTATCAAAGAAGCAGCTTTTGGTCGTATTTTACCTTACGTGGGCCTATTGAATTGCTTATGAAATTATGCATCGCATTTCATTGTTTTTCAGGCTTTTGATAGACCGATTTGACCGTCATATTGCAGACAAAATGGAGCAACAGCGGAATTAGATAAAGATCAAACATAATCAAATTATTGAACCTTAACAAACATAGGTCATACATTTTGGCTAATTTGTTAACTATAACTTCCAACAAATACAACTATGAAAGTAATGAATGGCAACAAGCAAATTGATATATTTCAAGCCTTAGATGTCAACACAAAGAATATTGGCTAAGATAAAGCAACACCATGTCACTGGACTTCGCTCAGTATGACATCTTGATATCATCCGTCTCGAGTCCGGCACGAATAATCCAAACAAAAGTCTAGCAATACCCTCCGAACAAGTACAATATTGGATTGTGATGCTCTTCTGCCGCCGAAATACAAACAATGCAATTTTGTGTGGTATTTTAATCCAATTAGCAATCTTTAGATACAATTTTGGGGACACAGCTGCGAGCCTCAGATTGAGTATTGCAAAAGGTCTAATATACTGATGTGTTACACTTCGTAGGGGTGTTTACTAGGTGAATTACACTGCAAATGTATCTTATTCCTGCCATTTATACCCTGATATAAAGCGCAAAGTGGCATGGATCAGGAAGTGTTAATGCTCCATCTTGCTAACAAGATATCATTCTACCAGAAGCTGCAGACCCTTTGAGGGGGAGTATGAACCACTGACGTTAGTCTAATTAACAGTTGCAATATCATATCAACGTTGATATTTACATACCTGACGCTATTCCTGCTTGTTTTTATAGAACGGGATGCGTAACTGTGAATCACCATGATTTCTCTACAAGGCATGCTTGATTTTACTCAGTTTGTGTTCTATCCCTGGGATCCTCTTTGTATTTGAGCGATGACTTGTGCATAATTGTGATACGTGGATGCATATTTATGCAATCAAAGCATGCTAGCTTATTGTGTGTCAATGGATTATAAGTAAAAAGGTATATATAGCTCGATAAATCTATACCACTGTATGAATACATTCCAATGCTAAATGATTCTTTAAGCAAGCACGGGAAAGCAATATATTCTATTGAGTGCGGACGTAGGTGGATGTATCGGATCATATAGACTATCGGATAATATAAACTATCCGATCATACAGGTGTTGTTTCAGTTTGTGCACCGATGCATCAATAAACATGGCTATACGCGTAAATGTTAGTTATGTAGAGCATGAGGATGACGATCGATCAAGTTGACGGCATATAAGTCTACCAACAGAGCGTAGTGCGTCGTTCACGTAGGAATTTAATTACATGCTATACCTATGGGCGCTAATTTAATTACTATCTTTGAATTCATACATATATTGCAATGCAGTAATCTAATTACGAATAATTATGCGCTAATTTTATTCAGCCTTGACCATTAAGGTTGACCTGTGTAATATGCTCGAAAGAAAGTGTATGTGCTGTGAGGCCTATTTTATTTCTAATCATATTAAGATAATCATGTGTAGCACCACAGGTAATGGCACGGTGACAGATCTGAAATGGCTATATTATTTGGTTAATTGACGTTTGACACGAGATACACACGAACAAACATAAGCCCTGCTTGAGAGGTGACATATCCTAATTCCCATGCATTTTGTCCTAATTTAATTATTTTTGTCTGTTAGCGCATGTGGTATTGGCATGAAACCAATCCGTCAAAGATATAATAACATCGGAAATCACGTTATAGTAAATATAACTTGCCTTTATGATCACTCTTTGTTCTGCGCGCAATTTATACGCTTGTGAACACCAGGCGATAAATGATATCAATTTCTAGACGACTTGTTTCCGATAAAGCAATATATAGTGGTTGTGAAATTGCAGTTCTGTGAAACTGGCAGGTAACAGTGAGGTATAACCATGTCGGATACGTGATTATGCTAATAGAGCCAGCACAATACCAGAATTTAGATAAAATGGTCAGAGCGCACAAAGGACAGCATATTTGACCTTTACGGCATATGGCATCTACTTGTCCTTAGGGAATGATGTTCAGCGCTGTTTCGTAACAAGAATCATTCTTAATATATTTCCCGCCGAGGCAATTCATTGTTTTATACTCCTCGTTTGCCTGCATCTTTCTTTAGTATATCGCTCACATATTGTCACAAAGAATACCCTCGGCTACAAGTCCTATGAGAATCAGAATAAATAATCATCAAGGAATTGAGATGAAAATTGATTCAAGCTAGTTTGAAATTGATTTACTACCTTTAAGATGAGAATACGCCAGCAGAACAAATTAATTTGTGATTTGTGTGTCAAATCTGGTCACTTGAGTCGGTTGCATATCAGTCCAAACGCCGACTGATAACAAATACAGCCAAAATTGCATATGTAGTCACGTAAAACCCGCTTTGCTCACGTAATTCTGCCAACGGATTATATGTTTTACCATAATTGCAGCCTCACGTGACAGCATGTTTTCAAAGTGACATCTTATCTGATAGAGTTACATCAAAAAATATGATCACGCCGACAATAGTAGGTGTGTGTGTGTGTGTGTAAATGGCATATTACACACAGCATGCCTCAACATTTCGCTTATCGTCGCTAATCTGCTAAACTTGGTTCTACATTCCCAATCGTAAGCGTTTTTGCAAGTACCATTCAGGTACGAGGATCTTGTCAACATTTATAATCGAGCATCTGCTAACTAAAAAAAAACAGCGGCCAGAACAAGATCAATCGACAGTGTGCATGGAGCTATATGCCAACAACGGAATTAGTTACATTATGCGTGTGATTTGAAAAAAATCTGTATGCGCGCTCGCCAATGAGGGTTTTGTCTGCTGTATTTTGAGGCTGCATAACATGTATATCATGTTGAATCCAATACATAAACATGATTTGGTGTCGTGCCTTAGATTACTCTTTCACGCTACTGCATATAACATAAGGCTGCTTTTAACCATGATCACGAAGCCTATTTGAAGAGACAATGTACGCCTCTCAATGTGTACAGACGCAGTCGTTATAGATCAGTCAGTCAAAACCATTCTTAGCCCCTGTATTTGATTTGTGCACTGGCCCAAACATTATCTCAATTAAATAATTAATTAATTACATTTGAACCAGTATATATCAATTATAGCTAATTGGTGTATTTTAGTGGAAATTTGCAACCTCAGGTAAATATCAAAGAAAAAACGAATAACACACCTGGTCAAACGTGCCAGGTGGCGGCGAGAAATCACCAGCAACGCTACTTATCTGACAGGGATGATGGATGAACTCCTGACATTCCCTTGCGGCTAACAACGTCCGTTATGCATACTCCAATCAATCATACATATAGATGAACAGCAGTGATTGATTCATTCGAAAAGGACACTGAACGTGTGTGTGTGTTGTTATGAACCCCACGGGTCCCATCTTGGTCGAATTGCTCGCGGCATTAATTTCAATAAAACGCTGGACGAACAATGTACAGCGTGATACGCGAAAACGGAGCTGGCAACAATTTCTTTAAACCATACGTTGAGGTGATTCGACGTATTAGTTACCGCGTCGCATATCCAGGAATTACATCACAGTATAAAATTTATTACTTGATAGATTCAGTGCGGCTTCACGTGAAATGTTCATTAGTATCACTTCGCGGACTGTATATGCAATTACTAGTTCATTGGTCGTCGTACTGAGGAACAATCGCTTCGCAAACAAAACTCTTTAGTTGCAAGACATGATAATTGTTCCACGTCCGAAACACATTGTAACATTGCAAGGTTCATTTGACAAATGTTACATGTGATACATCAATTTCAGCAGAAAACGTAGATGCAATGGTGACATCTTGGAGTACGAACGCCCGAGCGCGTAGATTCGAAAACGTCTAGGGCAATCAGCGGTTATATACGTGTCAATCGAAGTGTTGTGTACGCCATATAATTGTCAACTCATCGACCCCGCATCATGGACATGCTGATCTTTAGTTGGGTAATATTTGTCGTAATGGTGTAGATTTGTTGTAGCATGCCAGTCAGGTAACAATAGCCACCCATCACACTAAGCCATCGTCCCGTCTTGCCAAGCATACTGACCTTTAAATTGCTTGCTGACCATGAAGTGCAATCATGTGAAATAAACTGAACGACGTCATATCCCTATGCTTCAGCGACTTTTTAGGAATACTAATTTTATCTCAATCAACTAATAAATACATAGAAAGCATTTGATCTGCTGTTTTGATAATTGAGAGTCTGTCATACCGTTGCAAAGATCTATTGATCGTCACGGCTTTACCTAGCTCTCCCGAGAAAAAGCAAAGTCAATAGTTACTTCCTGAACATGCTACATCCGTACGTGCCACTTCACTGTCAGTGCAATCCTTATGGTGACACGACCTTTTGACAGCACGGGCCGGCATCCATCACGTAGTTTGAATAGCTAACCGTACTATGCAGGGTAAAACACACTGGAAGCCTAGGGTGCTTCGGTAGGGAAGCAGTCTGATTTATAGTAAGAAGCCACTGCCGGTTTGGAATGCGTCACCGAGCGTGCTTGTTTTAGCTCCGATCATAGTCGTTGCTGTTGACGTTAAGTGACTGAATGTGCATACTATAGTAATTTCTCAAGCCTGCTTACCTACTGCTGTAGTAGGGTCGGTCGCGTTACTTTTGCTGGTCTACTTCAGATGTTTCTTGTTGCCTTTTTGAGTGCGCTTCGCTCTTGACATCTTGACATGACATCATTGAGATGTCCATGTTATCAATAAGGGACGAGTACCGAATGTTATCCCCCTAGTTATTATTATTCGGTATTGAAGGCCTTAGTCTACTCAAAACCTTTAAGAATCATCCTGTCAATATAAACCTTTTCAATAACAGCTATTTAAGTATAGTGAGAGAGCAAGTGCGATATGGAGATTAATCATTGTTAAGTGAATTGCAGAGCTTGGAGTATATTTAATATATAACGCCAGGTGAACACTTCTGATGTTCTATGGGCATAGCCAAAGAACCCCTCAACCTCTAAAACCGCCCATCAATCATGTGAATATGCGCATTGCACAAGTATTGCTTCTTTCTTTGGAAAGCGCAGATCTTAAGCTTCACGTGATTTTATTATGAAGACAAATAGCAGATAAATAACATCAAACCATCCACAACCCCTTCTGTTTTTATTCTTAGGGAGTCACATTTCATAATCAGTGATATATCTATCACATATGCGGCTGCGGAACGCCAACATAACTGGTTGGATTCGTATATTTGTTTGAAGAACGTAAAAAGGCGGTGGCTGACCAAACCATGATTCATTTACAAGCGAAGGATCTAAATCATTTGTTATCCACCACGCAAAAACGCAAAAAAAAAGTTGCATAAAATGGGTTGCTAGCACCCCGACGTCTATGCATAGCATTACGTGTGATGGTTGTGTTCTTCTAATTGCAGCCTTCTTCTTTGCAACGTCATCAATACTACGCCATTTGCGTTAACGGAAAAGTGGAGGTGTCAGATAATATGTATGGAATTTAGTCACTAAGGCTATGCAGCAGCAGCATTAAGCATTATACTTCAGTTCGTATAGAATTTCATCTGTATAACTGTTGCGAATAACTAAGCATCATTGCTTCTATTCATTAGACACCCTTAATAGGGAGAGTGAGACTGTCGGATAATATATACGGGATTTTATTAATAAGCCTGCATAATCTATGGCGTAAGCCACTGTTCTGTTGTGAGTTGACGCAGCTCGCATATCCCAGGCTTTGCTAGACAAATTGGCAATTAATGTTGTTTTCGCATTCGAATCCCATGCCTTCCACGATGAGGTGTAACGTTTCAAAGAATATTAATACGTCTTTGTTTGAAACGCCGGTACAAAACAGTCTAAAATTGTTTTCACTACACCGCGTGGGCAGATGCAATGCATCTTCAATATCATAATTTCAACTGGAGTTCGTACATATCATAGTAGAACACATCTTAACATCACAGGCAATGATATGCTTAAACGGTACATTTCAACTACTATTCTACTGCAAAAAATATATGAGCGCAGCATTCCGCCAGCTGCCCGTTTGCTATTTTTCACAAACTACAAATAAACTTAAAAGCTTACTGCTCTTTTGACGATGTCCCATCGGTACAGAAGGAACATCGTTACTGATGTGAACGATTTTAACATAAACACTCACTCCTAGACTACACCTATGTAATGAATAATAATTCTATGTTCTACACACTTAACCATGTATTAATATCCATAGAAATTATTCCAATTAAGTAAATCATTATCGGACATGAGGTGTGGTTTTCTAGATGGATTGTTGCAGCGCGTCCTGAAACACATTGAAGTTGGCAATTGGTTTGCATACAAGATGAACAGAATAATACAGTTGAAGTTGTGCCGCAAAGTCAGAGAAGAACTAACCACACTTTTGTCGATTAGTATAGCTAAGCCTGCTACACTCAGTATTATAAGTCAAATATAGCATTACAATCCAACTTTAATATTCGTCCAAGGGCCGTTAGATTGGTAAAAGATTATCTATGTGCAAAGCAATTTGCGTGACGTCTGCTAACAGCTTATGAAATAAACCATAGATAATTGTTTCACTGCCAATATATCGGACCCATGAAATAGGCTGCGTCTCCTTACCCTAAGCGAAGCTGCCTGCTCTGTGTGTCCTGGCTTATGTTGCCATTCTCATAACTTTTGTGCTAGTCAGGTTTGCCAGCCTTGAATATTTATCAACCGATTTCCCGGTTAGGACATTCTTGCATCGATGACTGCAGTTCATCTAAGACTGACCTTCAAACGGTCATTAACATTTATCATATATGATTTACCATTAACGATGCTGATATGCTCCACTGAAATATGACCAGGGTGGTATTAAAGGGTCTCAAATGAAAAGCTTTCATGAATTAATATGTGTTGCTTCTTACAAGTGTATGAACTCGCAAATCAATTCTAAAATAACGTTTGATATGTAGTTCTATGAAACCAATAAACGCTTAATAACTCAATGTCGGGTAAAGCAGTAACTATTGCGTCGCCAATATTCTTATCTTTCGATCACTCATTCAAGCACTGTCCAGAAAATATTTGGCAATATCCGGATATAAATTGGCAGCACATAACTGCAATGATATTTTCTAAAGATATACGGTCATTTATCAAGTGTATGCAAGCAATCTGATATCTGGAATATCTGGAGGCCGGTTACTCATCGGCAGCGAAAATGCGCAGTAAGGCCTTTTATTAATATTGTTATCCATAAAAGTGTTATTTAACAAGGGTAAGTGTTCATTTGCTCGCGAAATCAGCTGCTGCCAATCTCCAACAAAGGCGAATGAACGTCAGAAATTTTGCATATAATAAGGCTGTGGTGATTGATGCATTGCAATTAAAACATCGAGTGTGTTAGCGTCCCCCATCGCTACGTTCCTGAAAATAAGTGTTTCCAAATCGGTTGTGACCTTGTGCCATTGCAGATAATAGCAGTCCACAACTTCGTTTAAATGCCTTGCTGTTTGTTTAATTCGGGTGACTAAATCATTATCATTGTATTAGCCTCTGTGGCTCCTTGAATTGTTCCCTTTACCTCAGCTAGCATGCCTTACAATGAGAATGGAACACAGACTGGCTCGTATTGCCTGAAATGTGATTTGACAACCCTTTCTTCAATAAGGGTTCTATTGCAAAGCACTTTGGCGGAGTAGTAGTTTTAGAATTATCCGCATGTTATTACTTATTGCTATATTGATTAAATTGGCTTTGATATTAACTATTAGTTCAAATCGCAAATGCAATGATCTCTAGGATGAACCGAAACAGTTAGTTTCACCAACGAGTGTATAGCTTCGTTTAGAGAGCTCACGCACGCCTTCCACCCGAGGAAATATGTAAAGACGCGTCTGTTAGCCGAAGCTTATTTTCAGAGCGTCGTGTCATACCGTCTCTTAAAACCACATGGAATGTTCTGTTTAATTTGGAGCTGCAGTCGCCTCAGATGACTCTAAAATTTTAACAGCTACCGAGTCCAGGACTTAGGATCAACAGTCCCATGTGCTTTTGTTGATTTCGTGGTATCGTTGCCTGATGACGGAGATGTCTTTCGTGTAATTTCATAATCGTCACGCAGCTTAGCGTAGCAGTGAGCTCTTTGCTCGAGAATTTCACATGCCCTGACATGCAAACAATTTTAATGTTGAGCCAAGGCCAGTTTCCTCGCTCTATACAGGTGATATGAAAATCGTAAACTGCGCAGACTCTGTTAGAGACGAACTGTTTTCGATTGGTGTACTCCAGACCGGGTAATTTATCAAGTTGATATTTATTCAATAGAGTACATGTTATTTTCGCTATTTATAAGCCTGTTGTTTTGACAGTGGGGAGGCTCAGCGACACGGCCTTTTTCCCGCTCTAATCAATAGTAGTGACGTCAGCCCAATATTCACATGTGCCATTGTTTGTGTCACGGAAGCGTCCCCTTACGATTGCAATGTATTATATTGAGGGAAGCGACTCTTGAAGTGAGCCCTTGTAGCATTTACTGAATGCCGGACATCTTAACCAAGATGTAAATGGTATATTTTATTGAAATGTGGCCTAATGCTTAATTTCTACTATAATTGTTTTGATATCGGAGATCAAATTGTTACCATATTTAATTGGCTGTGACGTTCAATTACTTGAAAGAATATATACAATATTTTTTTCATTGACAGCAGCGTCTCGTTGTGGGTGTGCTATAGTGTGGCAATTATCAATCATCAAATGTGTTCGTTTTCTAGTGTAACATTTATCAATTATCCATTAGTTTGACGTATTTGGGTATATGTATTTAGAAGATTCATAATCAACACGTTCTGTTAGTTGAATTATACCCCTGACAAAACCTTTGAATGAACACAATAATTCAATCAGCGGAACAACGAAGAGTACAGGTATCAATTTAATAGGTTACATTTTTATGATATAATTTGATAGCACAATGAGGTCACGCCTAACGTTACCATTAATGGCTACCTATGACGGTCGATCATTTTTCACCGTGCGCCCTAGTTGGCCCAATACATTGGCATCGTTGCTTAATGAAACGCACCGTGAATCTCGCTTTCTGTATTATAGCTGCCAATGAAATTATTTGAATTACTGTTTCGATGCGTTCCAAATAAACGCGTCTCATGTGAAAGTTTTATCTAGTCATGTTGCCGTTGAGGACATCAAAATCGATGATGGTGGCAGTCGAAAAATATATGAGTAATGTCGCCGGCTGTTTGGGCTTCTATGAGCCGCAATCATCGTTACATGACTGATCTGAGTACCTACCCGAGCCAATATGGACAATATTTCATGCAAAGGTCCAGCAAACCGGATAAACAAAATGTGACGTGGATGAAGCCATAAGCTTAGTACACATAGAAAGCTGTAGTCTTCGGAAACATACGATGATTCCATAAATCACCATTTCACAGTATTACCGCACGCTAGAGAATACCGATGCCGGATTGTTATGTAAAAATGTACATTCCATGTTAATATGAGTCGCTAGAGTTATTATCAAAATCGTCCTTATGAGCTTCTATGTGAGCACCAGCATTCCATGGGAAAAGATCAGAATTAGAAATACGCTGTCCGAAATTGCACTATGTCTCGTGGGCTTTTTCCAGAACAATTATACCGAGGAACAATGGATTAAAATTGCTGTTTTTGCATCAACGTGTGATTAAGTCCTATGCGCATCAACTAGGCGACAATCCAGTGGTTAGTACCAAGTCAGCCATTCAGCAAGCATACGAATGTAGCAATTAGAACAAAAACAGTTTATAATAAGGATGCATGACATCTGCCTCATTAGGTAAACAGTAGCAGTAACATCAATGGATTTGGGCTATTATTTACCAACACTTCAAACAAAGACTGAAACATATTTTTTGTACTGTATGACAGCATCAAGCAAGACATGAGATGAGAATGCAAAAACAATTTGGTTCCAATTGACGAGTAAAGCCTGTGACATATGCGCGGTGTCCGCTTACAACAGAGGAGTAGGTAAATTGACTGTTCTACTTTTTCTATGAAAGATGCTTTATAGAAGAAAGCATTGGTGCATATCTATTTAAATCATTGCTAAACTGTTGGGATGTTATTCAAACTAATTTTATCAAGCTCAGTTCTAATGCACTTTCGTATACCGCATCTGACAACTGCATTTATTAGCCAAATTAGACACAAGATAGCTTTTTGGGGGGATGCCAATATATCATCAGCAGGGGTAACCTAACTAATCATTATAACGCATGTTTGCTTCGCATTTCACTGAACAATATCTTATATTTGCATATTTATAAATATATATATATATATATATATATATATATATATATATATATATATATATATATATATATATATATATATATATATATATATATATATATATATATATATGCAAATATAGGACTTTGTTCAGTGAAATATATGACTACTTAAACCCGACATGAGTTTAAAGTTTAATACATTACGCTCAACTACGAACTTTGTGTTTTGTTATTTGTACAGATGCTTGAATAAGATACTGGTGCTTAAGGGTAGCAGTAACATGGCGAAAGAATACCTTATAGAAAAAAAGGTGCCTCCGTTATCGATCCTGTTTGCTCGTTTCGTACACATTTTAGTTCAGCAGGCACCCAGATTATTAGCGTACTATCAAGGAAAATAGCTATGCCAAATGCCTGGTTTTCATGTCGAAGATTTTGTTATACAGTACCTTTGTAATCGGGTCATTAGGGTGGTCTTAACGTGCAGTAAAATTGCAATATCCAGGTGGTATAAACGGATAGTAAAATGGCAATTGAAGCAAAACGAAAGCATTCATAAGGCAGTGCTTGTAAAATGCGTATAATGCATAATTCTATATTTTGACGAAGCTATGCTGCTGTTTATATGAAGCCGAATTTTCAATCCAAATACGGTGACTAATTTACTTAAACAGGAATTGTCCTATCATTAAATATTTCCACTGATTCACGACCACTACATGTTTATTCATGGCAATGACTATATTGCGTTGTTTTAGTAAATGGTCAAACTGCCATAACCAAGCACACATAAGTTATCGATGCAAAAGAGCTGCAGCTCACTTCATAGGGACAGGAGATGTGATAATTCAAGAGCTGCCTCGTATCATTGTAGCGACTGAGGAAGATGGACCAATGGAGTACTCAGGAATGTGATCGTATTGTATCCAAACAGTTGTTCAGTGCATTAACGCATAAGCTCTCCCTAAAATATATCGAGCAGAAATAATTACTTTCTGTATTTGAAAATCATCATTACTCGATTGCATATTAAAGCAGCACTGTTGATATTATTGAGTGTGTTTGGGGAGTGTTTACAATGATTTACATAAAACGGGATACATTGCCCTTTGGATGTTTATCATATATATTGACAAGTAGTTACCCAAAGAGTCAAACACACGGTCGCAGCCATGCTAGTGGCCGTGACGTCACTCCGCTGTTACAGTAAGTATTGCTGCTTGCCTAACAGCTTCTTTCGAAGCTAAATTATACGTAAAAGCCGTCTAACAGAGATATTATTTGCAATCTGGGTTAATGTAAAGGATGATAACCACTATGAAGTTTAAATTCCCAGTCAACATAGCGTTGACAAGTTGTTGAAAGAATGCAGATATTTTGGGTGGAATTTTGGACGCCTCTATTGGCACAACAAGCTGGCCGGATGAAAACTGTAAAAGGTGGCTCGGTGAGGATTTTTAACGCACTCATATCAACAAATGTGTAAAATGGACCTTTTCATCGAACACTTGCTCCAAAGATATATCATATGCGTTTGCATTAATACACATTTATCTTCAAGGCTGCTATTCAGAAAAAATAAGCATACCCTTCAATGTCTGTTTTAAAAAAATGTTCGCCGAATAGTTCTCATAATGGTCCCCCAAGCTGGTTGAATAATGTCAACAGCGCAAAACCAGATTGAGGAGCGCCTCGCTCAAATATTATAAGTAGTTGGTCACATACTTTAATATTCCATGAGGGGGTACTCTTGTAACTCCTCCACCCATTTTTCTCATAACTTGAATTGGAGAACATGCGAAGATATTCAGGGTGATGAATCATGCAGTAAATTTGCTTGGGAGTGAATTTTACAAACGAATTTAAACCGGCAATACATACCTTCGCTTCGTTCAGCATGGTGTATGGTCGCTTCCGTATGTTCATTTGACGGGCTTTGTCACCGAACATACTTTCTAGAAAGAAGTCCAACGCTGCGACACTGTTCAATGAAGCAAAAAAGTTATATTTGATGAGCGTTTCCTGAGTCCTAAGCTCTGATTTAATATATAAAAGGTCTACGGTTTTTAGCTTTGTTGTGTGCTTTTCAATAAAAAAATTTAGTTATTGCTTGGCACATACTTTGCTTACTGATGGTGTTATTTTTGTACTTCTGTGGAATACTAGCTACATATATCAACCACTTGGTAAATACATCGCAGATTTCTAAGACATCTTGAAGAAACGAATACTATTTAGACATGCCTCTCTGGAGCGGACGAGTTCTCTCGTGGGTATTCCGCATATGTTCCTTGTAAAAGTTATCATAGACATAGCTATCATCAGCTAAAAAGGAAAACGAACTAGGAGCAATAAATTGAGAGATGGAATCTGCGCAGACGTCAGAGATTTGTAAGATGGAACGGAGATCCTACAGAATCATGCTCAATTCCACATTACTGGCCCATCAACGCAGTCATGTTTGACACCTGGTACCATCATCATTATCGTATTTGATTCTACAGCTTCTAGGTGCATTTTTAGTGCCTAAATAGATTGCATTAGTCGGTCTAATGTGACAATATGAGCCACATGATTTATAAAATGACTGGAGTGGGTGAACTGAGGCAGTTTACATATCAAACATAGGACTGTGATGGTGGCTGAAGACGCGCTGCGGCGCCTTCTTGTGATAGAAATTCTGTCGGCAGGTGGCTTGGTTGAGGAGGTATTGGCTATTAGAGGCATGTCGCCCAGCGAGGGCAATCTAGACGGGTCGTGCAGCTGGACCGACTATTGATGATTGGGCGGCTCAAACTTTTGCATCTGCATCTAGCAATAAGAATTTGTAATATGACCCGTCAGAATGATCCTATCTCTAATATTCCTATATCATACAGGGCAAAGTGGTACCGTATTCGCGGTTAAAGCTAGAAACGCCAACAGCAACGGCGATGAACATTTAATTATGCTTCCGTAAATTGTGGTCAAGGCCACGGGGAGCATTTCCTATTATATCAGCAGGAAAGGAATGAAATATGTGAAACTTTAAAATCAATGAACAAAGATGTAACACGAGTATTGTCTACAGGAAGTATGATAAGACGCAAAAGGTTTTTGCGAATATTCTTTGTTAAGAATTAAATGTATACCTTGGACATTTGTAGCAGGCATATGTTGAGTGACAATATAAAACTGGTCTTTCGCGCGGTTCATCGCACAACGGATCAGTTCAACAACTCAAAGCCTATGGAATCAACCACCCAGCATGGATGCTAAAGTTATAACTCATTTTAGTCGATGTGTTGTCTTGATACGATCATTTATGTCTTGAAATGGGATTAGAATTGTATTCTGGGCAGTGAACGCAAAAGGCGTCGCATCAAATAAACGTAGAATATATGTGCACTATATATGCAGCTCAATCCAAAGTCGCTACATCAATTCCCTGATGTCACGAAACTTAACAATTCAGCTATTAGGCATCCATTATTCGGTGGTTGTTGCTTGCTGCTTCCATTAAGGTGACATACGGCGCTCATTACAGCCGTGCCATAAGAAGCGTAAGTGACAAAATGTCCTTCACTTGCGAGTGACTTGTGCCTTGCGACTTCATTCCCCCGTTAATGTGAATAATTAGCCCTTGATTTAGGCGACTGCAATATGTACATTTGCACTTAATAATTGCACAAACATTTGTCTTAGAGCGACCGTTTTTATTTTATGCAAAATTTGCAATTAATTGTCCTTACGCTACATCAAAGTTGCAATGCGTCATTTGGAATCATTGAGGAGGAAGCTAATCAGATATCGCAGTTTATCACAGGACATGTATCTACTAACGGCCTTAATTGTCTGCCTATTTAGCGACCGAACATTTGATAGTTTTATTTAAAATGATAGCGCAAGGAGGTGCGTCTTGAGGTGCAAGCAATATTAAGACGCCATATGCAGCGTAAGCATATTACGTCCTATGGGCGTTTAACAGACGCACCTTGTCTTGTTTCTAACCACAAACTGAGTTCATATAGCATATAGAGCTATTTAATCTGGGTTCACGTTTTCTGTGAGCGACTATTTCTGGCTCTTTCACATATTTTACTTCTGCAGTATTCGTGTCTGGGTGTTATCTGGGATAGATGTCAGGCATGCTTATTTAAAGAATAACTTAGTAGATGATTCATAAGTTTAAGGCATTTAAAAAGCCCAGATGCCAGTCATCTAAAGTCATTATCTTGTATGGAAATGCAATAACAACCACTTTGTTGATAGGTTCATGACGGTTTTCTAGCGTGATTTTGTAGCCCTATATTTAAAAGTGTCATGTCAAAAAGACTATTGCAGTAATAATTTCTCAGTGTGTTTTCCCGCGTTTCAGCCTCGTCTGGTAGCTCCTCCAGGTTGCGCTCCCGACTGGCTATATGTTTGTCTATTTTGATAGCCGCGCTAGATTGTTGACCGGTTCACCCTTATGGGTCTGCATAGCCTTGTCAAGCCCCATATGTTTGTGAACCTAGGTCTTCTATGAATAATCACGGCCAAAGATTGGTATGTGACCTTGTTCGGCTAAAACATCGTAATAGTCATCGACAGCACCTATAAAGAGTCGGACTCCCTGTGGTAATATATTGCCGTCCTCGTTTGGGAGAAGGTTGCGCGCTACAGTAGCACAAGGGCCGTTGTCATTGAAGTTAGTCTCCTGCATGTCCACCCTTCCAGTGTCCCACTCCCCAGCTCCTTCGGTGTCAAAGTTTAGGTTGTCACAATCCATGTTCCTGTATTAAATATATATTCGCTATGATTTAAAACTCAACATGACAAGTACTAACGGACGCAAACTAAACCCATGCAGCTGGATAGGCAAGGCACGAAACTTTATGCCCGTGCATGGCTCTAAAATATCATCGCGTACATCACAGAGAAAGAATTAATTCCCGACGCCCACAATTTGATGATTTGTTTAATCTCTAACGGTGAGCTGCCATTCACAACGAAAGTATGGGTAGAAGCATACCGAGACACAATTATCATCCCAAGCGTATTGTGGTCGCATATTTAAGCTAGATTAATATATAGTTGCTATAGTTAAATGTAAGTAAGAATACAACATGAGGTCAGAATGAGGTTTGACAACGGGTTGCTAATCTCGGTGGACCATATCCAAACCAGGCATGGATTATGGGGCAACTCGTGTTTCGATACGTGCCCTCACAGTGAGTTAATCGACGCCGATCCTTAAGAAAGTTCACCTGCCAAGCCCTGTGTTTAAGACATCGAAATCCCCAACCCCAACTGCAAATCCGGACCACAGCACTGAATAACACACTCTCTGATTGGATTATATTTTAGTAATATTACGCAGATAGAACGTAGTGCGAATGGAATATTCTACTTTTCTGTGCTAGATTCGGAAGAAAAAAATATTAATTTCCATCACGACTTGGGAATATATAAACAAAATATTCATTTCATATCGAAAGACTAAATATAGAATATAATTAAAACTTTCAGGTCAGGGGTCAGATGATGTAAATGCACCGAATGAATGAACCGCTCATTTCAAATTCAGCCGTCAGTTGGATCAGACGTAGTTGATAGTACTTGTTGAAAACAGGGACTTTCCTCGGACATTTCATGTGAGTCTAATTTATTTGTTTTAACAACGGTTGTGTTCGCCTATTGATTGTGTGATTGTATCTTATGATATATACCGCATCGTTTGACATAACTGACTTTCCCTTTATCTCTATTTTTTCCCAAGTCTTAAGAAATGTGAATATTTCACCTGTCTGGAAAGATTTCTTCTAATAGGTATTTCATTGAACTTTTCTACTAACGAATATCTCTTTTCTGTGTTTAAACAGTCGTTGAATGATCCCAGTCGTATCATTTTATTGGTTTACACGATCCTTCGTTGCGCAATACACAACAATATTTCGTGTTTACTTTGATGTCGATAATTCAATAGCTTCTCCGTTTAACAATTGGAATTTCCTTAGTGCAACGATATAGATTAATATAAATTGCAAGCCGTTTTCTACGAGCCTCCTGATCGTCTGGTAATTAATGGTCGCTCTATTTTGGCGCGCAATACACAATCGTCTATGGGTTACGTATTGTATCACTTTTTATGGGGGACGAGTATATCACCTGTGTAGCCCTGGCATCTTTAAGATGTCCCTTTATTGGGCTCCGGGGCGGGTGGGGAGCACAGGTGATGAATTGTTGTATTACTATGTCTTCCTCTCAAACTGGCCAAAAACGAAGGCATTTAGATGAAAATGAAACTGAATCTGAAAACTGGCCAAGATTTCTTGTGCTTGAAAGGACCGACGGGAGTTTAGAGAAAGTTTCATTCATTGTTCTATTTAAAGGAATTTGTGGTATTGCAGGCACCCCAAAAACTTTAAAACTTTTGAGATCTGGACTTTACCTTGTAGAAACTTCAAAACAAATTCATTCCAAACTTCTTCTCCAAACCACTAAAATAGCAAATATCAATGTAAAATTCAGCCCACATCGAACCCTTAACAGCATCAAGGGTGTTATAAAATCTTTCGAACTCAAATACTGTAGCGAAGAAGAAATTTTGGAGGAATTGAAAAATCCAAATGTAAGTGAAGTAGCCAAAGTGCTCATTAATAAAAATGGAGAAAAGATTCCCACAGGCACCCACATTCTTACTTTCAATATCCCTTTCCTTCCAAACAACATTAAATTAGCAGGCCTGAACATCAAAACTGAACCATTCATTCCAAATCCTTTAAGATGCCACAATTGCCAGAAATACGGACACTTTCGAACAAGATGCAGTAGAACACCAATCTGCCCCAAATGCGGTGATGAGCACGGGGAGCAGGATTGCAAGGCACCATTCAAGTGCGCAAACTGCTCCGGTGCTCATCCCGCATACTCTAAACGTTGTCCAATTTGGCAAATCGAAAAACAAATTCAAACACTGCATATCACCCAAAAACTCTTTTCCTGAAGCGAGAAAAATAGTAGAGTGCCAAAATTCAACTTCTTCCAGACCCTCATATGCTAGTACTGCAGCAGCACCAACTAAAATAACCAAATCTATTAGTACACAAACAGAAAACCACCCTCCGAAACAACCCCCTTTCAAAGCCAGCAATCCCCCAACAGAACAAACAAAAAAACCAAACACCCCAACTACCCCAAAAGTCAATGAACACATAACAACAAACAAATACAATGAGAAATCTAAACTCCCACGGTCAATCAAATCTAAACTCACCAGGGTTCAGAACCCAGATTCTTTTGTTGGGCCCAGCATCTATGGCCCATTGTCTGCCATGGAGATTGATGAGGTCCCCCATTGCAGACACACATCATCAGGGGCCAATCGGGACCCTGGGTCTGTAGTGGCCCAGGGAACCTGCGGCCCTAGGAATACCATGGGGACTGAGGTCCACCATGGCAGCAAACGTCCCGCCAAACCCCCTGATAGGTAATGACGGGCATTATACAATGGAATTGCCGAGGACTTCGGAATAATCATGAAGAACTTATTACTTTACTCAACAAAAATAATGGTATTGCAGTCTGCCTTCAGGAAACATTTCTGAAGGCAGAAAATAAATATAGCTTAAAAAGGCTATAAATCTTACCATAAATTTGGAGGCACTGGGGAACGAGCTTCTGGCGGCTCGTCCATTTTAATCAAGGATTTTATTCCCCAGAAAGAAATAGAACTCAATACAAACCTTCAAGCAGTAGCAGTAAATATAACCTTAAATAAGTCCATCACACTTTGCTCCCTTTACTTACCGCCAAGCCGAAATTTTACACGGGGAGAACTGGACAACATCGTGGCCCAGTTGCCAGAGCCAGTTCTCCTCATGGGTGATTTTAATGCCCACAACTCTTTATGGGGCAATACATATGATGATGGAAAAGGCCAAATTGTAGAAGATTTCTTCATTTCTCACAATCTCTGCCTTTTAAATGACGGCTCAAATACATACATCCATTCAGGCTATGGCACAACCACCACAATAGATCTTTCTTTCTCTTCTCCTTCTTTGTTTCTCGACCTTGCATGGGAAGTTGGTGTCGATGATACCTGTGGAAGTGACCACTTCCCCATTCTTATCCACCTAAACCCTCCGTTACCACCAGAGTCACAGGGATAAGATGCAAGGGAGAGATACACACATCGATATATTTTGTGCTAAACTGCTTGAAATTGCCTCCAAAACTATTCCGAAGTCCTCGGCAAAGCCCAGGCGCATCCCAAAACCATGGTTTAACCAAGACTGCCAGGACGCCATCAACCATAGAAAAAGGGCCCTTAAGTTATTTCAAACTCACCCAACCCATGCAAACCTGGCATCATTCAGGGCAGCGAGAGCGAGAGCTCGGCGGGTCGTTAAAGAAAGTAAAAAGAATTCATGGAAAACTTATATATCAAAATTAAACTCGAAAACAATCAAAAAGACATGGGAAATGGTCCGCAAAATAAGTGAAAAAAACACCTCTTCCACTTCTTCTTACCTTCTAACACCAGATGGTAATGAAGTAAAAAACAAACAAGAAATATCTAACATCATAGCGGACACAATAACCATGAATTCTTCCACTGCTAATTATACTGAAAAGTTTCAAAGACATAAACAGATAACTGAAAGAACAAAACTTAATTTTAGGTCAAACAACGAAGAAAATTATGTTCCTTTTACTTTAGAAGAATTGAAAGATTCTTTGAAACTCTGCAAGGACACTGCAGTAGGACCAGACGATGTTCATTACCAACTTCTTAAACATCTTCCAGAAGAGTCCTTGTATTTCTTATTAGACATATACAATCACATATGGAGCAGTGGAGAATATCCGGACTCATAGAGAGAGGCTACCATCATCCCTCTCCCAAAGTCCGGAAAAGACCCAACCAACCCGTCGAGCTACAAGCCCATCGCTCTCACGAGCTGTCTCTGTAAAACCATGGAGCGAATCGTTAACAAGCGTCTTATGTGGTACTTGGAAATTAATAATATAATAAATGAACATCAATCTGGCTTTAGAAAAGGCCGATGTACCACAGACAACCTTGTTAAGTTAGAGTCTTATATTAGGGATGCATTTTTAAAGGGGGACCATGTCGTGTCTGTGTTTTTCGATCTTGAGAAAGCATATGACACGACATGGAAATATGGGATTTTAAAAGATCTACAAGAAGCTGGTCTTCGAGGTAATATGCCACTATTTATAAAAATTTTTTTAAATGATAGATTCTTTAAGGTAAGAATTGGGACATCACTTTCGGACCAACATGGTCAGGAAATGGGGGTCCCACAGGGCAGCATTCTTTCTGTCACACTTTTCAATCTAAAGATCAATAGCATCACAAAAGTTCTTAAACCTGAAATAGAAAAATCACTTTATGTAGACGATTTCCTTATATCTTACCGATCCAGCAGTATGACCACCATAGAACGCCAGCTACAAATCAACCTTAACAAAATTCAGAAATAGGCAGATGAAAATGGTTTTAAATTTTCCACTACAAAAACAGTTTGTGTACATTTTTGTCAAAGAAGGGGCCTTCACCCTGACCCAGAATTAACCATCAATGAAAATCCCGTCCCTGTTGTGGAAGAAACCAAATTCTTAGGTATCATATTCGATTCAAAACTTAATTTTAAATCCCATATTAATTACATCAGGAATAAATGTCTCAAGGCAATGAATCTTCTTAAAGTAGTGTCCAAGCTGGACTGGGGAGCTGACAGGCAGGTCCTGCTCAGGCTCTACCGGTCCTTGATAAGATCAAAACTTGATTATGGCTGCATCGTTTACTGTGCAGCTCGAAAATCTTATCTTAAACGACTGGACATAGTCCAGAATCAGGCTCTGAGGATTTGCCTTGGGGCATTTCGAACATCACCCATTGAAAGCCTCCACACTGAAGCCAATGAAATGCCTATCCATCTAAGAAGAAACAAACTGGCCCTTCAATATGCAATTAAAATGAAAAGCAATCCAGATCACCCTGCCTATGACATTATCTTCCATCCCAAATACCAAGTAATATATGAAAAAAAACCTAATGCCATACCACCTCTTGGCATCCGTATTCAAGAATCACTAAACAACATATCCAATAATTTAGACATTATTGCTCCAAACAAAATTCCCGAAACACCACCCTGGCAATTGAACACACCAACAATAGACACATCCCTTACCAAATATGATAAATTAAATGCAAATGACCTCTTGATGAAATTTCATGAAATAAAAGAACATCACAAAGACAAGATACTTATTTATACTGATGGATCCAAGATGCAAACCGTGTGGGCGCTGGAGTCGTGTTCGGACCTCAGACCCACAAGGAAAGACTGCCTAGTGTAGCATCTGTTTTTACAGCTGAAGTTACCGCAATAAGGATGGCATTGGGCCTTATTGCTTACCATCCCAATGCGGATTTTACAATTTTTAGTGATTCTTTATCTGCCCTGGAGGCAATTGGGAATAAGTTGTTATCGTGCCATATTGTTGTAGATAATTTAGAAAATCTTACTCGTTTATCCATGCTGGGAAAAAATGTTGAGTTTGTCTGGGTACCCAGTCACATAGGTATTTATTTTTTAACCTCAGTTGAATTTAGACGCTAATTTTTCCCCCCACATTGGCCTTCGTTGTGTGTCCATTCTGTACACAGCAAATTAGTTGTCCAGCTCAAGCACTTCATTACGATTGGGTCACGGGACTTAGGATGTGTATTGCAGTATTGAGACCCGAGCATATTCCACTTTGAATCTTAGCAATGAAATTTTAATCTTTTATTCATTTAGATTTCTAGTCTTGTGCACACGAAGATGCATGGTGCGTTATCTAGTCCAAAACCTGAATACACTGCGTCGCGTTATGGTATTCATAGTGCAATACACATCAACATAGTTTCGTTTTGAATATCTCGAATACTTTTCTTCACTTCTATCCCCGCCCTATACTTTTGAGGGGCATGTGCTACAAAACGTATCTTGCTAGTCACTACATTTTTTATCCAGCTCTTTTATAGGAGAAAGTAACCTGACTTCGTGCTGCTCAGAGCAATACACATCCTCAACTTCCCGGGTAATTTTAATTTTTAATTTAATGAATAAGATTTTGTCTCATTACACACACGATTTTTGATTGTGCTCCATAGTTTTTAACTGGACTTTCATTGTCCTGATTTTTTGTAGAACTTTCCAACGGACTTTGATTTAGTAGAGCTTCCTCTGGCACCCTACCCGCTATGAAAATGAGGAATTATTTTTTGAGCTTTCATTTGTAGGCTCAACATTTACTAGAATATTCTTTCCTTTGATTTGATAATATTATACACATATATAATATTCAGTAATCAAATGGTCGCATGCTTTTTCTTTCCTTAGTAATTTTCTTAAATTTGCTCGTTTAATCAAATTTTTTAACTGAATATTTCGAATATCTGTCTGCTGTCACTCCCAATTTCATCTTGATGGATATGTTCTACAATTTGTTTATCGCCGGCTATTATATTTATGTCTCGTACTTTTTAGGATGGAATGACGTTACTCTGTTCTTGATCGAGCAATACATATCCACAGCATACCCGTTGCTTAGCTATGAATTGTAGGTGGAGATGTGCCTCTTAGTTTATAATGTTGGTTATGGGCTTTTTTTACGTGAACTATGGCGCGACTCCGTCACCAGACTTACATATTGGTTTAGCAATAAGCAATCGCAGATCTCCCACCCCACTCCTACCCACCCCCTTTCACACACTACTGTCTACTGCCACCCCCACCCCTTTTTATAGAAGGAATAAGTTTGTGGTTTCCGTTTGCATCCCAGGCGTTTTCTATAAATCTGCATGCTGCTTGCTTATTGTTCTTCCATACCACTCAGGATCGCTTAACCAGGCTTATAAAAAAATCGCACATCAACCATTTTGCCCATTATATACGTAACGAATTAACTATCCGGCTCGCTTTGGAATTTATATTATAAGAATCGCGATTTTGTTGTTGATGTCTGGACATCAGCAATCGGACTGCTTTGCTTGCTCAAATGAACCTTTTAAACATTTCCGGTCTTTAATTGTATATGCTACCATTATGCTTTTTGATGCTTTCAGAAAAGCCATACAAGTTGATGCTGCAATTGGATTATTTTGGACAAAATTATCATAATGTTTGATACATGATTCCGATGAAATAAACGATAATTGTACCCTTTTTAATATCCCAATGAAGTCCCGATTGTTATGTTAACGTTTGTACCCGAGTAAACGATTTTCATGCTCATCGTATGAATTGACATGATATCATCTTGGTGAATGAAGAATTATTATTTAATTGTTTGTTTGTTAAGTAATATATTGCTCATTAATGATAATTATGTAACTGCATATGTTTTATGTGATGTGCTCATTTACTTGTCAAATTTCGCCTACTGATATAATTCACCAACTTCGCTACTTCCGTCTGGTAACATCACGTGAGGATCTCTGATTGGGTACATAGACTTCGCCTCTTCCGCCTCGCGACAAAACGCGACATTCTCAGATGGGGTTTTTCGACTTCGTCACTTTTACCTCGCAACAACACGTGACTATGATGAGGTTCTTAGACTTGGTCACTTCTACCTCGCGACAACACGTGACATTCTCTCATGGGGCTCTTTGACTTCGCCACTTCCGCCTGGTTACATCACGTGGCAGTCTCTATTGGGGTTATTCGACTTTGCCACTTCCGCTTGGTTACATCACGTGACATTCTCTGATGAGGTATTTCGACTTCAGGGCTTCCCTCAGCAACAACACGTGACAGATGGTGATATAGTTCTTGGACTTCGCTACTTCCGCCTCGCGACAACGCGTGACAGTACGATGCAGTACTTTGACTTCGCCACTTTCCCTTGCATTATCTCGTGACAGTCTCTGATGTGGTTTTTGTGTTTGCTACTTATCCTGGCGACAACGCACAGAGGCCACTGATACAGTCCATCTCTTTGATGCATCGTGATATCAAGACTGTGAACTAGTCTAGAAACGCAACAACAACAAATTTTATAAGTTTATTGTTTCTTGTCATGTGTTCTTGTTATTTGCAAATTAAAATGGTTTAGTTTGTTGTTTATTGATCTACCCAACCCATATCCCTCCAACTTATCTCTCCTATTCTTCCTTTACCTTCCCAAATCCCTCCAACTTCCTTCCCCTTGTTCCCTCACCTTCACTTATCCCACCAAATTCTCTTCCTCCATTTATCTTCTCTCTCGGCTATTTACTCTCGTCGACCCTCACTACTCCTTCTTTATCTAGCATTTAAATTGATCCCTCTCTCTCTTTGCTTCCTTTTCCCCGTCATATTACCCCCCTCTCGATCGCTCTTTTATTATTTTTTTTCGTCGTACCATCCATCTCTGTACGCCCCCACGTGTCCCTATTCAATATCTTTAGAATTTTGTTTTGATTATCACTGAATGTTGAATTAAAATTTGTATTTAAAAAAAAAATTTAAGCAGTCCCCCCCCCCCCCCATTGGGTTACTTTTTCCACCATAAACCAATTTAAACCCTCATTAAATAAACCCGTTCTAATTAAACTATCCCCCATTAAACTATATCGGTTCAAACCCCATATAACAACCTACCTTTAAATGTTTCCCTTTTAAATGTCACCTCCTTTGTAAACGTTACCTCCATTGTAAACATTAATTCTATTGTACAGTCCCTACATTCTACGGACCGTCCATATGACGGCCCATCTGTTGACTGCTCCCATTTTTTTACGGCCCCTTTATTTAACAATCCTTCTGTTTAAAAAACCTCCTATTTAAAGAGCTCTTTATTTAAATTTAAGTTACTTAAAGGGCCTGCCGTTTAACGGTACCTCCATTGAACGATCCCAAAACTTAACGGCCGTTGCATTTGAAGGTCTTATTTAAGAGCCCTTTATTTAATGAGAAGGCCCCTCTTCTTAAAAGTCCCTCCATTTAAAGGCCCCTCCTCTTAAACGCCCCTCCTCCCCTCCTCTTAAACGCCCCTCCTCTTAAACGCCCCTCCTCTTAAACGCCCCTCCTCTTAAACGCCCCCCCTCTTAAACGCCCCTCCTCTTAAACGCCCCTCCTTAACATAGAGCATACTGATGGCCTAAGTACTTCGCAGGTGGCTAAAAAATCTTTATGAGCCACCGGCAAACACAAGTTAGAAATATGCATGACCTTATACGACAAAAAACTTCCAAGAGATATACGACAGCGGGCATTAGATTATCGCATTTAAATGTGCGTTTGTATATTCTGTCACCTGATACATTGCTTCAATAACTGGCACTCCGATCCAGCGGCCAGCGCTGTCTATTAACTGCATGTTCTTTGTGTTTATTGTAAATTGAATATGCATATGAATAAGTGGGCTTGTAGCCAACAACATAGATCCCCGTGCCCTTGAATGACTTAACTGTCCATAATTAACATTGCGGGTTGCTCACCATTTTACAGCCGCGGCCACTGGGAACTGCAAACTTTGCGGGTCATCTAGCTAAATTATGACATTAGACTAATGGAAAAGCAAGACGTTATTGCTTGATTTAATCGGGTCATACTCGGGTCGTAATATTTTTAGGGCTCTCTGGTAACGACTGTTGGCTCGGTTAACATTTGACTCATTCACACTGATAACTATGATTATAGCTACCAAGTACTGACGGTGAAAGGTATATCGGCCTAACAAAATTGAAGCATTTGACATATATTATGAGTCATGGCGCCATTGTTGTGTGTAGGAAGATTGTATTAACTTTGTTTTGCCAAGCTGGACTACATTAAATCATTAATGAAAAATTGTCAAACGCTATTCGGTCCTCAACATTGAACATTATTTTTCTGCAGCGCAGATTTTGTTTCATATTTATTACAGCCAATTCATTAATGAGTTATTTCATCTGTCGCAATTACAACCTACTGCTATACCCAATTATATGAATTTACTTATACTGTCAAGCTGCTTTGGCGATCTACCGTATCGCAATGCAATGCACGATGTACTTTACGGTGTTGGTGGAAATTGTTTCATCTTCTTAATGGAGATGGCGATTCCGCTACATGCTCAGAACCTTTATCAGATAAGTGCAATCTGCTAACGTAGACCGCATGTACGTCTTGAGCAGGAGATGTCGATCAGAATTGTTCATTATTTATATTAATTTTCAGCTTATCTAACTAAACATGCATAACTTGCTCCCCTTTTTGAACTGTTCCGATATAATCTGGCAGTAATTAAATGATGTCGAAGGTTGAGAAGCTAAGGAAGAAATATTACGGCAATATTCTGACTGATATGTTGTTAAAAGTATTGTCATTCCCTATGTGTTACGAATCATGATAACTCCATGCACCCCACTGGCCAGAGATTATTCAGCGATTGATTTTGGTTGAGCATTAAGTTTGCTCCAAGACATTAAATATGAGCCGTGTGTAAAATACATTAAAAAAACCTGATAAGAGCGAGATACTACAAAAGTATTGACGACAAAATGGCATTTGATTGTCACACCCAAACTTGCATTTGTTTGCGGCTGACCTTGAATTATCTTCTGTTACCTGCAACAAACGTCATTCGAATTCAGATGGCAGCACTGCATATCAACTCCAACAGCCAATTATGCATGGATTCGGCATATCATAGAGGGTTCCTGAATTATCCCCGTTCTACAGTGCAATAAAGTGTGGTGTAAACACTCTTTCAGGGTGGCTGTATATTATTACTGAAGAACAACATCCAACACAGGAAATGCTCATGTGTACTTTGCTTGCTGGTGGGTAGTGATTTTGTTACCCATGTAAACCTCTGCTGCTTCGTGCCCTTTTAGCTATACGGCCGACCATACAAAAAAGCAACTATTATGGCAGCAATAACTTTGATATATACCATAGCCTCATTATTGCGAAACGAAATAAACTCAAAACTGTTATTGTTTGTGTTCAAAGAGGTCATGCTTAAAAGGCTTTGTTATAACATGTCCGTCCTATTGGCTCTCCTCTCCACGAAAACAGCAATCTATCTCAGCATAGTGGTTCCGACAAACATAAATATGCAAGCATGCCTATTCTTCGCATAATATTAACATTGATTATACGTTGGCAGGCAGACAGTTATCTATTAGGGCGAAGTTAAATTTGTAGATTAATATGTGCCCAGCGAACATAAGCCTCTAATGTCACATTGCAGCTTTGCGTCGTACTACACCGATGGAGTTCCCGTCGTGAAAAAGCTAACGCCAGCTTTCACAAAAGCTTAAATTATCAAAAGTCAATAATATTTATGTACGTTACGTTTTGAATGCATTATTGTAAAACCCCATATTCGCCATAACATTGGCTATTGATATGCATTAGCAGAGATATGGTTTCATATCTATCACACCCAACTCTATTTTCAGCTACGTTGCTCTTGCGAATGATAACCCACTGCTGCAACATACGACAGGAAATGACACAGATGGCCAGTCAATCAGCTGTTCACTTATTTTGGTGGGTCTTATACGTTATGATATGCTTGATTCATCTGTTATGCAATTTAGTTAAATGTTTGAGACACGTAAGCAGGTCAGTGCTTTATTTTATCATAAGCAATCTCCTGCGGAATGGAACACATGTAAGTCGTGGGTAATGCCACCGATACCAGAATATACCATTTCAACGCTCAGTTCGTGTTCTGATGATCCAGAGAGAAAATGTTACAACACCTCTTTAGGTGCTTGGTTGCAAACAACGAAATTCACTTCATCATTAGGTAAACCGAATGGAAGATTGCAAGAAATAGACAATATTTGGCGCTTAACTGAACGGCGAATAGAGGTTAATGAGGTAATTATGAATGTTTTTCATCATTTTTATACCATTCATAATGGTTTCCATTATGTTTGTAAGTGTTCAAATCTGACACTTGTATGTATTGTTAATATAAGCCATTGTTACTTTGCCCGGGAAGCACCCGACGTTAAAATCCATACATCAGACCAGAGTTTGGTTGCCACACGATGACGTTTAATAAAAAAATATTATCATTGTTAATGTGATAATCGATGTTGAATGCTACATTAATATAATAAAAAAAACGAACAACTAATCACATTTCGCCAGGTTTCTGTCATATGAAAACTGACAAATACTCCTTAAACAATGCACTTGGTAAGCTTGGTATAATGACTAGCGGTTGATTATTAGTCCTAAAGGAAAAGCTTATTGCTAAATAACACAGATGCAGCTGGGTCCGTTTTATTATGTACCTTGGTTATTGCAGATTAATTAAACACAGCAGCTGCTGCCGAGTTATTAGTTACTTCAAGACCGCCTTGCTGATTTTCATGGCATGCCAATTCAATAAATGCACAACTGTCTGTTGAATTGCACAACTTTCCCGAAGGTGTCTTTAAAACATCTGGCATGTGGGCAATCTCTCCCTCGGCAAAAAAAATTACAATCAAATCTAATTTTGAAACTCTCTCCCATCATCATTTATTTAAGCGTTAGTAAAGTAGATTAATTTTGCCTCTTTTCTTTATATTCTGTTTATAAATTAAGCCATTGCATTGTATGAATACTGTTTTTTGGTGTGCTTCGGTGTATTATTCTAAGATGAACCAAATGCGCGAATTTACCATAGCAAAATCCCAAGAGGTGTCAAGAGGTTGACTTTTACAATGAGTGCTATTGGAAGAAACTGTGGCTGATTTGATGCACAAGGTGTCAAACATGTCCGGTCGAGTTTGCCACAGTCAATGATATAAGTCTTCATGTACAGTGTACCCAAGTGTGGGAAATCACCTCTGATTCGATAGTATAAATGAGGGTCATTTCGATAAAGCAAAGTTACAATATTTAATATCAAGATTGGTGCAGCAAACTCCGCTGCTTCAGGTAGTTTTCACAGTCAGCTCGCAAACTAAAGAATTTCATTCGAAATCTGTCCAAGCCCTAGTGAAATTGCCATGGTAATGCAATGAGTGTCCCATGGTTGTCTAGGGTACGATCATGTATTTAATAAATTGTGTTTGTTCATATATCCTGTCGTTCTTGGTTAACATGCAGTTGTTAAAATAGGGTTTTCAATTCAGAGATGAATTGAAGACGAGAGGATAAGTCACTCTCGCTGGTTGTAAAGCTGTATGAAATTGACTGACCTCAGTACACAGCCAGACCTACCTCCACAGTACAAAAATTCCTTCATCTCTGATGTCACGCGTTATCTTTCTATGGATAGAGAGAACAATATAACAGCCTCAGGGATAACATTCACTGGCAAATGTAAATCAGGTGATGGATTGACAAGCCAGTATGCTGTAGCTGTGCTGAAATGATGCTGAAGGCGGAGATGATAGGGAGGTAATATTACAGCCAATTGCTGATTACTATATCGTTAAAAGTGCGGTGCAATCAGCGGTAAAGCAGTAGCCTCTTAATATTATCACTTCATGATGTATCGTGTGCATGGCTGTTGGCTGTAGCCAGCTGCTTACTTCATTGACGGTTAAAAAATTAGGGATGTCAGTGGCCGTAATGATAATAAAGGGGCCATTTCCGTGTGTGCTAGATTTGATTGTGAATGAACAACAATTTATGTGCTCCTGGCATTTTGCGTGTTATGATTGTCACATACGTGCAAGGTACATGACATGAACTGTTGCGAATATCATTGCACTAGGCTGGTAGGGCAGGTATAATGCAAAAATATGCATATCCAAATAAGCAAATAAAGACTAAATTGCCGCATACTAATACCAAACAGCTAATAAGGGTCTCATCAGCTGTTCATGCAGCAATGTTAGCCACCACATGCTACTAGTCAGGCAATTTGTGTGTATGGGGTTTTGCCCAATCAAGTTAGAGGCAAACGCCTATTTCAGAAAAAAAACTGGGGGTTTCTGCATCTACACTATTTAGCGCTCCTCTGAAAGTTATTTGAGAAGTAGCAACTTGATTTTATTCGATGAAAAAGTTGAATGGTTACAGAAAAAGGAC
>CM067342.1:12084114-12135332 GCA_034190875.2 Urechis unicinctus | reverse complement strand
CCTCCCTTTCTCAGTCTTTCTCGCACTCACGCTCTCTCTCTCCCGCACATTCTCAATCTTTGTACTTCTCATTGAAGATGGTAGATGATATATGGATCATGCATTACCAAGGAAGCAGCGTAATTGGCGGACACACGCAATGCGCGGCTGTGCACCAAATTAGCAATTAATGAGAGAATCAACTCTGATAACGTATTCGGTTTCTCATAGCGAGATAACAATAGATAGCGAGATGTTGCAATTCTTACTTGCTCTGATATCACTTGCGGTTAAAAACCTTAAACATGACTTTCAACTCAGGAAGTCGATCCAAAACCCAGCGTGGCATGTGGCTGTCAACAGTCAAATAATACAGTGTTGTAAGCTGCCCAATAGAGCATACTATGTTTTTAGCAACACCGCATATTTAATTGCTTCATCTCTCCTGGGCAGTTAGAATGCCTAATTTAACCCGGTGACTGTTCGTGCAATGACAAACACGTTAATCACATACAAACGACGAGGTCGCTGTAGCTGGCGACGATATTCCCTCAGTTTGAATCATTTTATGAATACATTGGCGATTAACGAGATTACTTTGGAAATTATTGATATACACGGAGTTCGCCATTAGTGAGTTGCATTACATTTATTGAATATGCTGAGGCATGTATCGAGAAATATATGGCAGTGCATGGAATAATGTGGACAACATAAGGTTCGAAGTTTTTACATTTTCTTACCACCTTACTTCCACTGGCAGGGCAGGTCACAGTCATAATAACAGGATGGCGATTATGCAAACACTGTTGAACCCGAGTTATGCTGTTCGTTTATTCATCAAGCCTATTAAGCAGGTTCCATGCTGCATACTCTGTAGTCGATCTTATCTTTAAAGTGTCAGTAGTATAATCAGTATAGGTGTACATGCTGGCCATTCTAATGTTACCTGTCCTGAATAGTTGTCAACTAACACTTATTGTGCCCGGTACGATGGGATCCGATGTGCACGGATTTGCATACCATGCCGCTAGAGCTTAATGGTGGATAAAGACAGCTGTAACAACACTTGTAATGTACTTAACAAGCAGATTTCAACAACTAGTAATGCTGGTCCCCTGATGTATTAAGTTTAATCGACTTACGTCAACACCGCCTGAGCCGAGCTTCTGCTGCATATTAATCATACTGCATCAGAACTCCGGTTACTCGCCAAACAAGAGAAGGTCACGGTGAATTATATAAGTGACGCCTCAACCTAACGGGAACATTTCCATTTGCTGCTAGATTACTTCTATGCAATTGTTTTAATTAATGAATTGGATAACTAAATTTGAAGCGTGTGATTTGATTTCCTGATAAATTACGTAACATTACTTTATTAACGTTCTGTGAAATAAATATACAATCGAATGGATATGACAGTTAGTATGCTACGGCAGTACTTAATGATGTTGAAGGGAACGAATATGATGAGTAAATATTATTGCGGTATTCTGATAGATTTGTCTGATTTCAGATTACCATGGCAATTTCACTAGAGCTTGGACAGATTTCGAATGAAATTCTTTAGTTTGCGAGCTGACTGTGAAAACTACCTGAAGCAGCGGAGTTTGCTGCACCAATCTTGATATTAAATATTTATTGTAACTTTTGCTTTATCGAAATGACCCTCATTTACCCTCATTTATACTATCGAATCAGAGGTGATTTCCCACACTTGGGTACACTGTACATGAAGACTTATATCATTGACTGTGGCAAACTCGACCGGACATGTTTGACACCTTGTGCATCAAATCAGCCACAGTTTCTTCCAATAGCACTCATTGTAAAAGTCAACCTCTTGACACCTCTTGGGATTTTGCTATGGTAAATTCGCGCATTTGGTTCATCTTAGAATAATACACCGAAGCACACAAAAAACAGTATTCATACAATGCAATGGCTTAATTTATAAACAGAATATAAAGATAGGAGGCAAAATTAATCTACTTTATTAACGCTTAAATAAATGATGAGGGGAGAGAGTTTCAAAATTAGATTTGATTGTAATTTTTTTTGCCGAGGGAGAGATTGCCCACATGCCAGATGTTTTAAAGACACCTTCGGGAAAGTTGTGCAATTCAACAGACATTAGTTGTGCATTCATTGAATTGGCATGCCATGAAAATCAGCAAGGCGGTCTTGAAGTAACTAATAACTCGACAGCAGCAGCTGCTGTGTTTAATTAATCTGCAATAACCAAGGTACATAATAAAACGGACCCAGCTGCATCTGTGTTATTTAGCGATAAGCTTTTCCTTTAGGACTAATAATCAACCGCTAATCATTATACCAAGTTTACCAAGTGCATTGTTTCAGGAGTATTTGTCAGTTTTCATATGACAGAAACCTGGAGAAATGTGATTAGTTGTTCGTTTTTTTATTATATTAATGTAGCATTCAACATCGATTATCACATTAACAATGATAATATTTTTTATTAAACGTCATCGTGTGGCAACCAAACTCTTGGTCGGATGTATGGATTTTAACGTCGGGTGCTTCCCGGGCAAAGTAACAATGGCTTATATTAACAATACATACAAGTGTCAGATTTGAACACTAACAAACATAATGGAAACCATTATGAATGGTATAAAAATGATGAAAAACATTCATAATTACCTCATTAACCTCTATTCGCCGTTCAGTTTTAGCGCCAAATATTGTCTATTTCTTGCTATCTTCCATTCGGTTTACCTAATGATGAAGTGAATTTCGTTGTTTGCAACCAAGCACCTAGAGAGGTGTTGTAACATTTTCTCTCTGGATCATCAGAACACGAACTGAGCGTTGAAATGGTATATTCTGGTATCGGTGGCATTACCCACGACTTACATGTGTTCCATTCCGCAGGAGATTGCATATGATAAAATAAAGCACTGACCTGCTTACGTGTCTCAAACAGTGGGTTATCATTCGCAAGAGCAACGTAGTTGAAAATAGAGTTGGGTGTGATAGATATGAAACCATATGTCTGCTAATGCATATCAATAGCCAATGTTATGGCAAATATGGGGTTTTACAATAATGCATTCAAAACGTAACGTACATAAATATTATTGACTTTTGATAATTTAAGCTTTTGTGAAAGCTGGCGTTAGCTTTTTCACGACGGGAACTCCATCGGTGTAGTACGACGCAAAGCTGCAATGTGACATTAGAGGCTTATGTTCGCTGGGCACATATTAATCTACAAATTTAACTTCGCCCTAATAGATAACTGTCTGCCTGCCAACGTATAATCAATGTTAATATTATGCGAAGAATAGGCATGCTTGCATATTTATGTTTGTCGGAACCACTATGCTGAGATAGATTGCTGTTTTCGTGGAGAGGAGAGCCAATAGGAAGGACATGTTATAACAAAGCCTTTTAAGCATGAACTCTTTGAACACAAACAATAACAGTTTTGAGTTTATATCGTTTCGCAATAATGAGGCTATGGTATATATCAAAGTTATTGCTGCCATAATAGTTGCTTTTTTGTATGGTCGGCCGTATACCAGGGGTAACAAAATCACTACCCACCAGCAAGCAAAGTACACATGAGCATTTCCTGTGTTGGATGTTGTTCTTCAGTAATAATATACAGCCACCCTGAAAGAGTGTTTACACCACACTTTATTGCACTGTAGAACGGGGATAATTCAGGAACCCTCTATGATATGCCGTACCCATGCATAATTGGCTGTTGGAGTTGATATGCAGCGCTGCCATCTGAATTCGAATGACGTTTGTTGCAGGTAACAGAAGATAATTCAAGGTCAGCCGCAAACAAATGCAAGTTTGGGTGTGACAATCAAATGCCATTTTGTCGTCAATACTTTTGTAGTATCTCGCTCTTATCAGTTTTTTTTTAATGTTTTACACACGGCTCATATTTAATGTCTTGGAGCAAACTTAATGCTCAACCAAAATCAATCGCTGAATAATCTCTGGCCAGTGGGGTGCATGGAGTTATCATGATTCGTAACACATAGGGAATGGTTCTGAGCATGTAGCGGAATCGCCATCTCCATTAAGAAGATGAAACAATTTCCACCAACACCGTAAAGTACATCGTGCATTGCATTGCGATACGGTAGATCGCCAAAGCAGCTTGACAGTATAAGTAAATTCATATAATTGGGTATAGCAGTAGGTTGCAATTGCGACAGATGAAATAACTCATTAATGAATTGGCTGTAATAAATATGAAACAAAATCTGCGCTGCAGAAAAATAATGTTCAATGTTGAGGACCGAATAGCTTTGGACAATTTTTCATTAATGATTTAATGTAGTCCAGCTTGGCAAAACAAAGTTAATACAATCTTCCTACACACAACAATGGCGCCATGACTCATAATATATGTCAAATGCTTCAATTTTGTTAGGCCGATATACCTTTCACCGTCAGTACTTGGTAGCTATAATCATAGTTATCAGTGTGTATGAGACAAATGTTAACCAAGCCAACAGTCGTTACCAGAGAGCCCTAAAAACATTACGACCCGAGTATGACCCGATTAAATCAAGCAATAACGTCTTGCTTTTCCATTAGTCTAATGTCATAATTTAGCTAGATGACCCGCAAAGTTTGCAGATCCCAGTGGCCGCGGCTGTAAAATGGTGAGCAACCCGCAATGTTAATTATGGACAGTTTAGTCATTCAAGGGCACGGGGATCTATGTTGTTGGCTACAAGCCCACTTATTCATATGCATATCCAATTTACAATAAACACAAAGAACATGCAGCTAATAGACAGCGCTGGCCGCTGGATCGGAGTGCCAGTTATTGAAGCAATGTATCAGGTGACAGAATATACAAACGCACATTTAAGTGCGACAATCTAATGCCCGCTGTCGTATATCTATTGGAAGTTTTTTCGTCGTATTAGGTCACACATATTTCTAACTTGCAGAGGAGGGGGCCTTGCAGAGGAGGGGGCCTTGCAGAGGAGGGGGCCTTGCAGAGGAGGGGGCCTTGCAGAGGAGGGGGCCTTGCAGAGGAGGGGGCCTTGCAGAGGAGGGGGCCTTGCAGAGGAGGGGGCCTTGCAGAGGAGGGGGCCTTGCAGAGGAGGGGGCCTTGCAGAGGAGGGGGCCTTGCAGAGGAGGGGGCCTTGCAGAGGAGGGGGCCTTGCAGAGGAGGGGGCCTTGCAGAGGAGGGGGCCTTGCAGAGCAGGGGGCCTTGCAGAGCAGGGGGCCTTGCAGAGGAGGGGGCCTTGCAGAGCAGGGGGCCTTGCAGAGCAGGGGGCCTTGCAGAGAAGGGGGCCTTGCAGAGGAGGGGGCCTTGTAGAGGAGGGGGCCTTGCAGAGGAGGGGGCCTTGCAGAGGAGGGGGCCTTGCAGAGGAGGGGGCCTTGCAGAGGAGGGGGCCTTGCAGAGGAGGGGGCCTTGTAGAGGAGGGGGCCTTGCAGAGTACACATGAGCATTTCCTGTGTTGGATGTTGTTCTTCAGTAATAATATACAGCCACCCTGAAAGAGTGTTTACACCACACTTTATTGCACTGTAGAACGGGGATAATTCAGGAACCCTCTATGATATGCCGTACCCATGCATAATTGGCTGTTGGAGTTGATATGCAGCGCTGCCATCTGAATTCGAATGACGTTTGTTGCAGGTAACAGAAGATAATTCAAGGTCAGCCGCAAACAAATGCAAGTTTGGGTGTGACAATCAAATGCCATTTTGTCGTCAATACTTTTGTAGTATCTCGCTCTTATCAGGTTTTTTTAATGTTTTACACACGGCTCATATTTAATGTCTTGGAGCAAACATAATGCTCAACCAAAATCAATCGCTGAATAATCTCTGGCCAGTGGGGTGCATGGAGTTATCATGATTCGTAACACATAGGGAATGGTTCTGAGCATGTAGCGGAATCGCCATCTCCATTAAGAAGATGAAACAATTTCCACCAACACCGTAAAGTACATCGTGCATTGCATTGCGATACGGTAGATCGCCAAAGCAGCTTGACAGTATAAGTAAATTCATATAATTGGGTATAGCAGTAGGTTGCAATTGCGACAGATGAAATAACTCATTAATGAATTGGCTGTAATAAATATGAAACAAAATCTGCGCTGCAGAAAAATAATGTTCAATGTTGAGGACCGAATAGCTTTGGACAATTTTTCATTAATGATTTAATGTAGTCCAGCTTGGCAAAACAAAGTTAATACAATCTTCCTACACACAACAATGGCGCCATGACTCATAATATATGTCAAATGCTTCAATTTTGTTAGGCCGATATACCTTTCACCGTCAGTACTTGGTAGCTATAATCATAGTTATCAGTGTGTATGAGACAAATGTTAACCAAGCCAACAGTCGTTACCAGAGAGCCCTAAAAACATTACGACCCGAGTATGACCCGATTAAATCAAGCAATAACGTCTTGCTTTTCCATTAGTCTAATGTCATAATTTAGCTAGATGACCCGCAAAGTTTGCAGATCCCAGTGGCCGCGGCTGTAAAATGGTGAGCAACCCGCAATGTTAATTATGGACAGTTTAGTCATTCAAGGGCACGGGGATCTATGTTGTTGGCTACAAGCCCACTTATTCATATGCATATCCAATTTACAATAAACACAAAGAACATGCAGCTAATAGACAGCGCTGGCCGCTGGATCGGAGTGCCAGTTATTGAAGCAATGTATCAGGTGACAGAATATACAAACGCACATTTAAGTGCGACAATCTAATGCCCGCTGTCGTATATCTATTGGAAGTTTTTTCGTCGTATTAGGTCACACATATTTCTAACTTGCAGAGGAGGGGGCCTTGCAGAGGAGGGGGCCTTGCAGAGGAGGGGGCCTTGCAGAGGAGGGGGCCTTGCAGAGGAGGGGGCCTTGCAGAGGAGGGGGCCTTGCAGAGGAGGGGGCCTTGCAGAGGAGGGGGCCTTGCAGAGGAGGGGGCCTTGCAGAGGAGGGGGCCTTGCAGAGGAGGGGGGCCTTGCAGAGGAGGGGGCCTTGCAGAGGAGGGGGCCTTGCAGAGGAGGGGGCCTTGCAGAGGAGGGGGCCTTGCAGAGGAGGGGGCCTTGCAGAGGAGGGGGCCTTGCAGAGGAGGGGGCCTTGCAGAGGAGGGGGCCTTGCAGAGGAGGGGGCCTTGCAGAGGAGGGGGCCTTGCAGAGGAGGGGGCCTTGCAGAGGAGGGGGCCTTGCAGAGGAGGGGGCCTTGCATGAGCATTTCCTGTGTTGGATGTTGTTCTTCAGTAATAATATACAGCCACCCTGAAAGAGTGTTTACACCACACTTTATTGCACTGTAGAACGGGGATAATTCAGGAACCCTCTATGATATGCCGTACCCATGCATAATTGGCTGTTGGAGTTGATATGCAGCGCTGCCATCTGAATTCGAATGACGTTTGTTGCAGGTAACAGAAGATAATTCAAGGTCAGCCGCAAACAAATGCAAGTTTGGGTGTGACAATCAAATGCCATTTTGTCGTCAATACTTTTGTAGTATCTCGCTCTTATCAGGTTTTTTTTTTAATGTTTTACACACGGCTCATATTTAATGTCTTGGAGCAAACTTAATGCTCAACCAAAATCAATCGCTGAATAATCTCTGGCCAGTGGGGTGCATGGAGTTATCATGATTCGTAACACATAGGGAATGACAATACTTGGTATCAGTCAGAATATTTGTAATATTTAATATTTCTTCCTTAGCTTCTCAAGACATCATTTAATCGCCATATATCGGAACAGTTCAAAAAGGGGAGCAAGTTAGATGTTTAGTTAGATAAGCTGAAAATTAATATAAATAATGAACAATTCTGATCAACACCTGCTCAAGAGTACATCGTCTACGTTAGCATTGCATTGCGATAAAGGTTCTGAGCATGTAGAATCGCCATCCATTAAGCAGCAAATTTCCACCAACACCGTAAAGTACATCGTGCATTGCATTGCGATACGGTAGATCGCCAAAGCAGCTTGACAGTATAAGTAAATTCATATAATTGGGTATAGCAGTAGGTTGTAATTGCGACAGATGAAATAACTCATTAATGAATTGGCTGTAATAAATATGAAACAAAATCTGCGCTGCAGAAAAATAATGTTCAATGTTGAGGACCGAATAGCTTTTGACAATTTTTCATTAATGATTTAATGTAGTCCAGCTTGGCAAAACAAAGTTAATACAATCTTCCTCCTACACACAACAATGGCGCCATGACTCATAATATATGTCAAATGCTTCAATTTTGTTAGGCCGATATACCTTTCACCGTCAGTACTTGGTAGCTATAATCATAGTTATCAGTGTGAATGAGTCAAATGTTAACCGAGCCAACAGTCGTTACCAGAGAGCCCTAAAAATATTACGACCCGAGTATGACCCGATTAAATCAAGCAATAACGTCTTGCTTTTCCATTAGTCTAATGTCATAATTTAGCTAGATGACCCGCAAAGTTTGCAGTTCCCAGTGGCCGCGGCTGTAAAATGGTGAGCAACCCGCAATGTTAATTATGGACAGTTTAGTCATTCAAGGGCACGGGGATCTATGTTGTTGGCTACAAGCCCACTTATTCATATGCATATTCAATTTACAATAAACACAAAGAACATGCAGTTAATAGACAGCGCTGGCCGCTGGATCGGAGTGCCAGTTATTGAAGCAATGTATCAGGTGACAGAATATACAAACGCACATTTAAGTGCGATAATCTAATGCCCGCTGTCGTATATCTATTGGAAGTTTTTTCGTCGTATTAGGTCACACATATTTCTAACTTAAGAGGAGGGGGCCTTTAAGAGGAGGGGGCCTTTAAGCGGAGGGGGCCTTGCAGAAGAGGGGGGCCTTTAAGAGGATAAAGAGGAGGGGGCCTTTAAGAGGAGGGGGCCTTTAAGAGGAGGGGGCCTTTAAGAGGAGGGGGCCTTTAAGAGGAGGGGGCCTTGAAGAGGAGGGGGCCTTGAAGAGGAGGGGGCCTTGAAGAGGAGGGGGCTTTAAGAGGAGGGGGCCTTTAAGAGGAGGGGGCCTTTAAGAGGAGGGGGCCTTTAAGAGGAGGGGGCCTTTAAGAGGAGGGGGCCTTTAAGAGGAGGGGCCTTTAAGAGGAGGGGCCTTTAAATGGAGGGACTTTTAAGAAGAGGGGCCTTCTCATTAAATAAAGGGCTCTTTAAATAAGACCTTGAAATGCAACGGCCGTTAAGTTTTTGGATCGTTCAATGGAGGTACCGTTAAACGACAGGCCCTTTAAGTAACTTAAATTTAAATAAAGAGCTCTTTAAATAGGGTTTTTTTTTAAAACAGAAGGATTGTGTTAAATAAAGGGCCGTAAAAAAAATGGGGAGCAGTCAACAGATGGGCCGTCATATGGACGGTCCGTAGAATGTAGGGACTGTACAATAGAATTAAATGTTTACAATGAAGGTAACGTTTACAAAGGAGGTGACATTTAAAAGGGAAACATTTAAAGGTAGGTTGTTATATGGGGTTTGAACAGATATAGTTTAATGGGGGATAGTTTAATTAGAAACGGGTTCATTTAATGAGGGTTTAAATTGGTTTATGGTGGAAAAAGTAACCCAATGGGGGGGGGGGGGGGGACTGCTTAAATATGTTTTTTAAATACAAATTTTAATTTTTTAACATTCAGTGAAATCAAAACAAAATTCTAAAGATATTGAATAGGGACACGTGGGGGCGTACAGAGATGGATGGTACGACGAAAAAAAATAATAAAAGAGTGGTCGAGAGAGGGGGGGTAATATGACGGGGAAAAGGAAGCGAAAAGAGAGAGAGGGATCAATTTAAATGCTAGATAAAGAAGGAGTAGTGAGGGTCGACGAGAGTAAATAGCCGAGAGAGAAGATAAATGGAGAAGAGTAGAGAATTTGGTGGGATAAGTGAAGGTGAGGGAACAAGGGGAGGGAAGTTGGAGGGATTTGGGAAGGGAAGGGAAGAATAGGAGAGATAAGTTGGAGGGATATGGGTTGGGTAGATCAATAAACAACAAACTAAACCATTTTAATTTGCAAATAACAAGAACACATGACAAGAAACAATAAACTTATAAAATTTGTTGTTGTTGCGTTTCTAGACTAGTTCACAGTCTTGATATCACGATGCATCAAAGAGATGGACTGTATCAGTGGCCTCTGTGCGTTGTCGCCAGGATAAGTAGCAAACCCAACAACCACATCAGAGACTGTCACGAGATAATGCAAGGGAAAGTGGCGAAGTCAAAGTACTGCATCGTACTGTCACGCGTTGTCGCGAGGCGGAAGTAGCGAAGTCTAAGAACAATATCACCATCTGTCACGTGTTGTTGCTGAGGGAAGCCCTGAAGTCGAATAACCTCAGAGAATGTCACGTCATGTAACCCAGCGGAAGTGGCAAAGTCGATAACCCCAATAGAGACTGCCACGTGATGTAACCAGGTGGAAGTGGCGAAGTCGAAGAGCCTCATCAGAGAATGTCACGTGTTGTCGCGAGGTAGAAGTGACCAAGTCGAAGAACCTCATCATAGTTTGTCACGTGTTGTCGCGAGGTAAAAGTGACGAAGTCGAAAAACCCCATCTGAGAATGTCGCGTGTTGTCGCGAGGCGGAAGAGGCGAAGTCTATGTACCCAATCAGAGATCCTCACGTGATGTTACCAGACGGAAGTAGCGAAGTTGGTGAATTATATCAGTAGGCGAAATTTGACAAGTAAATGAGCACATCTCATAAAACATACGCAGTTACATTATTATCATTAATGAGCAATATATTACTTAACAAACAAACAATTAAATAATAATTCTTCATTCACCAAGATTATATCATGTCAATTCATACGATGAGCATGAAAATCGTTTACTCGGGTGCAAAAGTTAACATAACAATCGGGACTTCATTGGGATATTAAAAAGGGTACAATTATCGTTTATTTCATCGGAATCATGTCTCAAACATTATGATAATTTTGTCCAAAATAATCCAATTGCAGCATCAACTTGTATGGCTTTTCTGAAAGCATCAAAAAGCACAATGGTAGCATATACAATTAAAGACCGGAAATGTTTAAAAGGTTCATTTGAGCAAGCAAAGCAGTCCGATTGCTGATGTCCAGACATCAACAACAAAATCGCGATTCTTATAATATATAAATTCCAAAGCGAGCCGGATAGTTAATTCGTTACGTATATAATGGGCAAAATGGTTGATGTGCGATTTTTTTATAAGCCTGGTTAAGCGATCCTGAGTGGTATGGAAGAACAATAAGCAAGCAGCATGCAGATTTATAGAAAACGCCTGGGATGCAAACGGAAACCACAAACTTATTCCTTCTATAAAAGGGGGGTGGGGGTGGCAGTAGACAGTAGTGTGTGAAAGGGGGGGTGGGTAGGAGTGGGGTGGGAGATCTGCGATTGCTTATTGCTAAACCAATATGTAAGTCTGGTGACGGAGTCGCGCCATAGTTCACGTAAAAAAAGCCCATAACCAACATTATAAACTAAGAGGCACATCTCCACCTACAATTCATAGCTAAGCAACGGGTATGCTGTGGATATGTATTGCTCGATCAAGAACAGAGTAACGTCATTCCATCCTAAAAAGTACGAGACATAAATATAATAGCCGGCGATAAACAAATTGTAGAACATATCCATCAAGATGAATTGGGAGTGACAGCAGACAGATATTCGAAATATTCAGTTAAAAAATTTGATTAAACGAGCAAATTTAAGAAAATTACTAAGGAAAGAAAAAGCATGCGACCATTTGATTACTGAATATTATATATGTGTATAATATTAACAAATCAAAGGAAAGAATATTCTAGTAAATGTTGAGCCTACAAATGAAAGCTCAAAATAATTCCTCATTTCCGGTAGGGTTGAGGATGTTTATTGCTCTACTAACAGCAAAGTCCACGAGAAAGTTCTACAAAAAACTTTGAAAGTCCTTTAAAAACTATGGAGCACAATCAAAAATGTGTGTGTAATCGGAGGACAAAATCTTATTCATTAAATTAAAAATTAAAATTACCCGGGAAGTTGAGGATGTGTTGTAGCAGCACGAAGTCAGGTTACTTTCCCTATAAAAGAGCTGGATAAAAAAGGTAGTGACTAGCAAGATAGTTTTGTAGCACATGCCCCTCAAAAGTATAGGGCGGGGATAGAAGTGAAGAAAAGTATTTCTCCATATTCAAAACGAAACTATGTTGATGTGTATTGCACTATGAATACCATAACGCGACGCAGTGTATTCAGGTTTTGGACTAGATAACGCACCATGCATCTTCGTGTGCACAAGACTAGAAATCTAAATGAATAAAAGATTAAAATTTCATTGCTAAGATTCAAAGTGGAATATGCTCGGGTCTCAATACTGCAATACACATCCTAAGTCCCGTGACCCAATCGTAATGAAGTGCTTGAGCTGGACAACTAATTTGCTGTGTACAGAATGGACACACAACGAAGGCCAATGTGGGGGGAAAAATTAGCGTCTAAATTCAACTGAGGCAAAATAAATATGTGTGATCCCATTTATATGTATACGCGTAAAAACGAAAAAGAACTATAAAAACCGAATTTCTAAAGCGGAGGAGAGAGGACGATTGTGTATTGCGCGCCAAAATAGAGCGACCATTAATTACCAGACGATCAGGAGGCTCGTAGAAAACGGCTTGCAATTTATATTAATCTATATCGTTGCACTAAGGAAATTCCAATTGTTAAACGGAGAAGCTATTGAATTATCGACATCAAAGTAAACACGAAATATTGTTGTGTATTGCGCAACGAAGGATCGTGTAAACCAATCAAATGATACGACTGGGATCATTCAACGACTGTTTAAACACAGAAAAGAGATATTCGTTAGTAGAAAAGTTCAATGAAATACCTATTAGAAGAAATCTTTCCAGACAGGTGAAAAATTCAATTTCTAGAGACTTGGGAAAAATAAGGGAAAGTCAATTATGTCGAACGATGCGGTATATATCATAAGATACAACAACACAATCAATCAATAGGCGAACACAACCGTTGTTAAAACAAATAAATTAGACTCACATGAAATGTCCGAGGAAAGTCCCTGTTTTCAACAAGTACTTCTCAACTACGTCTGATCCAACTGACGGCTGAATTTGAAATGAGCGGTTCATTCATTCGGCGCATTTACATACAATCATCTGACCCCTGACCTGAAAGTTTTAATTATATTCTATATTTAGTCATTCGATATGAAATGCATATTTTGTTTATATATTCCCAAGTCGTGATGGAAATTTATATTTTTTTCTTCCGAATCTAGCACAGAAAAGTAGAATATTCCATTCGCACTACGTTCTATCTGCGTAATATTACTAAAATATAATCCAATCAGAGAGTGTCTTATTCAGTGCTGTGGTCCGGATTTGCAGTTGGGGTTGGGGATTTCGATGTCTTAAACACAGGGCTTGGCAGGTGAACTTTCTTAAGGATCGGCGTCGATTAGCTCACTGTGAGGGCACGTATCGAAACACGAGTTGCCCCATAATCCATGCCTGGTTTGGAAATGGTCCCTCGAGATTAGCGACCCGTTGCCACACCTCATTCTGACCTCATGTTGTATTCTTATTTACATTTAACTATAGCAACTATATATTAATCTAGCTTAAATATGCGACCACAATACGCTTGGGATGATAATTGTGTCTCGGTATGCTTCTACCCATACTTTCGTTGTGAATGGCAGCTCATAGTTAGAGATTAAACAAATCATCAAATTGTGGGCGTCGGGAATTAATTCTTTCTCTGTGATGTACGCGATTATATTTTAGAGCCATGCACGGGCATAAAGTTTCGTGCCTTGCCTATCCAGCTGCATGGGTTTAGTTTGCGTCCGTTAGTACTTGTCATGTTGAGTTTTAAATCATAGCGAATATATATTTAATACAGGAACATGGATTGTGCAACCCTAACTTTGACACCGAAGGAGCTGGGGAGTGGGACACTGGAAGTGTGGACATGCAGGAAACTAACTTTAATGACAACGGCCCTTGTGCTACTGTAGCGCGCATCCTTCTCCCAAACGAGGACGGCAATATATTACCACAGGGAGTCCGACTCTTTGTAGGTGCTGTCGATGACTATTACGATGTTTTAGCCGAACAAGGTCACATACCAAGCCTTGGCCGTGATTATACATAGAAGATATAGGTTCACAAAGAGATGGGGAACTCCAACTCCAAGAGCTTATAGGGCTTGACAAGGCTATGCAGACCCATAAGGGTGAACCGGTCAACAATCTAGCGCGGCTATCAAAATAGACAAACATATAGCCAGTCGGGAGCGCAACCTGGAGGAGCTACCAGACGAGGCTGAAACGCGGGAAAACACACTGAGAAATTATTACTGCAATAGTCTTTTTGACATGACACTTTTAAATATAGGGCTACAAAATCACGCTAGAAAACCGTCATGAACCTATCAACAAATGGTTGTTATTGCATTTCCTTACAAGATAACGACTTTAGATGACTGGCATCTGGGCTTTTTAAATGCCTTAAACTTATGAATCATCTTCTCATCTATAAGCATGCCTGACATCTATACCAGATACCACCCAGACACGAATACTGCAGAAGTAAAATATGTGAAAGAGCCAGAAATAGTCGCTCACAGAAAACGTGAACCCAGATTAAATAGATCTATATGCTATATGAACTCAGATTGTGGTTAGAAACAAGACAAGGTGCGTCTGTTAAATTCCCATAGGACGTAATTTGCTTACGCTGCACATGGCGTCTTAATAATGCTGGCACGCTCAAGACGCACCTCCTTGCGCTATCATTTTAAATAAAACTATCAAATGTTCGGTCGCTTAATAGGCAGACAATTAAGGTCGTTAGTAGAAACATGTCCTGTGACAACTGCGCCGTATCTGATTAGCTTCCTCCTCAATGATTCCAAATGACGCATGGCAACTTCATGTAGCATAACGACAATTAATTGCAAACTTCGCATAAAATAAAAACGGTCGCTCTAAGACAAATGTTTGTGCAATTATTAAGTGCAAATGTACATATTGCAGTCGCCTAAATCAAGAGCTAATTATTCACATTAATTGGGGAATGAAGTCGCAAATCACAAGTCACTCGCAAGTGAAGGACATTTTGTCACTTTCGCTTCTTATGGCACGGCTGTAATGAGCGCCGTATGTCACCTTAATGGAAGCAGCAAGCAGCAACCACCGAATAATGGATGCCTGATAGCTGAATTGTTAAGTTTCGTGACATCAGGGAATTGATGTAGCGACTTTGGATTGAGCTGCATATATAGTGCACATATATTCTATGTTTATTTGATGCGACGCATTTTGGGTCAAGTGCCCAGAATACAATTCTGATCCTATTTCAAGACATAAATGATCGTACAAAGACAACACATCGACTAAAATGAGTTATAACTTTAGCATCCATGCTGGGTGGTTGATTCCATAGGCCTTGAGTTGTTGAACTGATCCGTTGTGCGATGAACTGGGCGAAAGACCAGTTTTATATTGTCACTGAAATATGTCATCATATGCCTGCTAAAAATGCCCAAGGTATACATTTAACTCTTAACAAAGAATATTCGCAAACATGTTTGCGTCTTATCATACTACCTGTAGACAATACTCGTGTTACATCTTTGTTCATTGATTTTAAAGTTTCACATATTTCATTCCTTTCCTGCTGATATAATAGGAAATGCTCCCCGTGGCCTTGACCACAATTTACGGAAGCATAATTAAATGTTCATCGCCGTTGCTGTTGGCGTTTCTAGCTTTAACCGCGAATACGGTACCACTTTGCCCTGTATGATATAGGAATATTAGAGATAGGATCATTCTGACGGGTCATATTACACATTCTTATTGCTAGATGCAGATGCAAAAGTTTGAGCCGCCCAATCATCAATAGTCGGTCCAGCTGCACGACCCGTCTAGATTGCCCTCGCTGGGCGACATGCCTCTAATAGCCAATACCTCCTCAACCAAGCCACCTGCCGACAGAATTTCTATCACAAGAAGGCGCCGCAGCGCGTCTTCAGCCACCATCACAGTCCTATGTTTGATATGTAAACTGCCTCAGTTCACCCACTCCAGTCATTTTATAAATCATGTGGCTCATATTGTCACATTAGACCGACTAATGCAATCTATTTAGGCACTAAAAATGCACCTAGAAGCTGTAGAATCAAATACGATAATGATGATGGTACCAGGTGTCAAACATGACTGCGTTGATGGGCCAGTAATGTGGAATTGAGCATGATTCTGTAGGATCTCCGTTCCATCTTACAAATCTCTGACGTCTGCGCAGATTCAATCTCTCAATTTATTGCTCCTCATTTGTTTTCCTTTTTAGCTGATGATAGCTATGTCTATGATAACTTTTACAAGGAACAAATGCGGAATACCCACGAGAGAACTAGTCCGCTCCAGAGAGGCATGTCTAAATATTATTCGTTTCTTCAAGATGTCTAAGAAATCTGCGATGTATTTACCAAGTGGTTGATATATTTAGCTAGTATTCCACAGAAGTACGAAAATAACATCATCAGTAAGCAAAGGTATGTTCCAAGCAATAACTAAATTTCTTAATGAAGCACAACAAAGCTAAAAACCGTAGACCTTTTATAAATTAAATCAGAGCTTAGGACTCAGGAAACGCTCATCAAATATCACTTTTTTGCTTCATTGAACAGTGTCGCAGCGTTGGACTTCTTTCTAGAAAGTATGTTCGTTGACAAAGCCCGTCAAATGAACATACGGAAGCGACCATACACCATATTGAACGAAGCGAAGGTATGTATTGCCGGTTTAAATTCGTTTGTAAAATTCACTCCCAATCAAATTTACTGCATGATTCATCACCCTGAATATCTTCGCATGTTCTCCAATTCAAGTTATGAGAAAAATGGGTGGAGGAGTTACAAGAGTACCCCCTCATGGAATTAGTTTTTGATACAAATGTCGCTGTATGTGACCAACTACTTATAATATTTGATCGAGGCGCTCCTCAATCTGGTTTTGCGCTGTTGACATTATTCAACCAGCTTGGGGGACCATTATGAGAACTATTCGGCGAACATTTTAAAACAGACATTGAAGGGTATGCTTATTTTTCTGAATAGCAGCCTTGAAGATAAATGTGTATTAATGCAAACGCATATGATATATCTTTGGAGCAAGTGTTCGATGAAAAGGTCCATTTTACACATTGTTGATATGAGTGCGTTTAAAAATCCTCACCGAGCCACCTTTTACAGTTTTTTCATCCGGCCAGCTTGTTGTGCCAATAGAGGCGTCCAAAATTCCACCCAAAATATCTGCATTCTTCAAAAACTTGTCAACGCTATGTTGACTGGGAATTTAAACTTCATAATGGTTATCATCCTTTACATTAACCCAGATTGCAAATAATATCTCGGTTAGACGGCTTTTACGTATAATTTAGCTTCGAAAGAAGCTGTTAGGCAAGCAGCAATACTTACTGTAACAGCGGAGTGACGTCACGGCCACTAGCATGGCTGCGACCGTGTGTTTGACTCTTTGGGTAACTACTTGTCAATATATATGATAAACATCCAAAGGGCAATGTATCCCGTTTTATGTGAATCATTGTAAACACTCCCCAAACACACTCAATAATATCAACAGTGCTGCTTTAATATGCAATCGAGTAATGATGATTTTCAAATACAGAAAGTAATTATTTCTGCTCGATATATTTTAGGGAGAGCTTATGCGTTAATGCACTGAACAACTGTTTGGATACAATACGATCACATTCCTGAGTACTCCATTGGTCCATCTTCCTCAGTCGCTACAATGATACGAGGCAGCTCTTGAATTATCACATCTCCTGTCCCTATGAAGTGAGCTGCAGCTCTTTTGCATCGATAACTTATGTGTGCTTGGTTATGGCAGTTTGACCATTTACTAAAACAACGCAATATAGTCATTGCCATGAATAAACATGTAGTGGTCGTGAATCAGTGGAAATATTTTAATGATAGGACAATTCATGTTTAAGTAAATTAGTCACCGTATTTGGATTGAAGATTCGGCTTTATATAAACAGCAGCATAGCTTCGTCAAAATATAGAATTATTCATTATACGCATTTTACAAGCACTGCCTTATGAATGCTTTCGTTTTGCTTCAATTGCCTTTTTACTATCCGTTTATACCACCTGGATATTGCAGTTGTACTGCACGTTAAGACCACCCTAATATGACCATTACAAAGGTACTGTATAACAAAATCTTCGACATGAAAACCAGGCATTTGGCATAGCTATTTTCCTTGATATTACGCTAATAATCTGGGTGCCTGCTGAACTAAAATGTGTACGAAACGAGCAAACAGGATCGATAACGGAGGCACCTTTTTTTCTATAAGGTATTCTTTCGCCATGTTACTGCTACCCTTAAGCACCAGTATCTTATTCAAGCATCTGTACAAATAACAAAAACAAATATCGTAGTTGAGCGTAATGTATTAAACTTTAAACTCGTAGTTGAGCGTTATGATTATATAACTTATATATAAAACTATGTCGGGATATTTAAGTTATATATTTACTGAGTAATATATATATATATATATATATATATATATATATATATATATATATATATATATATATATATATATATATATATATATATATATATATATATATATATATATATATATATATATATATATATATATATATATATATGCAAATATAGGACATTGTTCAGTGAAATGCGAAGCAAATAGTTAATGTGTTATGATGATAAGTTAGGTTTCCCCTGCTGATGTTATATTGGCATCCCCAAAAAAGCCATCTAGTCTCTAATTTGGCTAATAAATGCAGTTGTCAGATGCGGTATACGAAAGTGCATTAGAACTGAGCTTGATAAAATTAGTTTGAATAACATCCCAACAGTTTAGCAATGATTTAAATAGATATGCACCAATGCTTTCTTCTATAAAACATCTTTCATAGAAAAAGTAGAACAGTCAATTTACCTACTCCTCTGTTGTAAGCGGACACCGCGCATATGTCACAGGCTTTACTCGACAATTGGAACCAAATTGTTTTTGCATTCTCATCTCATGTCTTGCTTGATGCTGTCATACAGTACAAAAAATATGTTTCAGTCTTTGCTTGAAGTGTTGGTAAAATAATAACAGCCAAAATCCATTGATGTTACTGTTACTGTTTACCTGATGTGGCAGATGTCATGCATCCTTAATATAAACTGTTTATGTTCTAATGGCTACATTCGTAAGCTTGCTAAATTGCTGACTTGGTAATAACCACTCGATTGTCTCCTGGTCGAGATGATGCGCATATGACTTAATCACACGTTTGTGCAAAAACAGCAATTTTCATCCATCGTTCCTCTGCATAATTGTTCTAGAAAAAGCCCACGAGACATTGTGCAATTTCGGACAGCGTATTACTAATTCTGATCGTTTCCCATGGAATTCTGGTGCTCACATAGAAGCTCATAAGGACGCTTTTGATAGAAACTCTAGCGACTCATATTAACGTGGAATGTACATTTTTACATAACAATCCGGCATCGGTATTCTCTAGCGTGCGGTAATACTGTGAAATGGTGATTTATGGAATCATCGTATATTTCCGAAGACAACAGCTTTTTCTATGTACTAAGCTTATGGCTTCATCCACGTCACATTTTGTTTATCCGGTTTGCTGGACCATTGCATGAAATATTGTCCATATTGGCTCGGGAAGGTACTCAGATCAGTCATGTAACGATGATTTGCTCATAGAAGCCCAAACAGCCGGCGACATTACTCATATATTTTTCGACTGCCACCATCATCGATTTTGATGTCCTCAACGGCAAAATGACTAGATAAAACTTTCACATGAGACGCGTTTATTTGGAACGCATCGAAACAGTAATTCAAATAATTTATTGGCAGCTATCATACAGAAAGCGAGATTCACGGTGCGTTTCATTAAGCAACGATGCCAATGTATTGGGCCAACTAGGGCGCACGGTGAAAAATGATCGACCGTCATAGGTAGCCATTAATGGTAACGTTAGGCGTGACCTCATTGTGCTATCAAATTATATCATAAAAATGTAACCTATTAAATTGATACCTGTACTCTTCGTTGTTCCGCTGATTGAATTATTGTGTTCATTCAAAGGCTTTGTCAGGGGTATAATTCAACTAACAGAACGTGTTGATTATGAATCTTCTAAATACATATACCCAAATACGTCAAGCTAAAGGATAATTGATAAGTGTTACACTAGAAAACGAACACATTTGATAATTGATAATTGCCACACTAGAGCACACCCACAACGAGACGTTGCTGTCAATGAAAAAAATATTGTATATATTCTATCAAGTAATTTAACGTCACAGCCAATTAAATATGGTAACAATTTGATCTCCGATATCAAAACAATTATAGTAGAAATTATGCATTAGGCCACATTTCAATCAAATATACCATTTACATCTTGGTTAAGATGTCCGGCAATCAGGAAATGCTTCGAGGGCTCACTTCGAGAGTCGCTTCCCTCAATATAATACATTGCAATCGTAAGGGGGCGCTTCCGTGACACATACAAAAGCACTAGTAGCACTGAATACTGGGCTGACGTCACTACAATAGATTAGAGCGGGAAAAAGGCCGTTTCGCTGAGCCTCCCCACTGTCAAAACAACAGGCTTATAAATAACGAAAATAACATGTACACTATTGAATAAATATCAACTTGATAAATTACCCGGTCTGGAGTACACCTATCGAAAACAGTTCGTCTCTAACAGAGTCTGCGCAGTTTACGATTTTCATATCACCTGTATAGAGCGAGGAAACTGGCCTTGGCTCAACATTATAATTGTTTGAATGTCAGGGCATGTGAAATTCTCGAGCAAAGAGTTCATGGCTACGCTAAGCTGCGTGACGATTATGAAATCAACGAAAAATCTCCGTCATGGGACTGTTGAAATCAAAAACGTCCTGTTGATCCTAAGTCCTGGACTCGGTAGCTGTTAAAGATAAAGAGTCATCTGAGGCAACTGCAGCTCCAAATTATACAGAACATTCCATGTGGTTTTAAGAGACGGTATTACACGATGCTCTGACAATACGCTTCGGCTAACAGACGCGTCTTTCCATATTTCCTCGGGTGGAAGGCGTGCGTGAGCTCTCTAAACGAAGCTATAAACTCGTTGGTGAAACTAACTGTTTCGGTTCATCCTAGCGATCATTGCATTTGCGATTTGAACTAATAGTTAATATCAAAGCCAATTTAATCAATATAGCAATAAGTAATAACATGCGGATAATTCTAAAACTATTGCTCCACAAATTGCTTTGCAATAGAACCCTTATTGAAGAAAGGATTGTCAAATCAAATTTCAGGCAATACGAGCCAGTCTGTGTTCCATTCTCATTGTAAGGCATGCTAGCTGAGATAAAGTAAACAATTCAAGGAGCCACAGGGGCTAATACAATGATAATGATTAAGTCACCTGAATTAAACAAACAGCAAAGCATTTAAACGAAGTTGTGGACTGCTATTATCTGCCATGGAACAAGGTCACAACCGATTTGGAAACACTTACAGGAACGTAGCGATGGGGGACGCTAACACACTCGATGTTTTTATTCTAATGCATCAATCACCACAGCCTTACTATATGCCAAATTTCTGACGTTCATTCGCCTTTGTTGGTGATTGGCAGCAGCTGATTTCGCGAGCAAATGAACACTTACCCTTGTTAAATAACACTTTTATGGATAACAATACTAATACAAGGCCTTACTGCGCATTTTCGCTGCCGATGAGTATCCGGCCTCCAGATATTCCAGACATCAGATTGCTTGCATACACTTGATAAATGACCGTATATCTTTAGAAAATATCATTGCAGTTATGTGCTGCCAATTTATATCCGGATATTGCGAAATATTTTCTGGACAGTTCTTGAATAAGTGATCGAAAGATAAGAATATTTGCGACGCAATAGTTCTTTGACAACACCATAGTTAATATTTACTGCTTTACCCAACATTGCATTGAGCTATTAAGCGTTTATTGGTTTCATAGAACTACATATCGAAAGTTATTTTAGAATTGATTTGCGAGTTCATACACTTATGATCAATAGAAACAACACATTTTAATTCATGAAAGCTTTTCATTTGAACCAAAAGGTCAATAATTGGTAAAATAAATGTTTTCGTCGGAGTTTCAATAATTTATGGATACGAAAATTATTGTTAGTCAATATTAAATTTAATCGACTGTGGCGTTAACTTTCTTAGTAGAACATGTCATTCGGTCGTTGACAGCAGCACGCTGGTGTGTTTCAGGGTAACAGATACTACAGTATTTATCATAAAGCTTGAAGTCCGGGGGTATGTGTAATAAGAAGATTTGCAATCCAGTAAACCATAGGATCATTATTTTCCCCAACGAGCGGCAAGTTCGGCCACATGCATCATTCATCCGAACAAGCCGTTAAACGAACACATCGGTTAAATCGTCTTAACTATGAGAAGTAATGATCGGCACAACCATGGGTATAATTTCATCAGTAAAATTAACATTTGAGAGCAAGATGAACTGGTGCCTGTGACCGTCGATGATCTGCACGCTGCACCATCCTTGAATGGTGCCGTTAATGTTGTTCGTTGTATTGTAGTTGTCGATTTGATCAATTAATAATTAATAACACTTAATGCGTTTCTTGAGACCCTTTAATACCACCCTGGTCATATTTCAGTGGAGCATATCAGCATCGTTAATGGTAAATCATATATGATAAATGTTAATGACCGTTTGAAGGTCAGTCTTAGATGAACTGCAGTCATCGATGCAAGAATGTCCTAACCGGGAAATCGGTTGATAAATATTCAAGGCTGGCAAACCTGACTAGCACAAAAGTTATGAGAATGGCAACATAAGCCAGGACACACAGAGCAGGCAGCTTCGCTTAGGGTAAGGAGACGCAGCCTATTTCATGGGTCCGATATATTGGCAGTGAAACAATTATCTATGGTTTATTTCATAAGCTGTTAGCAGACGTCACGCAAATTGCTTTGCACATAGATAATCTTTTACCAATCTAACGGCCCTTGGACGAATATTAAAGTTGGATTGTAATGCTATATTTGACTTATAATACTGAGTGTAGCAGGCTTAGCTATACTAATCGACAAAGTGTGGTTAGTTCTTCTCTGACTTTGCGGCACAACTTCAACTGTATTATTCTGTTCATCTTGTATGCAAACCAATTGCCAACTTTAATGTGTTTCAGGACGCGCTGCAACAATCCATCTAGAAAACCACACCTCATGTCCGATAATGATTTACTTAATTGGAATAATTTCTATGGATATTAATACATGGTTAAGTGTGTAGAACATAGAATTATTATTCATTACATAGGTGTAGTCTAGGAGTGAGTGTTTATATTAAAATCGTTCCCATCAGTAACATGTTCCTTCTGTACCGATGGGACATCGCCAAAAGAGCAGTAAGCTTTTAAGTTCATTTGTAGTTTGTGAAAAATAGCAAACGGGCAGCTGGCGGAATGCTGCGCTCTTATATATTTTGCAGTAGAATAGTAGTTGAAATGTACCGTTTAAGCATATCATTGCCTGTGATGTTAAGATGTGTTCTACTATGATATGTACGAACTCCAGTTGAAATTATGATATTGAAGATGCATTGCATCTGCCCACGCGGTGTAGTGAAAACAATTTTAGACTGTTTTGTACCGGCGTTTCAAACAAAGACGTATTAATATTCTTTGAAACGTTACACCTCATCGTGGAAGGCATGGGATTCGAATGCGAAAACAACATTAATTGCCAATTTGTCTAGCAAAGCCTGGGATATGCGAGCTGCGTCAACTCACAACAGAACAGTGGCTTACGCCATAGATTATGCAGGCTTATTAATAAAATCCCGTATATATTATCCGACAGTCTCACTCTCCCTATTAAGGGTGTCTAATGAATAGAAGCAATGATGCTTAGTTATTCGCAACACAGTTATACAGATGAAATTCTATACGAACTGAAGTATAATGCTTAATGCTGCTGCATAGCCTTAGTGACTAAATTCCATACATATTATCTGACACCTCCACTTTTCCGTTAACGCAAATGGCGTAGTATTGATGACGTTGCAAAGAAGAAGGCTGCAATTAGAAGAACACAACCATCACACGTAATGCTATGCATAGACGTCGGGGTGCTAGCAACCCATTTTATGCAACTTTTTTTTTTTGCGTGGTGGATAACAAATGATTTAGATCCTTCGCTTGTAAATGAATCATGGTTTGGTCAGCCACCGACTTTTTACGTTCTTCAAACAAATGTACTAATCCAACCAGTTATGTTGGCGTTCCGCAGCCGCATATGTGATAGATATATCACTGATTATGAAATGTGACTCCCTAAGAATAACAACAGAAGGGGTTGTGGATGGTTTGATGCTATTTATCTGCTATTTGTCTTCATAATAAAATCACGTGAAGCTAAAGACCTGCGCTTTCCAAAGACAAGAAGCAATACTTATGCAATGCGCATATTCACATGATTGATGGGCGGTTTTAGAGGTTGAGGGATTCTTTGGCTATGCCCATAGAACATCAGAAGTGTTCACCTAGCGTTATATATTAAATATACTCCAAGCTCTGCAATTCACTTAACAATGATTAATCTCCATATCGCACTTGCTCTCTCACTATACTTAAATAGCTGTTATCGAAAAGGTTAAGAGAGGAAGCATACCACTTCTACACTATTGTTTTAAAGATTGGTTGCGCACAGCGATACATTTTCGTACGCTAAAACATTAAACTATCATGGACCGTCGCATTTGGTGAAGCGTTATACAGCTTAACCGGCAGCTTAGTCAATTAAATCTATCACATTTACTCCCAAACTCATCTCATTGCTCTGTTCATATGACAGCAAGGCACATGCGTACATGGGAGGCCTCGTGAAATTCGTCCTTGAATTTGCTGACACTAAGGAGGTTTCTTTACCAGGCTTCTGCCATTAATACGAATTCTTAACTTCGGTCATAGAGTGTTAATGTGCTGGAGTAGTTAAGTATGTACGAATGATGACGTACATGTTTTAGCGAGAGTCAATCCACTCAATACGTGATACAGGCGTGGTTGGCCGTTTATGCTTGCCTGCAAGTAATATTACCTGCATTAACGTCTGAACGCTCAGCATCATTCATTCAGCTTTGTGGAATACCACTAACAAATGATTCTACCGCTTCATACAAATAGCGTTCAATGCCACAAGCAGCTGCAAGGCGGTCTTTCATTTATATTGACAGGATGATTCTGAAAGGTTGTGAGTAGACTAAGGCCTTCACTACCGCAGAATAATAACTAGGGGGATAACATTCGGTACTCGTCCCTTATTGATAACATAGACATCTCAATGATATCATGTCAAGATGTCAAGAGCGAAGCGCACTCAAAAAGGCAACAAGAAACATCCGAAGTAGACCAGCAAAAGTAACGCGACCGACCCTACCACAGCAGTAGGTAAGCAGGCTTGAGAAATTACTATAGTATGCACATTCAGTCACTTAACGTCAACAGCAACGACTATGATCGGAGCTAAAACAAGCACGCTCGGTGACGCATTCCAAACCGGCAGTGGCTTCTTACTATAAACTAGATTCGGCAAGAAACGCCAACGGCATGTCTTCCAATGGTAAGCCTGGACGACCAGCAATACGGTATCAACAATATTACACAAACAAATGTTATCTCTAAACAAAATGAATTCTTGACCTATTAGTTTAGCAATCTGGTCTGTGATTGCGCCTTGTTAAGAAACCCTAAGCGCCGCACACGTTTACGATAGATGTCAGCGAGGGGAGCTGGTAACTATTTTTGGATAGATGTCACAAGCTGCAGCTCCTTAGATGTTTTGATATGACCCCTTAGCAGATGTTTTGACATGACCCCTTAACCATGTCAATACAAAGCCGAGGGCATGGTACTAAGCCGGTCTCAGTGGCTTGGTGGTTTACTGCTTCGCCTTTTGATCCACAGGCTGTGGGTTCGACTCCAAGGTGTGACAACCTGACTCGTGACTCGGATGATCACGTACAAATAGCGGTCCCATCTTTGATAAGGGATGTAAAAGATCATGTGTGGACGACGTGCTCCGTAGCAGTGACCAGTTTAGAGTAATTTACTCAATTGTAGTCGTACATAGCTTAGTTGCTAAAAGCGAATGTGTTTCGATGCACACAAACACACACACCCACGTTACTGGTCGATTACGTAAGGTTTGGACTTTGAGTTGGCACAAGCGCCAACAGCATGTCTTCCAACGGCAAGCCTGGACGACTAGCATTACGGTACCAACAATATAACACAAACATCACTTTGAGAAAGGGATGTAAAAGATATATGTGAGGACGACGTGCTCCGTAGCAGTGACCAGTTATAGATATAATTTACTCAATTGTAGTCGTATATATAGTATATATGTATATATATGTTGTACTATAAATATATAATATGTCTATTCGATGCACACATATATATACACTATGATATATATATATACGTTATTATAATATATATATGGTCCCTCTCTATATATACGTATAGGTTATATATATATATACTTTATATATAGTATATACATATATAGATATGTATATCTCTCTATATAGAGTCTCTCTCTCTATATATATATATCTATATATCTAGATATCTATCTCTATACTATATATATATATATATTATATCTATATATATATATATCTTATATACGTATATAAAACACACCTAAACACACACATAAATACACATATATATGCTATTTATAGATAGCTGCTCGGCGTTCGGAAGCTTGGCATCGAAACCGTGTGTGTATACATATATATATGTGTGTGCGTGTATATATATACCCGCTTTGATTGCACCGGGACATCCATGCACACTGTCGCTGAAACATATATAGCTGGTAACGCGCACTATTATAAGATCACAAGCTGCTGCCGCTTAGATGTTTTGACATGACCCCTAAAAACCAAGTCATATACACGGCGAAAGTGATGAATGCCGCTTATTGCTTTATGTAAGGTTTGGCCTGCTTTTTGACATGACCCCTAAAGACAGTATATACAGACCCAAGGTATCAAAGCTGCTGCCGCTTAGATGTTTTGATGTCAATACACGGCGAAAGTGATGAATGCCGCTTATTGATTATGTAAGGTTTGGCCGACATTAAAGCCAGCCAAGGTAAACGATGAATGGCTCTGGTCGATTACGTAAGGTTTGGCCTACTTAGACACAAACTGCAGATAGCTTGCTGCTAAGCTGCTGCAGTAGAAAACATTCAAACTAAACGTCCTTTTTACTTTTTACTTTTACTGTGAATGCTAAAAATAATGTTACAATCATTATCACGAGGCCAAGTTCTAATTACTGACAAAATTTCATGTGCGTAAATACAGCCGTTTCAGAGATATTAGCGAGGAGAGGACTCGTAGCAAAAATCGCGATAGGTACTCTAAAATACATGCCATTATTCATAGTACAAAAGGTGAAAACAGGTATTTTTTCGCCTATTCCATGCTACGATAATTGCTTGTTACAACCATATGATTCATATGTTCGTAACTGCAGTAGTTATGGAGGAGATAGTTACAGAAAATGGGGGAAAAAACGACAAAATATCGATCCCATAAGCCTCCAACACTGCGCATGTGCGTCAAACTGGATCGACAGTTGTGTCCAAACTTGATCTATCATTCCCCAAAATTTCATGTTGATATGTTTTACCGTATAATAAGACTACCGAAGCACCCTAGGCTTCAAGTGTGCTTTACCCTGCATAGTACGGTGAGCTATTCAAACTACGTGATTGCCCGTGCTGTCAAAAGGTCGTGTCACAATAAGGATTGCATTGACAGTGAAGTGGCACGTACGGATGTAGCATGTTCATGAAGTAACTATTGACTTTGCTTTTTCTCGGGAGAGCTAGGTAAAGCCGTGACGATCAATAGATCTTTGCAACGGTATGACAGACTCTCAACTATCAAAGCAGCAGATCAAATGCTTTCTATGTATTCTGTTCATTAGTTGATTGAGATAAAATCAGTATTCCTAAAAAGTCGCTGAAGCATAGGGATATGAAGTCGTTCAGTTTATTTCACATGATTGCACTTCATGGTCAGCAAGCAATTTAAAGGTCAGTATGCTTGGCAAGACGGGACGATGGCTTAGTGTGATGGGTGGCTATTGTTACCTGACTGGCATGCTATAACAAACCTACACCATTAAACGGTCCTGGATAAGAGACTATAAACCAACGCAAAGGGGTCCGGCAGACAGCAGGCAGGATTTACTCAAGGTTGCGCAACCATGAATAAGCCCAGGTATGGCACGTCATCCAGCAATCGGCACTTTGCAAATGCTTCTAAAGTCGTACAACAGTATTTCATCATTCCAACCTGTGTTGCTATTGATAACCTGCCCCACACTGCACCAGTATATTCCTGCCATACTAGGAATCCGCATACAACTGCCAGGCTTATTTAAGTATACAAAAGTCTTAAAACATGACACAGTGTCAATTGCAAGTCAGGCAAAAGACATCGGCGAAAGGTTAGAGTGTGCCAACAAAATTCCGTCTAATTTGCCGCAACTTGAAAACGGTATGATGTGCCCGGTGCTTTCCAAAATAATTTGTTCTCTTCGGTTGATCTCAGGCCAAATAACTAATGCAAGTTTGAGACCCTTTATAGTTAACAAATGCCAGTCGCTTAATTAGGCTTACGACAAATATTACGCAACTAAAGATCAGCATGTCCATGATGCGGGCTCGATGAGTTGACAATTATATGGCGTACAGAACACTTCGATTGACACGTATATAACTGCTGATTGCCCTAGACGTTTTCGAATCTACGCGCTCGGGCGTTCGTACTCCGAGATGTCACCATTGCATCTACGTTTTCTGCTGAAATTGATGTATCACATGTAACATTTGTCAAATGAACCTTGCAATGTTACAATGTGTTTCGGACGTGGAACAATTATCATGTCTTGCAACTAAAGAGTTTTGTTTGCGAAGCGATTGTTCCTCAGTACGACGACCAATGAACTAGTAATTGCATATACAGTCCGCGAAGTGATACTAATGAACATTTCACGTGAAGCCGCACTGAATCTATCAAGTAATAAATTTTATACTGTGATGTAATTCCTGGATATGCGACGCGGTAACTAATACGTCGAATCACCTCAACGTATGGTTTAAAGAAATTGTTGCCAGCTCCGTTTTCGCGTATCACGCTGTACATTGTTCGTCCAGCGTTTTATTGAAATCAATGCCGCGAGCAATTCGACCAAGATGGGACCCGTGGGGTTCATAACAACACACACACACGTTCAGTGTCCTTTTCGAATGAATCAATCACTGCTGTTCATCTATATGTATGATTGATTGGAGTATGCATAACGGACGTTGTTAGCCGCAAGGTTATGTCAGGAGTTCATCCATCATCCCTGTCAGATAAGTAGCGTTGCTGGTGATTTCTCGCCGCCACCTGGCACGTTTGACCAGGTGTGTTATTCGTTTTTTTCTTTGATATTTACCTGAGGTTGCAAATTTCCACTAAAATACACCAATTAGCTATAATTGATATATACTGGTTCAAATGTAATTAATTAATTATTTAATTGAGATAATGTTTGGGCCAGTGCACAAATCAAATACAGGGGCTAAGAATGGTTTTGACTGATCTATAAAGACTGCGTCTGTACACATTGAGAGGCGTACATTGTCTCTTCAAATAGGCTTCGTGATCATGGTTAAAAGCAGCCTTATATTATATGCAGTAGAGTGAAAGAGTAATCTAAGGCACGACACCAAATCAAGTTTATGTATTGGATTCAACATGATATACATGTTATGCAGCCCTCAAAATACAGCAGACAAAACATTGCTTTCTCATTGGCGAGCGCGCATACAGATTTTTTCTTAATCACACGCATAATGTAACTAATTCCATTGTTGGCATATAAAAAAGCTCCATGCGCACTGTCAATTGATCTTGTTCTGACCGCTCTTTTAAGTTAGCAGATGCTCGATTAGAAATGATGACAAGATCCTCGTACCTGAATGGTACTTGCGAAAACGCTTACGATTGGGAATGCAGAACCAAGTTTACCAGATTAGCGACGATAAGCGAAATGTTGAGGCATGCTGTGTGTAATATGCCATTTACACACACACACACCTACTATTGTCGTCGTGATCATATTTTTTTGATGTACCTCTATCAGATAAGATGTCACTTTGAAATCATGCTGTCACATGAGGCTGCAATTATGGTAAAACATATAATCCGTTGGCAGAATTACGTGAGCAAAGCGGGTTTTACGTGACTACATATGCAATTTTGGCTGTATTTGTTATCAGTCGGCGTTTGGACTGATATGCAACCGACTCAAGTGACCAGATTTGACACACAAATCACAAATTAATTTGTTCTGTTGGCGTATTCTCATCTTAAAGGTAGTAAATCAATTTCAAACTAGCTTGAATCAATTTTCATCTCAATTCCTTGATGATTATTTATTTTGATTCTCATAGGACTTGTAACCGAGGGTATTCTTTGTGACAATATGTGAGCGATATACTAAAGAAAGATGCAGGCAAACGAGGAGCATAAAACAATGAATTGCCTCGGCGGGAAATATATTAAGAATGATTCTTGTTACGAAACAGCGCTGTACATCATTCCCTAAGGACAAATAGATGCCATATGCCGTAAAGGTCAAATATACTGTCCTTTGTGCGCTCTCGCCATTTTATCTAAATTCTGGTATTGTGCTGGCTCTATTAGCATAATCACGTATCCGACATGGTTATACCTCACTGTTACCTACCAGTTTCACAGAACTGCAATTTCACAATCACTATATATTGCTTTATCGGAAACAAGTCGTCTAGTAATTGATATCATTTATCGCCTAGTGTTCACAAGCGTATAAATTGCGCGCAGAACAAAGAGTGATCATAAAGGCAAGTTATATTTACTATAACGTGATTTCCGATGTTATTATATCTTTGACGGATTGGTTTCATGCCAATACCACATGCGCTAACAGACAAGAATAATTAAATTAGGACAAAATGCATGGGAATTAGGATATGTCACCTCTCAAGCAGGGCTTATGTTTGTTCGTGTGTATCTCGTGTCAAACGTCAATTAACCAAATAATATAGCCATTTCAGATCTGTCACCGTGCCATTACCTGTGGTGCTACACATGATTATCTTAATATGATTAGAATCAATATAGGCCTCACAGCACATACACTTTCTTTCGAGCATATCACACAGGTCAAGGCTGAATAAAATTAGCGCATAATTATTCGTAATTAAATTACTGCATTGCAATATATGTATGAATTAAAGATAGTAATTAAATTAGCGCCCATAGGTATAACATGTAATTAAATTCCTACGTGAACGACGCACTACGCTCTGTTGGTAGACTTATATGCCGTCAACTTGATCGATCGTCATCCTCATGCTCTACATAACTAACATTTACGCGTATAGCCATGTTTATTGATGCATCGGTGCACAAACTGAAACAACACCTGTATGATCGGATAGTTTATATTATCCGATAGTCTATATGATCCGATACATCCCCCTACGTCCGCACTCAATAGAATATATTGCTTTCCCGTGCTTGCTTAAAGAATCATTTAGCATTGGAATGTATTCATACAGTGGTATAGATTTATCGAGCTATATATACCTTTTTACTTATAATCCATTGACACACAATAAGCTAGCATGCTTTGATTGCATAAATATGCATCCACGTATCACAATTATGCACAAGTCATCGCTCAAATACAACGAGGATCCCAGGGATAGAACACAAACTGAGTAAAATCAAGCATGTCTTGTAGAGAAATCATGGTGATTCACAGTTACGCATCCCGTTCTATAAACAAGCAGGAATAGCCTCAGGTATGTAAATATCAACGTTGATATGATATTGCAACCGTTAATAAGACTAACGTCAGTGGTTCATACTCCCCCTCAAAGGGTCTGCAGCTTCTGGTAGAATGATATCTTGTTAGCAAGATGGAGCATTAACACTTCCTGATCCATGCCACTTTGCGCTTTATATCAGGGTATAAATGGCAGGAATAAGATACATTTGCAGTGTAATTCACCTAGTAAACACCCCTACGAAGTGTAACACATCAGTATATTAGACCTTTTGCAATACTCAATCCGAGGCTCGCAGCTGTGTCCCCAAAATTGTATCTAAAGATTGCTAATTGGATTAAAATACCACACAAAATTGCATTGTTTGTATTTCGGCGGCAGAAGAGCATCACAATCCAATATTGTACTTGTTCGGAGTGTATTGCTAGACTTTTGTTTGGATTATTCGTGCCGGACTCGAGACGGATGATATCAAGATGTCATACTGAGCGAAGTCCAGTGACATGGTGTTGCTTTACCTTAGCCAATATTCTTTGTGTTGACATCTAAGGCTTGAAATATATCAATTTGCTTGTTGCCATTCATTACTTTCATAGTTGTATTTGTTGGAAGTTATAGTTAACAAATTAGCCAAAATGTATGACCTATGTTTGTTAAGGTTCAATAATTTGATTATGTTTGATCTTTATCTTATTCCGCTGTTGCTCCATTTTGTCTGCAATATGACGGGCAAATCGGTCTATCAAAAGGCTGAAAAAAAACAATGAAATGCGATGCATAATTTCATAAGCAATTCAATAGGCCCACGTAAGGTAAAATACGACCAAAAGCTGCTTCTTTGATAAAAAAAACTGCAGCAATTAGTTAACAAGTCACACTTTGGTGATTTGATCATTGCTTGAATATTTAATTGAATCATTAACAGAGCACATAAGAAAAAAGGTGCCCATTTGCATCAAAACCGAGTAAAATCGATTTTGCTGATGTCAGCCATTTAGTAATACCATTTTAGTGGAAAAGTAATATACAACTACAATCTGAGCGAACTGTACCTGCAAATATGCTCCCGCAACCTGCATGAACGTTTTAAGATAAACATTAATTATTAAGGGTAAAACAGTATCAGTCGCCTGTGATATAAAGTGGCAAATGTACTCGCAAATAATCAATATTCATAACATAGAGCGTATCTCGATTGAATTATTCCAATCTACGCCAGCTGCAGCAGCAGCAGATAATTACCCCCGATATATATAATGCTATTTCGTACTCGTTCGCCACACGCCATCATCGCGACCTGTTGTGTGAAGCGTAACTAATAATATTTCACTTCATACACCTATACAATCTTGATTGATTAGTCAGTGTTACAAAACACTTACCAATAATTAGATAGTATCGTAAAGGTAAAATCATAAACGGCCCACCATTGTACACATATTGCGTAAACACTTTTATAATTGCTCGTGCGAGGAGGTGATTAATTACTGCACCACCTGCGTCCCCGAGACTGGACAACTTTTATGGGTGGATAATTACTGATGTTTGCAAACATGTTCACATTTAGACTTGGTACTTTGGAAATATGGCAGATCTTTGTTGCAGACTCTGTTACAAGGCTCTGTTCACATCGAATCATACAACTATTGTGATGAAACCATTCATAACGTGTGCAAAAGTTATTATTGGCATAATCATTTGTGGTGTATTGTATAATTAGGATGGGATTGTGATATAATAGTCCCATTGATCGCGCCTTGTGCAATAGCTTTACAGCAAGATGTGTTAATGAAGACTCATATCTCTTCAACTGTGGGATTTTGTTATGGCATGATCATTCGTATGATTCAATCTCCCTACAAATTACGGTGCTGCCTTAATTGAAACCCCCAGAAGTTAATTCGGTGGATCAGTACATTACTCAGAATGAGTGACAAGATTTTCGATTACCAAGTGATCCGAGTAATGTTATGCCAATGTCGGCAACATGATCAAACCGCCTCATAAACAGGGCCTCTTTAATAGTGTCTGATATAGAGAGGGTAAGACAACGACAAGCACATTCCGTGATACCTAAGCATATCACTAGTAACATACATTGCGGTTGATTATTTCGTAACCTTTTGAGGAAGCAGAAGTCATGTAAAAAGCACTGACTGTCTGAACAATTAACAATAAACGTACATAAAGGAAGTTTTTATTTTACAAGTACTGATGTGTGAAACACGGTCGAGATTGCATACATGAGTCGTACCTATGAAGAGATGGACCATTAGCATTAATACAAATATGTGCTCCATTCACCTCATAGTTAATATCATCAACTGGCACGTATTTACGGGCGAGCGTTTTTATGTTCGCTGACGGAACTAATCTTATTGAGGCTTATCACACCTTGCATGTTAAGTCTGCAGTTGTTATATAACCCTTCGACATTGTCAACTGAATAATTACCATTGTGATGGTGAAGGTAACAACAATATAATGCTGTAACGTAGATACCAGCCATTACGGAAGCCGCAGACAACTTACCCATATCTGTGCCATACAAAACAGTTTCATGGCAGAACAGTGCAAACAGAACGGGTATTTGTCAGTAAGCAAAGGCACTGAAGAGGGGAAATATCTATTTAATTTAGATTCAGTATCATATTTAAGTATATTTAATGAATCACCATTGTTGTCATTACAAGTAATGTCACACTTTGTGCATAAAGTGCCTGTGTAGAGTTCGAAATAACTTCCGGTACTTCACATGTGCGGCTCGGTTCGAATACCATAGCTGATGTTGCTCTAGTATTCAAAAGTACACCAATATCTATACACGCTGCTAACACCAGAGTGACATCGCGATAAGGATTACTCAGCCTAGCTGATGAAGTAACAGATTGAAATAGATTCTAATTCTAAACTGGTGTGACTCATCCGGTTCGTTTTGCTTAATATTCATTATCGAATAATGTCAATAATTAATGTGATCCCTCCTGTTATGCAATATATTACGAAATGGTATTATCAATAATTGGAACAAAGCTCACATTCTGCTTTGATTTCATGTGATATGCTCATATGGGCAAATTTACAGGTCCTTAATATACATGCCATATCCTAACCAATATACCGGATTGCGAGAATACTGAAGGCGTGATTGCGAAATCATCAGCTGGGTTTTTCACAGAATGACAATTTAAATATTAACGCTCCCGTCAAACCAATATTCGTTCACCGCCTCCATTACAACAGCGAGTTATGCGTTTATTCTTTAGCAGTTAATGAAAGCAATGCGGGGTGCCGACAGTTTGGTGTCTATGCCACAATCCATGGGTCCATATAATTGATTTTGTTAGCGATAATACGTATGAGGATGTGTTTCGGTAAATGTTTGGAAACATTGGGTCCTTTCGATTAGAATGTTGGAGCAGTGATGCAGACTTTGTTCGCCTAGGTAATGAACACATTCAGCTTATCATCAAATATTTCACTGTGAAGTAAAACCTGAGGGTTTGCATCATTTTCAGCAATAGGTAGCAAGACAGCATGTGCATTTCCAACAAGCAGGCAAACAACAGATTGAATAAAGGCAAATCATTCTTATGTATTGATCAGATTACGGACTCTTTTATGGCAAGACGGTTTTGGCGCGGTCATTCATAGCATAATTGTTGTCTCCAACGAATGAACAAATTGATGTACGAAAGGATTTAATTTTGATGAAGTGACTTCCTTACGTATAAAGATATTTTAGCACAGCGCCACTTTTGATGATTGAGTATACTATATGATATGTACAATAACCTTCTTGTGTTTGAGTCACTCTAGAAAGCACGGGTCACTGGTTGGCGACAATTTCCAGTCACCCAACGTCGTGTAGATGACAAGTCGACAGGTGTTCGTTAGTTGGAGGAAGTAGACGCAATAACAGTGAAGGTAAGGTGTAGGAACTTAATGGTATTTCAATGATCTATTATAATTAAAGCCTCCATCTCCCACCAAAGTGTTTGTCATAACGCCCATTTCATTAAAGACGACACTGGACAAACAACCCTTGTCCAATGGCGTCAAGTACACATTGAGGTAAATCGTGGCGTCAACAAATATACAAGGTCAACATTATTTACCCCCAAATTTCCTCATTAGTACAAAACCAGTGAAAGAAACACAATTGATTTTAAGTAGACCTGTACTCGTTATGGAAATGGTCGCAGATACACTGGCAGTATGAGGTTATTGGGTAATATTAATTTTGCCTTGCAATGACCATCGGTTTTATTATGTCACTTGGTATTTTTTCCGATATGTGCATATTCATTGTCAATAAAACAAATGTAGGATATTACACAATCGCTCTGTTGATGCATCGAGGCATGAAAACAGGGCACCTGGCATCATGAACGTGTAACTGCATTAATTAGCCAAACTCACAGCAAATATACATAAAGTCTGCCGTAACATCAATCGAAAAAGCAACTCTTATTTCACCAGTAGAAATCGCAGTCTCCTATTTTCTGACGAAGATACTGTGAGCAAATATTGATACTCAAGATAGCTCTGGGGCACAAAAGGCATCAAGTATTAACACAAGTATATCCGGAAAAGGCAAGCGAAGTTGAAAACAATATACAGACAATAAGCCAGCAGTCGCTTCAACAAGAACACACACAAAAAGGCAAGCGGTGTTTGCAAAAACATCCAGGAAAGCAATGACTGGGTTAAATATTGACGCAATTGTCTGGTAACAGGGATCCAGCACTGCCTGATTCGACGTCAGCATTCTTTGTCGTCTGAAACAAGGCTAACAGACAATGCAAGTTATTGCTATATAAGCAAATATTTGGGATTGTTCAGTAGCAAATCAAATTTCAACCATATTGTGGAGCAAGATTCACAAAGGGTAGTATGTACTGTGTATCCGCTGAAAGGAAGGGACTTCTGCAAGCAGATGTCCTTATGACAGCTCACGGCGGATGGGATTCTGTATGAACGCTTTCCTTCGGATTGCGCCAGCAAATACAAAATGTCAACAATAAAGGCAGATGGAATTAAGGATGTAATTCTCCTGACATCCCTCTTAGGATCAAATACATTATTAAGCAACGGGATAGTGGAGGAGAAATTACATCTGCCTTGCTTTGTAGTCACCGATATTTACTCATCGCCCAGTGACAACAGATATTGAGCAACAAATATTCCTAATCAACAAGCGAAATTAAACGTTAATTGTTGCATTATAAAAGCGTCCAGATTGATAATGAGTGCTTAGCATTCCCATATTCATAATGCAAAACTATAAAGTATAAATAAGTCATTTGTTGCTTCACAGTTAATCATATCTATATTCGATTCTAGATTTATTTATCTGCCAATGTTTGTCAACGTACCGACAATTCTGAGGCAATGCCTAATCCGACATATATCAGTCACAGAGTTGATATTCAACAGTGGCCTTGCATATTGTGTACGAGGTTTCCTCTGAAGGGCTAACTATACCGACACCGCCATCAGCGACACACAGAGGGTTTAGCATGGCGAGATATGGGTCATGACGGTCTATGGACGATCACACTCTGATGGTTCGTCACTTCATTCTTATTGAAAAAATCTGGCATTTCTGTAGAATTGTCTAATGACGCTTATTGGCTGTCGCAAGGAACCCGTTCGTCAGTATTTTCCGGACATGGGAATGCTTCTGTGCACTTGATAAATGACGGCCAATCGTGGCTTTTAATATCGTGGTTATTATTCGCCATATCGTCTCCGGATATGGATTTTTATGTAAAATTCCCAAGATAAAATGTTAGACAGAAGTTGCCCGCAGAGCTATCCGTTGAATCATTTGAAGAGTATATTTTTAAGATGAGAAGGGTCAAGTGCTGTCTTTTTCTATAGAGTGTCGATATATTTAGGCAGCAGGAAAAGCGCATTGCCATTAATCTAGAGTTTGTATACCAAAAGCAAGAAGATAGAACCAATTATAAAGCTGGCGTCTTACAATTATTTTGATGTCAGATTGGCTGATCAAAACACAATGCCATTCACTCAGAAGATAAGGTTGGTCAAAAAACTTAAGATGTGAAAGCTGTATCACGACGCTTTTCTTGGGATGCAACTATTTATCACAAAGGATGATACTTTGATAAGAAAGCCGAGTTTCAAACAGACCGTTGTAAAAGTACTACAATATTTGAAGAGGAAATGCATTGAGAAAATGAATGCGGAATGCGCAATCGAGGCATTACAGCATAGGACGTCTAATAAACCTACCATGCTTCTGGCCGAGTGCATGCCCACGAAAGGTAGCCTAGCGGCTAATTCATAGATGTAATTTATAAGGCTTACATTTTCCACTATGTTTGTGCACACGTGGGACAAACCTGTATTTTCTCCAGCCTGCTAGGACTTCATTGAAACAAAAGGTATTCATAATGTTAATTTGTAAATTAAGAGGTAATTTGAACCATGTAGGGCTACGTGCAATGCCAACTACTATGCTTTGTTGGCACAAAAACAGCCAACCGAACTTTTCCGAATGTGTCTGATATATGGTCTGACCACACAATTCCTTCTAATCAGCACATCACAGTCTTGATTTCATTGGGAATCCGCATTTTCCCCTTCGATAAATGATCTGAAAACGTAATGTGACTTATATAAGTCATTGCAATAGAACTTGAACCGTGAGCTGCATAACGTACAACCTGGCGAGAGCTATGTAAAATTGAATTCATGGTGAGCCATTGCGCCTAATAAACGATTGTTCACATCGTTTAGTAGCTTACGCAAAAGAGTGTTAACCATTTAATGAACCATACGTGATTGGCAATTCAGGAGGTCGTCAGTTTGTAAAGTGGTGACCAAGAAGCAATCATATCGCCAACCTTGTCTGAAACATCTGACTTATTGCAGAAAGTGTCAACTGGTAACGTTTGATCAAATGTTTTATTCCCAGCTCACAATTAAAGTATAAGTTGACCACCATTTAATATTGAGGTCCTAAACAAGCAATGTCTTCGAATTCTGATTGTCTTCTTATCAGTCCAAATATTAAAGCCTATTTGAACCCTAGGTCCTTTATTCCGAGAAAATGTGTGCCAAAATTCACGGAAACAAACAAAGTTCTAAGTTAGAATCCATACAATTACATCATCTATGCACCGTTTGCCAAAACTTGCAATTTGCGTTTGCATGTCTTTGAATGTGTGTCGTACAGAAATTCTCTCGTTAAGCATTCTAGCGGTCACTTCCATTCTAAAAAAGTTACTTTTTTGGTGATCAGTTACAAAGAGTGTTGATAATGCATTTCATGTGTTGGCGCGTATTATTTGCGTGGGCAACAGTGCCGATAAAAAGACCATCGGACTGATAAATGGTAGTCATCAAACAGCGCTGGGATTCATATGAAAATTTGGTGCTTTGATGAATTTGGTTCAAATAAGGCAATATTTTTACCAGTACTGTGTCTTGGTCTTATTCTACAAGAACGTACGTGTCAGCGAGCATGTCAGGCCAATAATGCGACAAGATCGTCCATTGCAGCAACTTTCCTTGTTAACTTGAAAACGAGCAACAAGGTTTTTTTTGCAGATGGACCAATGGTGTTAATGCTGTTACGAATTGCGCACGAAGTCACATGACATTTGTTATCGTAGTCAAATCAATTGTCGTCATAATAGCCGAAATTAGCTTTGTTGGATAGCCGTATAATGCACGAAATTGCATCACTGTAACGAGAACATTGCGTGCATATTGTTTTGATATTTCTGTTATGATCGTTTACCTATGGCTTGCATATTGTTGAAAACTATGTTTGTCTTTCTGGCCATATTTTTGTAAATACGATTCCCTTCTTATAAGTCTTATACCATCTTTTTGCTGTAATGACCCGCTGAAATAGTATTCATCTTGGAATGTATCGCCCAATAAATTATTGGAATTAGTAGGCCATTACATACAATTCTTCAAGCGTACTCAATGATATATTTGTTAAAGGTCCATGTTTAAGCACCATCAGCTTTTAGTGGCCAAAGGCAATGAGGCAATAAGGACAATGACCAATTTCCATTTAGACTGAGTTAATACATCATCCGTGTACGAGTGCAAAATCTTGATATGCAAGCACAATGCCGCGAAATGTATGAGGCTACTGTGGTATATACGCTTAACGCACCCGATGCGAATCGCAGCGACCAGTATATACTGCGCTGGTGACCGATTGTCCGCAATTTCTAAAATTATCCATGACCGCGGCCAGCCCGACCAATGGGTATTGGTCGCTTCGAAAACGATTCAGTTGCCAACCATCGCTGGCCGAAAGTTGCTGTGATTATATTGGTATTAATGTGGATGTTTTCACTGTTATTTGTTTTTCAAGAAATATGAAATATATTATATTTAAGTATCAATATATGGCACAATAATCTGGTCTAGTGCTTGCCCATTATCTCTGTACGCATATTTTTTTATATGCTGACGACAATTGTTTTGATGTGGGTTTTTTGTGGATTGATAATAAATTAAGGTTGTCAACTTCAACTGGTGAACGATCCTCCTGCTAGAAACCTCCAGGTGACTAACAAAAGCAACAGGTAGTGTGTCACTAATTCAAAACGATGTAAAGTTGTGCTGTTTTACATCGACAGGGGCTCCTTAGTCAATTAGATGACAAGAGCTCATGGCGATAGAGAGTGTGAGTTTGTGGAAGTGTGGAAGTGTGGAAGGAATGTAGGTGGGTGGGGGGCTTAATATCTTGGTTTTGGGAGACATTGGGTGGCTGCGGGTAGCCTGCCAATGTCCTCTTCTGACTGGCTACATGGGCGGTGAAACAAGGCCATCATTCCAGGAGAGATTATGGTCATTAACCTTAGTCGAACCTCCCTAAGCGCTTGAATTTACATTCTCGCACAAGATCGTTGACTTCTACAAGGTCAAAACCTCAGATATCATTCAAAAGCTCATCAACGGACGCCTCAGACTTGATGTCACTTTTCGCTATTATCGGTCATCGAAACGATAGGCGAGGTCAAATGCTTCGGCATTTACTGAGAAAACCGATTGGGTAATAATGCATGCACATTAATTTGGCAACGTCATGGAATCCCTTCTAGTGGCCAATCGCAGTCAAAATATAACCACGGCGCCCAGACCGATATACCGGTATCTGGTGTTGAAAGAGTTTTGGTTGGTACATGGCAAAAGCTGCCAAAACCACTCAAACGGAGTAAACAACAACAACATGAGAGAGTTGAGGCTGTCGAATTTGTTAAACACACTTTATTTTGCTGATGATAGCATTACTGAAGATGATATGCGATTTAAATTGATCAAGTGCCAATATATCGGTAGCATTGTTAATAATGTACAGCGCTGATAGAGTTTTATCTGAACATTCTGACTTGTGATGGGCGATAATAAATTGATTGACGTGAAATATTGAGTTCGGTAACTTGAAATGTTGAAGTGGTCAGACGCTGCATTAACACCACTACACTGCTCCCATCGAAGTATCCGGTCACGATCATGATAGTCAAAGGTTTTCACTAGCAAATTGGCTCACATTAGTTTTTTTCGCGTTGCAGTAAAACATTATTGGTAGGCCTCACTAACCTGCTAATTTTGATGCTAAAATAACTAGCCTGGCACGTACCTAGTTACTAGGTACTTGCCAGTACTCTATGACCTCCTCGTGAGCCTCATCGTTGTCAATTCGTATTTATTGGGAACAACCAATCGTTTGCATAGTATTTGACTACAAAACCTCTGATATCCTTATTCCCTCTACTTACTTTAATTACTGATAATACATATTCATAGTCAAGTGTGCAACTGTGAGTAAATTCAATGGATGGAACACCAGTGGTTATCATTCATGTTATTTGAAAGAGAAATAAACACCTTTTCTATATCTAAAGGGCCAAGACATTATTTGTGAAACATGCACATAATACCAACGTATCATGCTAGTCAAAGAAATTATACTATCATATTCGAACTGTAAAATTCATTGCCAAAAACAATAACATTTCAAAATAAAACATATCTTATACTATATTTCTTGCTTTATGCTAGGCTTCTCGATTCTAGTTTCCGTTACTGCGTGCTGTTTCTTGAGTGTGGGCTAGCCAGAGAAATAACACGAGTCCAGGAGTAGAGTTCATAATTTTATTCAAGTTTAATTGATTAGCATTGCCGGGATCTCAGTCAGATGAATAACAGAAATAGATTATAGTAATGATTTTCACATTTCATTAGTCATATATATATATGAATTCCATAATAATCATACAAGTAACGTTATTCTGGGTTCATTGGCCTAAATAGTGACGCTGAAACTGAACCTTTTTGACATGAATTGCATTTCTCAGAATTAATCCGCTCTAAAACCACTTTGGAAAAAGCGATGAGTCTATACTTGTAAGTGGTGAAATGGTGAAATAACCTTTTGTAACTAATTCAATTATTAATTTTGGAAGACGTAAACTAGTGTCATTGAAATTTATGACAGGAATAGTTTCAAAACACACATGCTGCTGATCACATTATTATATACAACTAAGTTTTTGTGATGCTCACTCTCTCAACAGAAAATTCACCTGTCCCTAAAATTCCCTTAACATAAGAATATGGTTCCCAGGTGGTTCTGTCATACCCCGCCCACTTTATTAAATAGCTCCACCCTCGTCCTCGTTTCATCCGTTTCAATATGTCTTCCACTTCATATTTCCCTTCTTTCTTTCAATACTCTCTTCAATCACCGTCAACTTTACCTGTATTGGTGTCCTCCACAGGATATTCTGTTTCCATTACCTTATTGTGGTCGTCGAAACTTGACTCCACCTCATTCATGGAGTAACTTCCAACGTGGACCTCCACTGCATCTACCAAGTTGTCGGTGACACTGAAACAGTGTTTATTTAAACATAGATAGCCATTATCAATGACAATAACATTTCAAAATAAACATATGCTACTGATAACATTACTAAATCCAACAGAGTTGACATTAAAGATCCACATATCCAAAATAATGATTGATTATCTCTCTATAAGTTTTTTATGATTTTCACACACTCAACAGAATATTCACCTGCCCCAAAAATCCCTTGACAAAAGGAATATGGTTACCATGTGTTTGTATCCTTGCTTTTGTCCTTCACAGCATATAGGCATCTATTTCCATGTCAACAGTTGGCTGGACCTCATCCATGGGAGTGGAATTATTTCCAACGTGGACCTCCACTGCATCTTGTCAGTAACCACTGAAACAGTGGTGATTTAATCATCAATATGTATGATGACTGACTATTATATGTGCTTTGTTTGTTTTCAATGATATTGGTATCAGTTACTATAGCTGCATATCTTTTCTATTATACAATATATAGAAATAGTGTGCAGTCAGGAACATTGTTGTAGGTACCCTCAAACTTTATGTCTTTTGTGTGGGACAGAACAGCTTCCAGTTCAATCAGGTTCTAACTGCCTGGTCACTTACAGACAACCCCAAGCTCCTTCTGTAGCACATAGTAATGTCCGGGGGTTATTTTGAATATACTACTAGAACTATCTTTGGTTATATATCGAAGACCACGAATAGGACTGATATAAATCTTACATGTATAGGTCCCCGTTATAGGACTAAAAGATGTGATGTCACATCGCTGATAATAACGACAGCACTATGTAGCCCCATAAAATATAAATGTCCATGTGTTGGGTCCATTGTGGGTGTTTTCGCATATTTTCGGGGCGCAACATGGGATGATAACGGCATCACTTTGTAGCCAGATATATCCGGTGTCTAATAGCTCGGTTATCAAAGCGATGTGGACGCTCTAGCGAGTGCTCTATTAACTGTCCTCAATTTCACTATCACATGCGACTGATTTAATTAAATAGCATATAAATTCACGTCAGAAATTAAAATTTCCCTATTGTAGCTCACTAAACGTTATAGTATTCTGGTTGTTTTACTTGCAGTCCCTGCACAAATGCCAGAGCTATTCTATTCATTGTTCACATTGCTCGAGGTGGAATAATTCATCATCCCCCTATGTACTTTAGTCTATTCTGTAATGATAGTATTGATGGCACAATAAGTTCTTAAGCTTGATGGCCATGCATAAATCAACACTAAATGAGAGTGTTCATAATATCAGTTTATTTTATTTCAGACATGCTGAAAAGAGTACAAAAATATGGAGATAATTGAAAAAGAATGTGCAAGATATTATAACAGCTTGATGGTGGCTGTCGAGCCTTGTTCTGTCGACTTTGATTGCGTAGTGAATGGAGAACAAACAACCTTGCTGTTACTTGCTAATTGCAGTCAGCTTCTTGTCAAACCTGTAATCAAAATACATATCTGACATTGCTTACAAAAAATACATATAGATATAAAACATTCAATGAGAGGTCAATATACCTTGAATCTCTTCATCTTTTGGGATGAATATCAATTTATAGTTATGACTAGATGACAATTAACAACTATTATGCTCATGGCTTGCTGTTACGAATACTGAGTAAATAATGCTAGCTACGTTGGATACTGCTGCTCTGTTGCTGACAATGTTATTGCATCAAACAGAAATCATGTTGTTGTATATTGTCACTCATGAATTGAGTGACGTTTTATTACAGATTTAAAATCAAAATACAGACTAAAATTATATACAATAGCATGTGCTTACATTATACATATATATTTGGCATATCATGGTAAATTATACAATTCATACAATATAAATACAAGAGTTGGCAGCAAGGTGGGGGCCAGAATATGGCTACAAGGCAAGCCAGGCTCGTCTTCCACAAGGCAAGCCAGGCTCGCCTTCCCCCACCCAAAGTATCCAATGTAATACAATAGACTAATAGCAATGACAATAATGTAACAATCCATATCTGGATTTTACAAGACAATATCAGAGAGCATGACACACAGATGTGAATGGTGAACTGATTACAAAAACTGAAGCTAACTGAGGTAGTAGTGTGGAGTTGCAGGAGGAATATATCTCTGAGCCTCTTTAGTGAGTCAACAGTTAGCCACCAGGCTACAACTGCCGAGACAGACCATCTAAAACACTATGTTAAGGAAATGATTCCTCAGCTAGCCACCAGGCTACAACTGAGACGTGGATCATGCCTTTATTACTGAATTTTGTTATGGCAGTTACAAAATGTTAGAGTATTAAGCCCCAGCTAGCCACCAGGCTACAACTGTGGCTATTTTATGGTGTTTTATTGGCAAACTTGATAGCTCTACAATCCAGTGGTCAGCTAGCCACCAGGCTACAACTGATCCCTGGACTATATTGCTAATATTGAATTAGTTTGATAGGCCCTTAAAAACAAATGTAAGAGAATTAAGCCCCAGCTAGCCATTAGGCTACAACTGTGGCTATTTTTTGGTGTTTTATTGGAAAACTTGATAGCTCTACAATCCAGTGGTCAGCTAGCCATCAGGCTACAACTGATGCCTGGACCGTGTTGCTAATAATACTAATGATTACAAAGAAAAACCTCTATTAAGATGAAATGAACATACCACTTAAAAGTGATTTAGATTGAGGATGGGGGATCGCTAGTGACCGCCTGAAAATGTGGAATGCGGATGTATCGCTTGTATGCATCGGACTTCCACCGACCTAGATTTTGAATGTCCTGGTCAGAGACGCCTTGTGCACAAGCTGAGGTAGCGGCTCCCAAGCGGAAGGAATGTGGTTTAATATCCGCGTCCCTGATGTTTGCCTGACGAAGAGTAGCTTTAAGCTGATTGCTAAACGCACTACGTGAAACTGGAATACCAAAAGGGTAGCAAAAAAGCGGTCCCGGAGTCGTTCAGCGAAGGGATGTATATTGCTGTAGTTTTGACACCACACAATAACCAGACACTGTTGAGGAGTTGATGCGAATAACAAAGGGCTGTCGTGAGGTATTTCCTTTAAAATAGCGGTGTTATTTCTACACCTGTAGGTGTATTGCCTGACGGAACAGAGGAGAATGTAAAATTGCAGTCATGAAGTTGCACGCATTGCGAAGTGATGTGCTGATTTCGAATGGTGATTTCCCCAATTCTGTGAAAAGCATGAAAAGCCAGAAGGAACATACTTTGGAATAGCAAGATATTAAAGTTGGAAAGGCCAGACTTTGCTCTGGAGTCTACTAGGGTATGAAGGAGAGATAGGTGTATAGGGCTACGTTGTGTTTTTGCCATACCTGCCCGTTGTACACCGCTCAATATTTTTTTGACAATGAATGAAGATGAATGATCTTTGAACCCCAGCATCTTGTTGAAGAAGCAAACAGCAGTAGAATACGTAAGTATAGAAGAGAAAGCAAATCCTTGAGAATGTAAGTAAGTGATAAAAGTGATCAGAAAATCAATTGACACTGGAAAGAAAGAGCGAGATGAGTGGACTGAATCTATGAAACTAGCATATTTAACTACTGCACGGCGGTAAACTAGCCTTGAGGAAGGAGCCAAGGATTCCGAAAGGAGCTTAGCGGCTTGTTGCCTCAGTGAAGGGAGACCAGGTGCCTGGGAATATGAGTGGGATGTGGATCCAGCCAAGGAGCAATTCTTTTGGCTTCCTGGAAATTGAAACGGGACAATTTGTCAGGCACAACGTTTTGAAAACCAGGAACATGCTGAGCTTTGAACATTATGTTGAATTTGAGGGCAACAACCACCAGACGACGCACCAAAATCATTATGACTGGGTCTTTGGAAGTTTGTTTGTTTATTATAGCAACGACCGCAGTATTGTCGGTTTTAAAAAGAATCTTTTTACGTGAGAGACAATCTCCCCAAATTTCAATACTGACTACTATTGGGAACAGTTCCTTAAGAGTTATGTGATATTTGTCCCAGGAGGTTGGCCATTTTCCAGCAAACCAATGTGTTCCGCCTTCTGCGGCAAAACCCAGCGAAACAGATGCATCAGAGTTTGAGGTCCTCTGAACGAGTCCAGGATTCTTCAAGGAACAAGGAGATCCCATTATAAACAGAAAGGAAATCTAACCACGCTTGCATGTCTGCTCTTGACTGGGAATTGAGCCTTATTTTGTGATGAAGTTTGCTTGCCTTTACTGTCAGGTCAATTATCCTACGATCCTACAATTATATACAATTCGGGATTGACCGTTACCCTGACAGGCTGATGTTTTCTGGGACCCTTGACACTTGTAACAGCAATGGGTGTTTTGAAAGCGGCACTGCTTGTTGGTGCATTGACCAAATCGCTGGAAGGCCCAGCAATTGCCTGGACGAAAGGGCTGCTGGTGTTGTCCCACACGCCCAGCACTAAAAGGTTTTGAGAGGAGTGGCCTGGCTGGGGCATATTGTTATGCGAGGTGTGAAGCCTCTGTATACAGCATGAGGTCAACATGACCCCATGTCAGGCTAGTGTCAAATTGCTTTGCCCACCGAAAGTTATCATCATAGTGGCGCCACGCCTGTGCCCCGTAAGTTTTAGCCATTTTTTTTACTGTGGCCATATATTTCAGCAGGCCCCCAGCCAGTTGAGCGTCTTGTTCACATGCAATAGATGTAAATATCTCAAATGCTTCGGCCCATTCCCCAATTGAGAGCAATTGCTTGGGTTTGTCTTTACCATCTTGGGGTTTTTTGGGGATGGGATTGACAAGCTCCTGCAGGTGAACAAAACGCCCTTCCCATATTAGTTGCTTAGTCAGCAAAGGGATGTGCGCACCCAATGGAGCGGCGAGTCTAACAGGGTTTTTGGTTGGGGCCTGAGGCTCAGTGTCCTGCAACTCACCCGAACCTAATATTGACACCAATGCCTGGTTAACCACTTCTGGTTCTTGCTGATTAATTGGCGGCGTAGGATCTGGTTGTGGTTGCGAAACCACAGGCGTAGGGAATGATGGGAGATGACCATCGCGGCGCATCCTAGTATAGATGCCATCGATGAGGGTTTCCTGGTCAGCTGGAACTCTGCTGCAGGTGACCTAGGCATCCGGGGAAAAGCTGGAAAGGGGGCGGTTGCTGCGACATCAGCTCCGGTGCCAAAATAAGAGGTTGGTCTACTGTGCTTGCAGAACGTCCCCGTCTGTTCCTCCGTGTTGGTGGCATTCTGCGAACATACATGCCCAAACCAAACCAGACGAAGTTTTGAATGAAACTGAACAGTACAAAAGAATCTGAGTGTACTGTGACTCAGTATGCCACAACCCCATTACGATAATTGACAACCAAGCTACTGACAACTTTGCCCATCTGCGCATATGCCACAAACTGATTTACATTAGTAGCAAGGCTATACCACTGAAACACAAGACCGCACTGGCCGCCTAAATGCACTGTACTGTAGACTAATAATGGTCTAAACCAAACAATACAACAACAAAGCAAGACAGTATAAATGGTGCTATGCCAGCTAAAGAAAACAGCATAAGCACACAAAAACTAGGTCAGAATATTTACGAATACAAAGGCAAATGCCAACCCAAACTTTGCAATCAAGCCAAAGAGGGGCTTGTAATGGCAAATAACCGAGACAAACATCATTGACCATAATAAATTTTTTAATGAGGGAAATGATCTTGCAATGTGTTATGACACAACTGCACATATTTCTCTCCGACTACCAACTGAACATGTGCCAGGAATTGCGGTGCCCAATGGCAAGGCTATCAAACTGTAACACATGACAGCACTGGCGAAAAACATTAGCAGTGCATACAAACAAACAATTTTTTTTTTTCTAAAATACTGCATCAGAATTATAAACAGGTGCACCATTACCATGGGGAATGAAAAAAGGGGGGGGGCATAACTTGCAGAGACTACAATTCCCTTGATTTGATTGCACGGAGAATTGCACCTCTTATACCATTAAACAGTTTCTTGTTCCCAAAGTTATTGAAGTGGACGCCATCGCTCGAGAATAGAGACTTGTAAGGGTGGGCCAAACCTCGCAGAGAAGCAAACTGAATCGAGTTTCCTGGGTAGTCATTGATTTTGAAACGGAGGTGCTTGTTTGCTTCAAGAACTCGGTCATTAAAACCTTTGACACAGGTAATTAAATAGTGGACCTGGCCAATAACAACTGTTGAGACATGATAGCAATTGATGATGAACTTGGTAATGGCCAACAAATCTCCCGCAACCTCCTCGGGTGGATATGACTGATTGCACAGGTCATTACTTCCTTACTGAAGGAACACAACCTTCCAAAACCCGGGACCCTAACCAGCCATGTAAATGGGGTATTATTGATTTTGGGCCACGAAGTTTAGCACCTCCAAACCCATGAAACAAAACTTCTTCGTCATTGAAACGAAGATTGTGCGTTTGCACTCCATTGTTCGCCACATAATCACTCAAACGGCGAACGTACGAATGGCCGATGATGGCAACAGCCATGATAATTAGTAAACAGACCATTTCGCAGCCAAATAAGTAATGTTTATATTACCTCGATAAGTGCTGTTCGTAACTGGATGAAGTGGCCAAGAAGCAGAAATTAGTCGGTGATGAGCGAAGAAAAATCAGGTAGAAACAACAATGAAAACTTTGAGAACTGTTGAGAGAACTTTTTGCTGCAAAGTTTTCCAATGGCGATGCGCGAAGAGAACAGGCCGCGTGCCTGGTGCAACGCCTGTGATTGGATGGTCGCTAACGCCCCTAGTGGGAGTGAAGCAACTTACCAACTTGGCGCGCGAGATATGGAAAACTGCTAAGAACAACCACGATAAGGTGCAAGCCTTCACATAAAATACATTATGACATGCCATAATTAATCATTATTGTTTGATAAAGTATTCAATGACACACCAGGGTTTAAACACTAATTCATATATCTTTCATAAATAACTCGGCGATTTTTAGTCTGCAGGGTACAATTGTCACCAGATGGTTCTGTGTGTCATTTGGTCTATCAAAAGTTTACAAACAGACAGGTACTTAATGAACTCTGCTGAACAGTAGAGTAAAAAAACTGGTATGATAGTTACATACAACTTACAAGGTGAGCCTATCTGTGATCCTCAGGGTTGTGTCTGCATCATCCGAGTCTAGTAGTCCAGACTGAGGCTGTGATCTAATAATAAACATAAAACCACCCCAAGATAGTATAGTAAAACAATGACTTACACCACAACAGCACTACTGTAATCATCAGTTGATATATGAAGATAAAACATAAATACCTGATGACATAAAATTGCATGACCTTCACCACATAGGGATTGCCTTGGGTGCTATTAAGAACATTTGATCATTTATACAGTAATTCCCCATTTATCTGACTGGATATTAGCTAATAGGAGTATAACAACATCGTACTACAATATTTACTAGGTTTTTTTCGGGTACCAATCTTTTATGTTGGACAAGAAGTGTCTCTTCTTCCTTCCTCCATTTTTCCATGAACATCCGGTTAGGAATGGGGTCTCCTGTGGCTTCTAGTACACAAAGGAGTAAGTAAACTATGTGCTAGAAGACATTATGAAGAACAGGTAGTTATTTCATAATGTACCTGACATAAGGCCACAGTTACCATCCAAAGTAAAGTCAAGTTGCCCACTTGTCTGAAATGAGCAGCAAGACGATTCATTTATAAAGGGCAGGAATTAACATATTCTTATATAGAAAAATATATGAATGCCCATATATATATATTGGGGCATCCCTAATCTCCTGCCACAGTTGTGGATACTCATGGATCTTTTCACTGCGACTGATACTGAACAGGGTGAAAGATTCCTTTTGTTACACAAAGGGAAATATGAATTGATCACACATATCTTATCTCATTTGTTAATCAATTTTTAAGATATCACACAAATTACCTTGCCCAACTTTGAGGATGTGTGTATATCAGTGGAAGTGACAAATGCCTGCACTTAAATATGTGCCTCATGTGATAGGCACTGCAGTTGGTCAAGCTACCTTACTATAACTCCTCGCTTGGTAGGGGTCAGTGGCCAGAAGCCATTCCTCAAAAGATTTGTGAGGTCCCTCTCTTCCATGCTGCAACACCTGATTGGGTGCACCCTGCATAGCTGTAATATGCACAAATAGAGAGGCTTATAAGATATGATGTACATATAATTAACATTTTTAACCTAAGTTGTTGCATTACCATAATACTTATATAAAATCGATGAACAATTCACCTGCATTTTTGCTGTGTCAGGTTCAATCAAATTTTGGTTAACTTACTTAAAT
>CM067342.1:12059234-12076400 GCA_034190875.2 Urechis unicinctus | reverse complement strand
TAGGGTAAGTAGACATATGCCTATTTCATGGGTCCGATATATTGGCAGTGAAACAATTATCTATGGTTTATTTCATAAGCTGTTAGCAGACGTCACGCTAATTGCTTTGCACATAGATAATCTTTTACCAATCTAACGGCCCTTGGACGAATATTAAAGTTGGATTGTAATACTATATTTGACTTATAATACTGAGTGCAGCAGGCTTAGCTATACTAATCGACACAAGTGTGGTTAGTTCTTCTCTGACTTTGCTGCACAACTTCAACTGTATTATTCTGTTCATCTTGTATGCAAACCAATTGCCAACTTCAATGTGTTTCAGGACGCGCTGCAACAATCCATCTAGAAAACCACACCTGATGTCCGATAATGATTTACTTAATTGGAATAATTGCTATGGATATTAATACACGGTTAAGTGTGTAGAACATAGAATTATTATTTATTACATAGGTGTAGTCTAGGAGTGAGTGTTTATATTAAAATCGTTCCCATCAGTAACCATGTTCCTTCTGTACCCATGAAACATCGCCAAAAGAGCAGTAAGCTTTTAAGTTTATTTGTAGTTTGTGAGAAATAGCAAACGGGCAGCTGGCGGAATGCTGCGCTCATATATTTTGCAGTAGAATGGTAGTTGAAATGTACCGTTTAAGCATATTATTGCCTGTGATGTTAAGATGTGTTCTACTATGATATGTACGAACTCCAGTTGTTAATAAAAGGGAAATTATGATATTAAAGATGCATTGCATCTGCCCACGCGGTGTAGTGAAAACAATTTTAGACTGTTTTGTACCGGCGTTTCAAACAAAGACGTTTTAATATTCTTTGAAACGTTACACCTCATCGTGGAAGGCATGGGATTCGAATGCGAAAACATATATGCGAGCTGCGTCAACTCACAACAGAACAGTGGCTTACGCCATAGATTATGCAGGCTTAGTAATAAAATCCCGTATATATTATCCGACAGTCTCACTCTCCCTATTAAGGGTGTCCAATGAATAGCAGCAATGATGCTTAGTTATTCGCAACACAGGTATACAGATGAAATTCTATACGAACTGAAGTATAATGCTTAATGCTGCTGCATAGCCTTAGTGACTAAATTCCATACATATTATCTGACCCCCACTTTTCCGTTAACGCAAATGGCGTAGTATTGATGACGTTGCAAAGAAGAAGGCTGCAACTAGAAGAACACAACCATCACACGTAATGCTATGCATAGACGTCGGGGTGCTAGCAACCCATTTTATGCAACTTTTTTTTTGCGTGGTGGATAACAAATGATTTAGATCCTTCACTTGTAAATGAATCATGGTTTGGTCAGCCACCGCCTTTTTACGTTCTGCAAACAAATATACGAATCCAACCAGTTATGTTGGCGTTCCGCAGCCGCATATGTGATAGATATATCACTGATTATGAAATGTGACTCCCTAAGAATAAAAACAGAAGGGGTTGTGGATGGTTTGATGCTATTTATCTGCTATTTGTCTTCATAATATAATCACGTGAAGCTAAAGATCTGCGCTTTCCAAAGACAAGAAGCAATACTTATGCAATGCGCATATTCACATGATTGATGGGCGGTTTTAGAGGTTGAGGGGTTCTTTGGCTATGCCCATAGAACATCAGAAGTGTTCACCTGGCGTTATATATTAAATATACTCCAAGCTCTGCAACTCACTTAACAATGATTAATCTCCATATCGCACTTGCTCTCTCACTATACTTAAATAGCTGTTATTGAAAAGGTTTATATTGACAGGATGATTCTTAAAGGTTTTGAGTAGACTAAGGCCTTCACTACAGCAGAATAATAACTAGGGGGATAACATTCGGTACTCGTCCTTTATTGATAACATAGACATCTCAATGATATCATGTCATGATGTCAAGAGCGAAGCGCACTCAAAAAGGCAACAAGAAACATCTGAAGTAGACCAGCAAAAGTAACGCGACCGACCCTACTACAGCAGTAGGTAAGCAGGCTTGAGAAATTACTATAGTATGCACATTCAGTCACTTAACGTCAACAGCAACGACTATGATCGGAGCTAAAACAAGCACGCTCGGTGACGCATTCCAAACGGCAGTGGCTTCTTACTATAAATCAGACTGCTTCCCTACCGAAGCACCCTAGGCTTCCAGTCTGTTTTACCCTGCATAGTACGGTAAGCTATTCAAACTACGTGATGGATGCCGGCCCGTGCTGTCAAAAGGTCGTGTCACCATAAGGATTGCACTGACAGTGAAGTGGCACGTACGGATGTAGCATGTTCAGGAAGTAACTATTGACTTTGCTTTTTCTCGGGAGAGCTAGGTAAAGCCGTGACGATCAATAGATCTTTGCAACGGTATGACAGACTCCCAATTATCAAAACAGCAGATCAAATGCTTTCTATGTATTCTGTTTATTAGTTGATTGAGATAAAATAAGTATTCCTAAAAAGTCGCTGAAGCATAGGGATATGACGTCGTTCAGTATATTTCACATGATTTCACTTCATGGTCAGCAAGCAATTTAAAGGTCAGTATGCTTGGCAAGACGGAACGATGGCTTAGTGTGATGGGTGGCTATTGTTACCTGACTGGCATGCTATAACAAATCTACACCATTAAACGGTCCTGGATAAGAGACTATAAACCAACGCAAAGGGGTCCGGCAGACAGCAGGCAGGATTAACCCAAGGTTGCGCAACCATGAATAAGCCCAGGTAGGGCACGTTATCCAGCAATCGGCACTTTGCAAATGCTTCGAAAGTCGTACAACAGCATTTCATCATTCCATCCTGTGTTGCTATTGATAACCTGCCCCACACCGCACCAGTATATTCCTGCCATACTAGGAATCTGCATACCACTGCCAGGCTTATTTAAGTATAACAAAGTCTTAAAACGTGACACAGAGTCAATTGCAAGTCAGGCAGAAGACATCGGCTAAATGTAAGAGTGTGCCAACAAAATTCCGTCTAATATGCCGCAACTTGAAAACGGTATGATGTGCCCGGTGCTTTCCAAATTAATTTTTCCTCTTCGGTTGATGTCAGGCCAAATAACTAATGCAAGTTCGAGAATATATTGCTTTCCCGTGCTTGCTTAAAGAATCATTTAGCATTCGAATGTATTCATACAGTGGTATAGATTTATCGAGCTATATATACCTTTTTACTTATAATCCATTGACACACAATAAGCTAGCATGCTTTGATTGCATAAATATGCATCCACGTATCACAATTATGCACAAGTCATCGATCAAATACATCGAGGATCCCAGGGATAGAACACAAACTGTGTAAAATCAAGCATGCCTTGTAGAGAAATCATGGTGATTCACAGTTACGCATCACGTTCTATAAACAAGCAGGAATAACGTCAGGTATGTAAATATCAACGTTGATATGATATTGCTACTGTTAATAAGACTAACGTCAGTGGTTCATACTCCCCCTCAAAGGGTCTGCAGCTTCTGGTAGAATGATATCTTGTTAGCAAGATGGAGCATTAACACTTCCTGATCCATGCCACTTTGCGTAGCTTGCCTTCGATTTGTCGCGTTAATATAGACGGCACTACGAATTGGCAGAAAAGCTTCGCCTTTAAAAAAACTAGGGATAGTCATGGCAATCAATACATTTGAAATTGACAATCCAGGTATAACACAATGGGACGATTGGAGCTAATGAGTTCTATATTTTCCTGTCATGAGCTAAACATATAGCTTATTCCGTATGTTGGATAGGAAAGGCTCACATCAGGGTATAAATGGCAGGAATAAGATACATTTGCAGTGTAATTCACCTAGTAAACACCCCTACGAAGTGTAACACATCAGTATATTAGACCTTTTGCAATACTCAATCTGAGGCTCGCAGCTGTGTCCCCAAAATTGTATCTAAAGATTGCTAATTGGATTAAAATACCACACAAAATTGCATTGTTTGTATTTCGGCGGCAGAAGAGCATCACAATCCAATATTGTACTTGTTCGGAGTGTATTGCTAGACTTTTGTTTGGATTATTCGTGCCGGACTCGAGACGGATGATATCAAGATGTCATACTGAGCGAAGTCCAGTGACATTGTGTTACTTAATCTTAGCCAATATTCTTTGTGTTGACATCTAAGGCTTGAAATATATCAATTTGCTTGTTGCCAATCATTACTTTCATAGTTGTATTTGTTGGAAGTTATAGTTAACAAATTAGCCAAAATGTATGACCTATGTTTGTTAAGGTTCAATAATTTGATTATGTTTGATCTTTATCTAATTCCGCTGTTGCTCCATTTTGTCTGCAATATGACGGTCAAATCGGTCTATCAAAAGCCTGAAAAACAACGAAATGCGATTCATGATTGCATAGGCAATTCAATAGGCCCCCGCAAGGTAAAATATGACCAAAAGCTGCTTCTTTGATGAAAACGACTGCAGCAATTAGTTAACAAGTCACACTTCGATTTGATCATTGCTTGAATATTTAATTGAATCCTTAACAGAGCACATAACAAGAAAAAAGGTGCCAATTTGCATCAAAACCGAGTAAAATCGTTTTTGCTGATGTCAGCCATTTAGTAATACCATTTTAGTGGATGAGTAATAGACAACTACAAACTGAGCAAGCTGTACCTGCAAATATGCTTCAGCAACCTGAATGAACGTTTTAAGATAAACATTAATTATCAAGGGTAAAAAAGTATCAGTCGCATGTGATATAAAGTGGCAAATTTGCTAGCAAATAATCAATATGCATAACATAGAGCGTATGGAAAAATGGCAGATCTTTGTTGCAGACTCGGTTATAAGGCTCTGTTCACATCGAATCATACAACTATTGTGATGAAACCATTCATAACGTATGCAAAAGTTATTATTGGCATAATCATTTGTGGTGTATTGTATAATTAGGATGGGATTGTGATATAATAGTCCCATTGATCGCGCCTTGTGCAATAGCTTTACAGCAAGATGTGTTAATGAAGACTCATATCTCTTCAACTGTGGGATTTTGTTATGGCATGATCATTCGTATGATTCAATCTCCCTACAAATTACGGTGCTGCCTTAATTGAAAACCCCAGAAGTTAATTCGGTGGATCAGTACATTAGTCAGAATGAGTGACAAGATTTTCGATTACCAAGTGATCCGAGTAATGTTATGCCAATGTCGGCAACATGATCAAACCGCCTCATAAACAGGGCCTCTTTAATAGTGTCTGATATAGAGAGGGTAAGACAATGACAAGCACATTCCGTGATACCTAAGCATATCACTAGTAACATACATTGCGGTTGATTATTTCGTAACCTTATGAGGAAGCAGAAGTCATGTAAAAAGCACTGACTGTCTGAACAATTAACAATAAACGTACATTAAGGAAGTTTTTATTTTACTAGGTACTTGTGTGAAACACGGTCGAGATTGCATACATGGGTCGTACCTATGAAGAGATGGACCATTAGCATTAATACAAATATGTGCTCCATTCACCTCATAGTTAATATTATCAACTGGCACGTGTTTACGGGCGAGCGTTTTTATGTTCGCTGACGGAACTAATCTTATTGAGGCTTATCACACCTTGCATGTTAAGTCTGCAGTTGTTATATAACCCTTCGACATTGTCAACTGAATAATTACCATTGTGATGGTGAAGGTAAACAACAATATAATGCTGTAACGTAGATACCAGCCATTACGGAAGCCGCAGACAACTTAACCATATATGTGCCATACAAAACAGTTTCATGGCAGAACAGTGCAAACAGAACGGGTATTTGTCAGTAAGCAAAGGCACTGAAGAGGGGAAATATCTATTTAATTTAGATTCAGTATCATATTTAAGTATATTTAATGAATCGCCATTGTTGTCATCACAAGTAATGTCACACTTTGTGCATAAAGTGCCTGTGTAGAGTTCGAAATAACTTCCGGTACTTCACATGTGCGGCTTGGTTCGAATACCATAGCTGATGTTGCTCTAGTATTCAAAAGTACACCAATATCTATACATGCTGCTAACACCAGAGTGACATCGCGATAAGGATTACTCAGCCTAGCTGATGAAGTAACAGATTGAAATAGATTCTAATTCTAAACTGGTGTGACTCATCCGGTTCGTTTTGCTTAATATTCATTATCGAATAATGTCAATAATTAATGTGATCCCTCCTGTTATGCAATATATTACGAAATGTTATTATCAATAATTGGAACAAAGCTCACATTCTGCTTTGATTATATGTGATATGCTCATATGGGCAAATTTACAGGTCCTTAATATACATGCCCTATCCTAACCAATATACCGGATTGCGAGAATACTGAAGGCGTGATTGCGAAATCATCAGCTGCGTTTTTGCACAGAATGACAATTTAAATCAAACCAATATTCGTTCACCGCCTCCATTACAACAGCAAGTTATGCGTTTATTCATTAGCAGTTAATGAAAGCAATGCGGGGTGCCGACAGTTTGGTGTCTATGCCACAATCCATGGGTCCATATAATTGATTTTGTTAGCGATAATACGTATGAGGATGTGTTTCGGTAAATGTTTGGAAACATTGGGTCCTTTCGATTAGAATGTGGGAGCAGTGATGCAGACTTTGTTCGCCTAGGTAATGAACACATTCAGCTTATCATCAAATATTTCACTGTGAAGTAAAACCTGAGGGTTTGCATCTTTTTCAGCAATAGGTAGCAAGACAGCATGTGCATTTCCAACAAGCAGGCAAACAACAGATTGAATAAAGGCAAATCATTCTTATGTATTGATCAGATTACGAACTCTTTTATGGCAAAACGGTTTTGGCGCGGTCATTCATAGCATAATTGTTGTCTCCAACGAATGAACAAATTTATGTACGAAAGGATTTAATTTTGATGAAGTGACTTCCTTACGTATAAAGATATTTTAGCACAGCGCCACTTTTGATGATTGAGTATACTATATGATATGTACAATCACCTTCTTGTGTTTGAGTCACTCTAGAAAGCACGGGTCACTGGTTGGCGACAATTTCCAGTCACCCAACGTCGTGTAGATGACAAGTCGACAGGTGTTCGTTAGTTGGAGGAAGTAGACGCAATAACAGTGAAGGTAAGGTGTAGGAACTTAATGGTATTTCAATGATCCATTATAATTAAAGCCTCCATCACCTCCCACCAAAGTGTTTGTCATATCGCCCATTTCATTAAAGACGACACTGGACAAACAACCCTTGTCCAATGACTTTAAGTACACATTGAGGTAAATCGTGGCGTCTACAAATATACCAAGTCATTAGTAAAACCAGTGAAAGAATCACAATTGATTTTAAGTAGACCAGTACTCGTTATGGAAATGGTCGCAGATATACTGGCAGTATGAGGTTTTAGGTTAATATTAATTTTGCCTTGCAATGACCATCGGTTTTATTATGTCACTTGGTATTTTTCCGATATGTGCATATTCATTGTCAATAAAACAAATGTAGGGTATTACACAATCGCTCTGTTGATGCATCGAGGCAGGAAAACAGGGCACCTGGCATCATGGACGTGTAACTGCATTAATTAGCCAAACTCACAGCAAATATACATAAAGTCTGCCGTAACATCAATCGAAAAAGCAACTCTTATTTCACCAGTAGAAATCGCATTGTCTCCTATTTTCTGACGAAGATACTGTGAGCAAATATTGATACTCAAAATAGCTCTGGGGCACAAAAGGCATCAAGTATTAACACAAATATATCCGGAAAAGGCAAACGAATTTGCAAACAATATACAGACAATGAGCCAGCGGTCGCCTTCAACAAGAACACACACAAAAGGCAATCGGTGTTTGCAAAAACATCCAGGAAAGCAATGACTGGGTTAAATATTGACGCAATTGTTTTGTTACAGGGATCCAGCACTGCCTGATTCGACGCGAGCATTCCTTGTCGTCTGAAACAAGGCTAACAGACAATGCAAGTTATTGCTATATAGGCAAATATTCGGGATTGTTCAGTAGCAAATCAAATTTCGACCTTATTGTGGAGCAAGATTCACAAAGGGTAGTATTACCTCTGTATGTACTGTGTATCCGCTGAAAGGAAGGGCCTTCCGCAAGCAGATATCCTTATGGCAGCTCACGGCGGATGGGATTCTGTATGAAAGCTTTCCTTCGGATTGCGCCAGCAAATACAAAATGTCAACAATAAAGGCAGATGGAATTAAGGATGTAATTCTCCTGACATCCCTCTTAGGATCAAATACATTATTAAACAACGGGATAGTGGAGGAGAAATAACATCTGCCTTGCTTTGCAGTCACCGATATTTACTCATCGCCCAATGACAACAGATATTGAGCGACAAATATTCCTAATCAACAAGCGAAATTAAACGTTAATTGTCGCATTATAAAAGCGTCCAGATTGATAATGAGTGCTTAGCATTCCCATATTCATAATGCAAAACTATAAAGTATAAATAAGTTATTTGTTGCTTCACAGTTAATCATATCTATATTCGATTCTAGATTTATTTATCTGCCAATGTTTGTCAACGTACCGAAAATTCTGAGGAAATGCCTAATCCGACATATATCAGTCACAGAGTTGATATTCAACAGTGGCCTTGCATATTGTGTACGAGGTTTCCTCTGTAGGGCTAACTATACTGACACCGCCATCAGCGACACACAGAGGGTTTAGCATGGCGAGAGATGGGTCATGACGGTCTACGGACGATCACACTCTGATGGTTCGTCACTTCATTCTTATTGAAAAAATCGGGCATTTCTGTAGAATTGTCTAATGACGCTTATTGGCTGTCGCAAGGAATCCGTTCGTCAGTATTTTCCGGACATGGGAATGTTTCTGTGCACTTGATAAATGACGGCCAATCGTGGCTTTTAATATCGTGGTTATTATTCGCCATATCGTCTCCGGATATGGATTTTTATGTAAAATTCCCAAGATAAATGTTAGACAGAAGTTGCCCGCAGAGCTATCCGTTGAATCATTTGAAGAGTATATTTTTAAGATGAGAAGGGTCAAGTGCTGTCTTTTTCTATAGAGTGTCGATATATTTAGGCAGCAGGAAAAGCCGCATTGCCATTAATCTAGAGTTTGTATACCAAAAGCAAGAAGATAGAACCAATTATAAAGCTGGCGTCTTACAATTATTTTGATGTCAGCTTGGCTGATCAAAACACAATGCCATTCACTTAGAAGATAAGGTTGGTCAAAAAACTTAAGATGTGAAAGCTGTATCACGACGCTTTTCTTGGGATGCAACTATTTATCACAAAGGATGATACTTTGATAAGTAAGCCGAGTTTCAAACAGACCGTTGTAAAAGTACTACAATATTTGAAGAGGAAATGCATTGAGAAAATGAATGCGGAATGCGCAATCGAGGCATTACAGCATAGGACGTCTAATAAACCTACCATGCTTCTGGCCGAGTGCATGCCCACGAAAGGTAGCCCAGCGGCTAATTCATAGATGTAATTTATAAGGCTTACATTTTCCACTATGTTTGTGCACACGTGGGACAAACCTGTATTTTCTCCAGCCTGCTAGGACTTCATTGAAACAAAAGGTATTCATAATGTTAATTTGTAAATTAAGAGGTAATTTGAACCATGTAGGGCTACGTGCAATGCCAACTACTATGCTTTGTTGGCACAAAAACAGCCAACCGAACTTTTCCGAATGTGTCTGATATATGGTCTGACCACACAATTCCTTCTAATCAGCACATCACAGTCTTGATTTCATTGGGAATCCGCATTTTTCCCTTCGATAAATGATCTGAAAACGTAATGTGACTTATATAAGTCATTGCAATAGAACTTAAACCGTGAGCTGCATAACGTACAACCTGGCGAGAGCTATGTAAAATTGAATTCATGGTGAGCCAATGCGCATAATAAACGATTGTTCACATCGTTTAGTAGCTTACGCAAAAGAGTGTTAACCAGTAAATGAACCATACGTGATTGGCAATTCAGGAGGTCTTCAGTTTGTAAAGTGGTGACCAAGAAGCAATCATATCGCCAACCTTGTCTAAAACATCTGACTTACTGCAGTAAGTGTCAACTGGTGAAGTTTGATCAAATGTTTTATTCCCAGCTCACAATTAAAGTATAAGTTGACCACCATTTAATATTGAGGTCCTAAACAAGCAATGTCTTCGAATTCTGATTGTCTTCTTATCAGTCCAAATATTAAAGCCTATTTGAACCCTAGGTCCTTTATTCCGAGAAAATGTGTGCCAAAATTCACGGAAACAAACATAAAGTTCTAAGTTAGAATCCATACAATTACATCATCTATGCACCGTTTGCCAAAACTTGCAATTTGCGTTTGCATGTCTTTGAATGTGTGTCGTACAGAAATACTCTCGTTAAGCATTCTAGCGGTCACTTCTATTCTAAAAAAGTTACTTTTTTGGTGATCAGTTACAAAGAGTGTTGATAATGCATTTCATGTGTTGGCGCGTATTATTTGCGTGGGCAACAGTGCCGATAAAAAGACCATCGGGCTGATAAATGGTACTCATCAAACAGCGCTGGGATTCATATAATAATTTGGTGCTTTGATGAATTGGGTTCAAAGAAGGCAATATTTTTACCAGTACTGTGTCTTGGTCTTATTCTACAAGAACGTACGTCACATGACATTTGTTATCGTAGTCAAATCAATTGTCGTCATAAAAGCCGAAATTAGCTTTGTTGGATAGCCGTATAATGCACGAAATTGCATCACTGTAACGAGAACATTGCGTGCATATTGTTTTGATATTTCTGTTATGATCGTTTACCTATGGCTTGCATATTGTTGAAAACTATGTTTGTCTTTCTGGCCATATTTTTGTAAATACGATTCCCTTCTTATAAGTCTTATACCATCTTTTTGCTGTAATGACCCGCTGAAATAGTATTCATCTTGGAATGTATCGCCCAATAAATTATTGGAATTAGTAGGCCATTACATACAATTCTTGAAGGGTACTCAATGATATATTTGTTAAAGGTCCATGTTTAAGCACCATCAGCTTTTAGTGGCCAAAGGCAATGAGGCAATAAGGACAATGGCCAATTTCCATTTAGACTGAGTTAATACATCATCCGTGTACGAGTGCAAAATCTTGATATGCAAGCACAATGCCGCGAAATGTATGAGGCTACTGTGGTATATACGCTTAACGCACCCGATGCGAATCGCAGCGACCAGTATATACTGCGCTGGTGACCGATTGTCCGCAATTTCTAAAATTATCCATGAGCGCGGCCAGACCGACCAATGGGTATTGGTCGCTTCGAAAACGATTCAGTTGCCAACCATCGCTGGCCGAAAGTTGCTGTGATTATATTGGTATTAATGTGGATGTTTTCACTGTTATTTGTTTTTCAAGAAATATGAAATATATTATATTTAAGTATCAATATATGGCACAATAATCTGGTCTAGTGCTTGCCCATTATCGCTGTACGCATAGTTTTTTATATGCTGACGACAATTGTTTGGATGTGGGTTTTTTGTGGATTGATAATAAATTAAGGTTGTCAACTTCAACTGGTGAACGATCCTCCTGCTAGAAACCTCCAGGTGACTAACAAAAGCAACAGGTAGTGTGTCACTAATTCAAAACGATGTAAAGTTGTGCTGTTTTACATCGACAGGGGCTCCTTAGTCAATTAGATGACAAGAGCTCATGGCGATAGAGAGTGTGAGTTTGTGGAAGTGTGGAAGTGTGGAAGGAATGTAGGTGGGTGGGGGGCTTAATATCTTGGTTTTGGGAGACATTGGGTGGCTGCGGGTAGCCTGCCAATGTCCTCTTCTGACTGGCTACATGGGCGGTGAAACAAGGCCATCATTCCAGGAGAGATTATGGTCATTGAAGTGCAAGTAATGGGTAAAGTATGAATTTTCGGGATCTTATAGAACGCGATTTTCTGATCAATAATTTGCAGTTCTTTTTTCGATCCGACGCGTAGTAAACAAGAAATAAGCAAAAACAAACAACACATTCCGGAACTTCCCGTCCACACACCGAAGATGAACGAAGGCGCTGTGACGTCATATGTCACCAGAAGATCTATGTTACCACGGACGCCGTTTCTATTCGCGAACTAGCTGTCGTACTAATTTATCGCTATTTACAGAAACTCATCAGCGTTTTTGTATCCATGGTTTCTTGAGAATCTGTAAGTATACTCATCCTTACATTTCCCATATGAAAGTCGAATTAGAATTCATTAGTTATGTTTCCGTACTGATTTTGAAAACAGAATTTGCACTTGCCCGTTGACAAAATTGACATGGCCGGTAGTGATCAGTGTGGGGCGGCTCAAGTTTTATAAGGCTGTTTCACAGATAACATATAGATTTGTCTCGTCAGGCTGCAATATGTAGATGTATGCTAGCCTGACAGTAGCTTACACTTGTCCTAAACAATCCTCGGACGATGCCCAGTGCTCAGTGAGTCAGTTCTGGCCTACTGTCAAATTTGCTTCATATAACTTTACTCTTATGTCTTCCAGTCTGTATCATCATTGTGCGAATATGTGAGTACCAGTACTGCAATAATTCGCATCTAGGGCCTCAAACGAAGCATGTCATTTCGTTTGGATGACCAAGGACTCAAGTTGGACTGCATCATCACCGATAGGCACACGAGTATCAATAAGTACATCCGTGATGACCAATGAACCAGGTGCACTTGCTGAAATGTATGACTACCCTGACAAGGAGGAGGCTGAGAGGCAGCATATGGAGAGGTTTCTTCTTTAGATGAGTCATGTAGTAAGGTATCTAAAGGTGATGATGAATGATGGTGGTGGTAGTGATGGGGTAGGGGAGGGGTGGTGGTGGAGTTGATGGTGGTGGCCTAAGCATTATATTGGTGGTTGGCCGATTGATATTTGCTTGTTTACAAGTAATATCTAAGCTCTGTTTATTTTTCAGCTTTGGCTTCAGCTAAGTCAAGCTTGTAACATTTAATTTTACCTATCTGTTAACGAGTGCACAAGGACATAACTATTTCTTATCATCATACTTACAAAATAAATGGTAAATATTGGGGTTAAAATTCACTTTGAACATCAAAGGTCATTTCAAACTGGTGGTGTAAGATGACGAACAAACATTGGAGTTTAAGATCCTATCGCCCAAATGGCACCACCGTGCATAGCACACAGTGGGATTTGAACTTGCCACATTTGGGAAACTAGACAAACACCCACCCTGCTAGACCACAGTTGTGGACCTATCATCTTAAACATCATTGGTGAGGTAACCGCCACAATATGACCTCTGATGTTGAAAGTGATGTTAAACAACAATATTAACCATTTTTATTTTCAAATCATCCAGCATGTGTATGGCTTTATGACTTAATTTGAATGTTAAATGGGTCTAAGGTAAGCTAAGCTGTGAAACTCAAACACTGTTATATGATTCCTCTTTGTGGCTTGCTGAGAATTAATTTTGTAAATATATATGTTGGACTGGTGTATATATTTTGCCATTTCTATTATCACAGACAAGTGAATAAGAACCAGACATTGTTGGTATTGTGAGCAGAATTGCATAAGCATTATTTGTATAATGTGCCCGCGAAATTTAATCATGATGATTGATGTGCAATGGCACAGGATATATAAAATATCCTGCAAAAAAACGACTGTTAACATACTGTTATTTGAGTGATAAAATATCTTTTGTACGAGATACAGGATACAGGAACAAGATGCCCTGCAGGTATGTCATGATTTTGGAATTGATGCTTCCTATCATTTTATGCATATGGTATAATAAATTAGGTGGACTGGCCTTAACTGAATTTTGTTGCTGGTTGTCATCAGCGTGTAGTATCATCATAGCTGAATGTAAATAACAGAATAAGACACATAATGCTTTTTTGTCCCTTTATTATTGTAATGCTGGCAGTTTGAAACCAACATAAACTGATTCACCCTTGGGAAATCATCTCTAATTTTAAGTACAGAACAAGCTGGCAGTGGCACTCAATGATGTCTGCCTAGATTACCCCATCACCACTGTACCAACTGCCGATATGCAGTGAATCGGAATAACCTGCAATAAAAAGAGTACATGAAATATTTTTCATCAGTTATCATCTGAACCAGACCATTTTTAAGTATATTCACTCATGCTGAGTAGTAACTTTCTTCTTGTACCTCTGGATATAAGCACTATATGCTATTTCTAGTGTCGAGGGACGCAGGAACCCTGAGACAAATCCTGGGTGTGCTGTAATACAGGACGCACCCATAGATTTTACTTTCTCGAGAACTTGTGGAATTTCCTGGCAGCATTTACTCTCTGCTACTGTAATCATTGGCCCACATGAGCACCTAGTACAGAACATAATTACAATGAATAACTAGCTTTTCAGCAAACAAAAAATTGACATAAAACATGAATAAGAAGATGACTTGAAGCAAGACTTAAGGACAACTGTAAAGTAAAGAGAAAAATATCTGCAAAGATTGTTTGGACTGAAATGTGCCAATACCAAGTGCTGTTACCCAGTCGGCTCAAGTCCTCTTCTTTTTGAGGAGAATTTGCAGGCCTTGTCTTAGCTGGAGGTTCAAATCTGTATGCCCCCCTTAGGTTCCTAGTTCCTCTTCTTGGTGAGACAAACACTCACTGCTGTAATCCAGCTCATCGCTTCCGGAGTTGTCTGTATATGAGGAAGATGAGGACATTTTGCTCCCTTGACATATAATAAAAGCAAAGTATAATGGCAGTTATGCACTGTACTAGGTGTAAGTAATAAATATAGAACTAATAAGGACAAGATAAAGTATGTATTATTGAGGTTGGTACCCCAGGTAATTCAAAGAACTAGTGTAAGGCCTTGAACTCTTTAAAGGCCTATGATATATGTAGTCATAAACATGTCACTGAACTTGGATCCTGTACAATTCACTGGAGAGGTATATTCAATTGTAACAGCTTATCCCTGATAGGTCTTGGTTCCCAAAACCAGTGCCAATATTTAAAATAAAATTGATATTTTCTGTTGTCAAGGAGAATATAAATTATTGAAATTTTATTCAATTTATAGCAAAAACGAAATATCGAGTGAAATCCCCATTTAATGTAGTATCAGTTTTCATTTGCGATCAAATCAAATAAAAGCACAAGAAAAGATATTCTCCGTAACAGGACAGGCAAATGGTGAATCAATCATTGATAACCATTAAACGGGCCTGAAATCGAGGTGCAGACCTCTGTTCCAGTACTGCCTCTATTATCGCTCGGTCCCCTTTGGTTGACGTTTTCAACCAACATAATAGAAGTTGATCACCATTTAATGTATTCTAGGCGAACAAGTACTCCATTCCACATTAAATGATGTGATTCGTTGCGGTATATGATGAACATGATGACGGTATAAAATACGATTATGCTCACACCTACCACAGTTCCCATGTAAACAAACGAGGAAATGACTGCGCTATCCGGCTGGACGGTGACATATGACGTCACAAACTCAGGAGCCAATGGCCGTCGTTTTTTGCGCATATGCCAAAACGGTCCGAAAAATCGATGGAAATATTGAAAAAAAACACACAAAACGACATCTATGGACGAAAATATTGTCGGAAACGTCTTTCACAGGCTGAAATACACCTTATTCAACTTTGATTAGGGATTCGAAAATAGACGTTACTTGCACTTTAACCTTAGTCGAACCTCCCTAAGCGCTTGAATTTACATTCTCGCACAAGATCGTTGACTTCTACAAGGTCAAAACCTCAGATATCATTCAAAAACTCATCAACGGACGCCTCAGACTTGATGTCACTTTTCGCTATTATCGGTCATCGAAACGATAGGCGATACCGGTCTCTGGTGTTGAAAGAGTTTTGGTTGGTACATGGCAAAAGCTGCCAAAACCACTCAAACGGAGTAAACAACAACAACATGAGAGTGTTGAGGCTGTCGAATTTGTTAAACACACTTTATTTTGCTGATGATAGCATTACTGAAGATGATATGCGATTTAAATTGATCAAGTGCCAATATATCGGTAGCATTGTTAATAATGTACAGCGCTGATAGAGTTTTATCTGAACATTCTGACTTGTGATGGGCGATAATAAATTGATTGACGTGAAATATTGAGTTCGGTAACTTGAAATGTTGAAGTGGTCAGACGCTGCATTAACACCACTACACTGCTCCCATCGAAGTATCCGGTCACGATCATGATAGTCAAAGGTTTTCACTAGCAAATTGGCTCACATTAGTTTTTTTCGCGTTGCAGTAAAACATTATTGGTAGGCCTCACTAACCTGCTAATTTTGATGCTAAAATAACTAGCCTGGCACGTACCTAGTTACTAGGTACTTGCCAGTACTCTATGACCTCCTCGTGAGCCTCATCGTTGTCAATTCGTATTTATTGGGAACAACCAATCGTTTGCATAGTATTTGACTACAAAACCTCTGATATCCTTATTCCCTCTACTTACTTTAATTACTGATAAAACATATTCATAGTCAAGTGTGCAACTGTGAGTAAATTCAATGGATGGAACACCAGTGGTTATCATTCATGTTATTTGAAAGAGAAATAAACACCTTTTCTATATCTAAAGGGCCAAGACATTATTTGTGAAACATGCACATAACAACGTATCATGCTAGTCAAAGAAATTATACTATCATATTCGAACTGTAAAATTCATTGCCAAAAACAATAACATTTCAAAATAAAACATATCTTATACTATATTTCTTGCTTTATGCTAGGCTTCTCGATTCTAGTTTCCGTTACTGCGTGCTGTTTCTTGAGTGTGGGCTAGCCAGAGAAATAACACGAGTCCAGGAGTAGAGTTCATAATTTTATTCAAGTTTAATTGATTAGCATTGCCGGGATCTCAGTCAGATGAATAACAGAAATAGATTATAGTAATGATTTTCACATTTCATTAGTCATATATATATATATGAATTCCATAATAATCATACAAGTAACGTTATTCTGGGTTCATTGGCCTAAATAGTGACGCTGAAACTGAACCTTTTTGACATGAATTGCATTTCTCAGAATTAATCCGCTCTAAAACCACTTTGGAAAAAGCGATGAGTCTATACTTGTAAGTGGTGAAATGGTGAAATAACCTTTTGTAACTAATTCAA
>CM067342.1:12013375-12054734 GCA_034190875.2 Urechis unicinctus | reverse complement strand
TCGAATTTCCCATTCATAGGCATCTAGCATTAATGTGCATTGCATGTCCAGTTGTGTATGACATAAGCTGTGCGCATAGAGACATCACTAACAAAAACAAAAGCATATATTATCATTAATTCTCCGGTTCATAAATAATCAACTTTAACTTGAAGTTGTCTGTATGATGTATATCGCCTGACATGTTCATATCATATGCATCTGTTGATTACACTTACAGCAGACAGCGTATATCATCATCATTCATTCTCAGGTTGGTTCTAGATTACTGCATAATCAATAGATACTTCAATTAAAGCGCATAATTGAATACATCATTGCATGTTCATATCCATACATCAGTCTTTAAAATGTTATTACTTCACTTGGTAGGTAAATGTATGACCATCGCAACCGTCAAAAACATTACGTACCAAGTTCGGTTTGCCAACGTTCCCCAAGGCAAATGAGGCCGATTCTGAAGTGTCTGTCAATTATAGTAAAATACCAGGATGATCCTACATAAAGATGGTTTCTACTACTATTGATTACATTTCGATTCGAATACCCTTACAGTGTCTACAATTGCACATATGACGAAAATACATCTGCTGCATTGTATTAACATTGTCACGAACAGCATGTAAAATAACTGCCATACCGAGATGTACTCTGTGACACTATCGTCATTGTTGGTTGTGGATGCCATAACCTAACATCCTAAGCGTGCTTATCTGATGACTCAAGTGGACTTGCTTGTTTGAGCTCTGGTCGATGAGAGTATCACTCGTTCAGTCAATGCCATAAGAACCTGCGGCCGGAAGGAACGGTTTATCTAGAAGCACATGCCACCTAAACATGTCTGAGTGCAATTAATCCACTGCAAAGGCGTCTCATTTGCGCATTATGGCGGAAACTAGCTGCCGGAAAGAATACGTGGGCGGGCATCCATACTCGTTTATACAATTAGCTCGAAATATATATATGCTATTAATGTATTGCGCAGCCATAGCGCACTATACCAAATTAATAGCAGTATTTTAATTAATATATATCAATAAATGTATATGCACATGGGTCCTTTCCTTTTCGGTCACAACAAAGTTAGTAAAGGCAATATTCGAGTAGACTTCATTGCGAAATCAAGACAGGGTTTACGTGATAAAATACGTAATTGAAGATTGTCTGATCGCCTTGTGGTTGATTGGTGTTCGATTCGTGCGGTGGGATTTAATGGACAACTTTCTAATGAGTTGTCTGTTGGCTCTACTTGAGCTCAAGCAATTTCCTTAAGGCATATTTTGCAGGCTGTCTAGCATGCATTTCAATGATCTCTGTTGAAATGTAGGGTCGCCGGGCCTGTCTGTCTTCTTTTGGAGTTGATAAATAACGAACCTGTTTCATAAGCAAATTACCAATCACGTGATCGCCGAACAACAACCACGTAACCGCCGAATAACCACCACATTACCAGACATGAACGGATGATGCGTCTGATATAGTCATTACAACACATTAAGCATCCCTTCCTGTAAAGAACAGACAATACCTTATGCTATTCGAGCTAATTCCATAAAATAACAATATCGTACTGGTATTGGTTTGGCCTAAGAAGACAATCTTTTAGCAAAAATAATTGGGGTAGTAAGTCTATATGCGGAAGCTTAAGGATATAAAAAGCACCGGCAATTGCTATTCAACTGAATGTATGCAAAATGACACAATCGACCATTGTATCACAAATACTAATTTCTCATGCTCATGCACTAGGTAATAATGTAGATGTATCAAAACCTATTTTTTTCACCTTCGTATTTATTGGTACACTCAGATTATCTTCGAGATTATGATCTTGGCCGAAACAGCACTCGCTAACCATCAAGCAAAAAAGTGCGGTCTGTCTATTCTGCTTTAACATTGAGGGCAAATGTTTTGCTGGTTAGCGTCATCTCAAGTCGCGAAAACATTCTAGTAGCCACTGACCACAAATTCATGGTCACTAAGTGAATGTTTATAAATGTTGTTCAAACGAGAGCTCCTTTGGATAATTGGTTATGTCAACAAACGAATAAATTTCTGTATGAACGTTTGAAATGTGGGAATGAATTATACAATGCTACACGACAAATATGCAGCAGTGTCTGCAATAAGGATGGACTAGCTGACAACCTGTCTGCAATTCAGCCCTTATATGCACAGGAAGCATAAGAGTAATAACAAGCAACGTATCTTCGTGGTGGGCATATAATGGCGAAGACGTAGCAAGTCATTAGATACCCACCCGGCTGTACATCGTTCCCATACGGAGGGAGAGCAATGCAACTAATGAAATGATGTCATTATAGAAAGTGAAGCCCCAGATGTTCAATGCGGGGTTTTTTTTTTTTCCAAGTCAAATTGAGTTACCATTAGAATATTTGACATTGTATGGTGGAATTACGTTTTACTTTGCACTTTTGCACTTGAATCAGCTACATATTTCAGCAACCTCGTTGTCCCCGCTGGTGATAAATCATGCTCACGAGGCTAAAAAAATGCTGATATTTGTATATTGATCATTGTTATAGTGACAGTCACTGAGATGTACAGGCTGTCGAAGCTTCGTATTGTTCAGCATTATTTGGTGTCACTTTGCATTTGATAAATATATATATTGTACTTGTTATGTTATTTCATGGAAATCAAGAAATGAGTATGTGAGGTAACCAAAGATTAAGCATGCCTAATACGAATTAAATTTACATCACGTATATTTACAAGTAGTTTCTCATTGCATTTTTAAAAATATGCTCGCTTCCACAGTTAACCTATATTGTTAAAGCAATATGCAAGCTTGCATCCCTCGATATCAAGGAGCATAATTGTTTCTCGTTTATGGATTGTTACAACAAACCAAAAAAATTAATGGTAGACAGAAAGCATATATCTTATTGTCCACTTAAAATTCCTGCAGTACATAATATGTGAAGAGCTTGCAATGCCGAAAAGGATTCGTCAAAGACGACATTAACTATCGGGAGTTAATTATCGACTGTAGCAAACTTGTGTGATGACTGGAAGCTGACACATATATGAAAGTAATTGATATACATACTAAAGGTTAATTTATTTATCAAGTACAGGTTTTGTGCATCTATGAAACACGTAGCCCAAATACCATGGAGTTTGATAACTGAATGTGATTTCATCTCTGTTAGAAGTGGAAGGCCTTCCCAGTTCGTCGTACGATGACTGCCGATACTTTTGTCATTTACTACTCACTGCAGTACAAGTTGCCTGCAATGTGTGTTATGTCACTTCTGACGTATATATCTGCCATTCAATGGACATTCTAGCTATATACTACAGATATTGTGCTGCCTTGAACTCATTAACATAAACAAACAGCTTAACTGTGATGAACATTTTTGAAAATGCCATTCAGTACACATTTATTGTACTAAAAGTAAACGAATAGACTGATGCAACAACGTCCATTTCTGGTGAAGATTTCGCACATAAATGTCTCACAATATTTCATTTGTTTTCACTAAGCGCTTGTATCTATAGGCCAAAACGATACTAGTACGACGTATGCATTGAATGGAACTAACTCGAATTGAATAATTTATTGCATTATTATAACGGAAGCGATAAATAATATTCTTTAACGACTACATCTGACGCATCATTCATTCAAAGAACTGTTACGTGGTGATTAATCGGAATATGACATAGGTTTGTTATTTGTCAAATGATTAATCAACCGAAAACGATTACAGTCCCCCAATGTGGTTTAGACCCCCAGGACCTCAATATAAACATACAGCAGAATAATACATGCAACACATACTGAGCAATAAGCCTTAAGGAAATTGCCTAGCTGCCCTTGAGCTCAGGTTAAGCCGACAGGATAACTTAATTTGGAAGCTGTCCATCAAATCCCACCTCACGATATTGTGTGGGCGTTGTAGTTCGATTCGTGATCTAAACAGCATGAACATATATAGAATCATCTACGTAATAATTAGAATGGGCAGAATTGGAAAATACAGAATTAAGCTAACTTGGGGAAAATGAGGCATCGAAGCATCAAGCATCGCAATAATTAGTGTATCCATTCAATTTGAAGAAAAACACACCAAATGTTGCTCATCACAGATACATGAATGGCACGGAGGGCAACCTTCAAAGCTAAAATCAATAATGTTCCCTTTGAGAAAGGCTCCTTCAATGGGATAGTATTTTTAGACTGGGACTCATCAATTCCATTCATTCAGTGGTTTGCTTTATTGCTTTATTGTTGATTGCTCCAAAACAACATCGGTGTCACTGCTTTTTAAAACTGAATATGCTATAAACTTATAAAAATTATACAAATAGCAGACGTACCTCTGGTGTTATTTCGTCTTGTCATCGCTAAGGATTACGATAGCGGGATATCCATCTGCTGAGTGTCACAAACCCTGCTACATATGCCATTGACGTCAGTTGAGTGATGCACAGAAGAGGCTGGGCTCCTTAATTGTGTTCATTAGTGAAAACATTGCGGCTGCTCAAATTGTAAAAGAATCTGAGAGATATTGATTTTTTATATAGCGATATTTTTTTTAGAATTTAAGTTAAAGCAAACATGCTTTGCTGCCCATTGGCTGATGTCAGACCGGCACGATGAATTGACTTTGAAATTGTCCACGCAATCTCTTCGCATGAGCGAACAGCGCATTCGACTTTACAACATTAGATAATTAATAAGAAACAGGTGTCATAATGTGTCAGAGAGCAGTTTCTAAATCCTGCGAATTCAATGCGCGCAAATGGCAGCCCCAAATCATATTGCAAAAACACAAACCCGATCACGCACTTCAGAATGTAGTAAGTATGAAAATACATGCTTTGCGAATATTTTTTTCTTGGGGGTGCAAATTATTTGTTATATGTTATGTAAACATCTTCGGCATTTTTAGCAGGGATATGCGAATTGGTGACAAAATTTTAGTGACAATATATAATTTGTTATTGGCCGTTCATCGCACCACAAATTCGTTCCACAGATCACTGCCGGTTTCACCAAGCTGAAATAGAAATGAGTAATTCATCCTAAACGATGTGTTGTCATGATACGATCAGCGATGTGTTGAAGTTGAATATACTCGGGACAATGTAGGTAAAATGCGTCGCATCAAATGAACATAGAATGAATGTGCGCAATATATGCATCTCAACTCCAGGTATCTACCTTTATTCTCTGCTGTCGCAAGGCTTTACAATTTAGCTAATAGGCATGCATCATTCAACACAAGAAGTGACATACGGAGCTCATTAGAGGCGTGGCACGAGAAGCGTAAGTGACTAATAGGCTATATGACCTCATTGGTGATACTCACAGAACGTCATTTTTCAAAATGAGAGCGCAAGTAGGCTTGTCAGCTTGGTACCGCGACATGTGCGGCGTAAGATATATCACGTTCTTAAGTCGTCCTGAAGAGCGTTTAACGGTTTTCTCATTGACAACGGTGGTTACCTTGCTCAGTCTGTTACATCATACAAAAACACTTTGCATATAGGTTTTTAGTTACGGCCATTGCGAAACGCAGATGAAAATGTTGGGGAAGGTGGATTCTATCAGCTACTTACGGTTGCTTAAATATACGTTAATAATAGGATCATAAATGTGGTTTGGCCGTCTACACAGCGCTTTGGGCTACAAATATACTAAATTTTCTAGCCCAAAGCTTACATTTGGGTCACCAAATATCTCACCCGAGTTTCGAGCGCTGCACAGAGTATCTGCTGCTTCCTCGGTTATTTACCTGATGTCTTGCGATACTCCATTGTTATAGGTATAGATGCATAAAACATTGTTAACATGGCAAAGAGCAATATCTGTGGACCGTTTATATATTATCTTAAAGTGATTAGCATTAATAATTGGTGAGCTATTTATTCCATGTTACTGTAAAACAATGCACGTTCGCAGCTCGCAAGCGTATTGAACCAAAATATAGTGTATTGAATGCCACAATGTTATTTATTGAAGTATGTATTATATGCACGCTTCAAAGTGAGCGCAGCGTTTCATGGAACTGCCTAGGCTAGGCGTCAGCCAGCTGTTCAATAACAACATTATTCGGTCTGTACTAGCAGTTACGAACAATATATTCAAGCAAGCTTTTTTATCCTTGGCAAGACTGAAATAATTTTTTTCTACAAAACGCACTTAGGCATGGATAATTTTTCTCACTACATTCAAAATATTTGTTAAAGTCAGATATATTTTCTTAAGGTATGAGACTGCCTATTTCTCTTTTACAGTTAAAGCCCTAAAAAATGCGGAAAGGGACGATGTGTGATAGCACACCATCACGTCAACAGATGGTAGGTGAATTATCGTAAATTGTTATAATGTATCACAGCTACATGCAATCACAATACCGCAGCTATGGAATCCATTTACTTCATTACTCATTACTTTCCTTGAGCAAGAATATATAAATACAATTGGTTTGTGTATGGGAAATTGTCCTATCATGCTTAGGTACAATCGTGGAGATATGGGACAGCACACATGGAATATATTGATATCTTCCTATGACTGTGGCAGTATTTATGTTTCTGAAAGCTGCAGCTCTTTTGCATCGATAACTTATGTGTGCTTGGTTATGGCAGATAGACCATTTACTAAAACAGCGCAATATAGTCATTGCCATGAATAAACATGTAGTGGTCGTGAATCAGTGGAAATATTTAACATAGGACAATTCATGTTTAAGTAAATTAGTCACCGTATTTGGATTGAAGATTCGGCTTCATATAAACAGCAGCATAGCTTCGTCAAAATATAGAATTATGCATTATACGCATTTTTTACAAGCACTGCCTTATGAATGCTTTCGTTTTGCTTCAATTGCCTTTTTACTATCCGTTTATACCACCTGGACATTGCAATTTGACTGCACGTTAAGACATATATATATATATATATATATATATATATATATATATATATATATATATATATATATATATATATATATATATATATATATATATATATATATGTATATATATATATGCAAATATAGGACATTGTTCATTGAAATGCGAAGCAAATAGTTAATGTGTTATGATGATAAGTTAGGTTTCCCCTGCTGATGTTATATTGGCATCCCCCAAAAAGCCATCTAGTCTCTAATTTGGCTAATAAATGCAGTTGTCAGATGCGGTATACGAAAGTGGATTAGAACTGAGCTTGATATAACTAGTTTGAATAACATCCCAACAGTTTAGCTATGATTTAAATAGATATGCACCAATGCTTTCTTCTATAAAACATCTTTCATAGAAAAAGTCGAACAGTCAATTTACCTACTCCTCTGTTGTAAGCGGACACCGCGCATATGTCACAGGCTTTACTCGACAATTGGAACCAAATTGTTTTTGCATTCTCATCTCATGTCCTGCTTGATGCTGTCATACAGTAAAAAAAAAATATGTTTCAGTCTTTGTTTGAAGTGTTGGTAAATAACAGCCCAAATCCATTGATGTTACTTCTATTGTTTACCTAGTGAGGCAGATGTCATGCATCTTTAATATAAAATGTTTTTGTTTTAATTGCTACATTCGTATGCTTGCTGAATTGCTGACTTGGTAATAACCACTCGATTGTCACCAGGTCGAGTTGATGCGCATATGACTTAATCACACGTTGACGCAAAAATAGCAATTTTCATCCATCGTTCCTATGTATAATTGTTCTGGAAAAAGCCCACGAGACATTGCGCAATTTCGGACTCACATAGAATTTCATAAGGACGATTTTGATAGAAACTCTAGCGACTCATATTAGCATGGAATGTACATTTTTACATAACAATCCGGCATCGGTATTCTCTAGCATGCGGTAATACTGTGAAATGGTGATTTATGGAATCATCGTATGTTTCCGAAGACAACAGCTTTTTCTATGTACTAAGCTTATGGCTTCATCCACGTCACATTTTGTTTATCCGGTTTGCTGGACCATTGCATGAAATATTGTCAATATTGGCTAGGGTAGGTACTCAGATCAGTCATGTGACAATGATTGCGGCTCATAGAGGCCCAAACAGCCGGCGACATTACTCATATATTTTTCGACTGCCACCATCATCGATTTTGATGTTCTTAACGGCAAAATGACTAGATAAAACTCTCACATGAGACGTGTTTATTTGGAACGCATCGAAACGTTAATTCAAATAGTTATAGGTTCATTGGCAGCTATCATACAGAAAGCGACATTCACGGTACGTTTCATTAAACAACGATACCAATGTATTGGGCCAACTAGGGCGCACGGTGAAAAATGATCGACCGTCACAGGTAACCATTAATGGTAATGTTAGGCATGACCTCTTTGTGCTATCAAATTATATCATAAAAATATAACTAATTAAATTGATACCTGTATTCTTCGTTGTACCTCTGATTGAATTATTGTGTTCATTCAAAGGCTTTGTCAGGGGTAAAATTCAACTAACAGAACGTGTTGATTATGAATCTTCTAAATACATATACCCAAATACGTCAAGCTAAAGGATAATTGATAAGTGTTACACTAGAAAACGAACACATTTGATAATTGATAATTGCCACACTAGAGCACACCCACAACGAGTCATTGCTGTCAATGAAAAAAATATTGTATATATTCTATCAAGTAATTTAACGTCACAGCCAATTAAATATGGTAACGATTTGATCTCCGATATCAAACAATTATAGTAGAAATTATGCATTAGGCGACATTTCAATCAAATATACCATTTACATCTTGGTTAAGATGTCCGGCATTCAGGAAATGCTACAAGGGCTCACTTCGAGAGTCGCTTCCCTCAATATAATACATTGCAATCGTAAGGGGGCGCATCCGTGACACATACAAAAGCACATGTGAATACTGGGCTGACGTCACTACGATTGATTAGAGCGGGAAAAAGGCCGTTTCGCTGAGCCTCCCCACTGTCAAAACAACAGGCTTATAAATAACGAAAATAACATGTACACTATTGAATAAATTTCAACTTGATAAATTACCCGGTCTTGAGTACGCCTATCGAAAACAGTTCGTCTCTAACAGAGTCTGCGCAGTTTACGATTTTCATATCACCTGTATAGAGCGAGGAAACTGGCCTTGGCTAAACATTAAAATTGTTTGAATGTCAGGGCATGTGAAATTCTCGAGCAAAGAGTTCATGGCTACGCTAAGCTGCATGACGATTATGAAATCAACAAAAGCACATGGGACTGTTGATCCAACGTCCTGGACTCGGTAGCTGTTAAAGATATAGAGTCATCTGAGGCAACTGCAGCTCCAAATCATACAGAACATTCCATGTGGTTTTAAGAGACGGTATTACATGATGCTCTGACAATACGCTTCGGCTAACAGACGCGTCTTTCCATATTTCCTCGGGTGGAAGGCGTGCGTGAGCTCTCTAAACGAAGCTATAAACTCGTTGGTGAAACTAACAGTTTCGGTTTATCCTAGCGATCATTGCATTTGCAATTTGAACTAATAGTTAATATCAAAGCCAATTTAATCAATATAGCAATAAGTAATAACATACGGATAATTCTAAAACTATTGCTCCACAAAGTGCTTTGCAATAGAACCCTTATTGACGAAAGGGTTGTCAAATCAAATTTCAGGCAATACGGCCAGTCTGTGTTCCATTCTCATTGTAAGGCATGCTAGCTGAGATAAAGTAAACAATTCAAGGAGCCACAGGGGCTAATACAATGATAATGATTTAGTCACCTGAATTAAACAAACAGCAAGGCATTTAAACGAAGTTGTGGACTGCCATGGCACAAGGTCACAAACGATTTGGAAACACTTATTCAGGAACGTAGCGATGGGGGACGCTAACACACTCGATGTTTTTATTCTAATGCATCAATCATCACAGCCTTATTAAATGCAAAATTTCTGACGTTCATTCGCCTTTGTTGGTGATTGGCAGCAGCTGATTTCGCGAGCAAATGAACACTTACCCTAGTTAAATAACAATTTTATGGATCACAATACTAATAAAAGGCCTTACTGCGCATTTTAGCTGCCGATGAGTAACCGGCCTCCAGATATTCCAGACATCAGATTGCTTACATACACTTGATAAATGACCGTATATCTTTAGAAAATATCATTGCAATTATGTGCTGCCAATTTATATCCGGATATTGCGAAATATTTTCTGGACAGTTCTTGAATAAGTGATCGAAAGATAAGAATATTGGCGACGCAATAGTTTTTGACATGGTTAATATTTACTGCTTTACCCTACATTGCATTGAGCTATTAAGCGTTTATTGGTTTTATAGAACTACATATCAAAAGTTATTCTAGAATTGATTTGCGAGTTCATACACTTATAAGATCAATAGAAGCAACACATTTTAATTCATGAAAGCTTTTCATTTGAACCAAAAGGTCAATAATTGGTACAATAAATGTTTTCGCCGAAATTTCATTAATTTATGGATACGAAAATTGTTGTTAGTCAATATTAAATTTCATCGACTTTGGCGTTATGTAACTTGGTAGAACATGTCATTCGGTCGTTGACAGCAGCACGCTGGTGTGTTTCAGGGTAACAGATACTACAGTATTTATCATATAGCTTGAAGTCCGTGGGCGTATGTAATTAGAAGATTTGCAATCCAGTAAACCATAGGATCTTGATTTTACCCAGCGAGCAGCAAGTTCGGCCACATGCATCATTCATCCGAACAAGCCGTTAAACGCACACATCGGTTAAATCGTCTTAACTATGAGAAGTTATGATCGGCACAACCATGGGCATAATTTCATCAGTAAAATTAACTTTTGAGAGCAAGATGAACTGGTGCCTGTGACCGTCGATAATCTGCACGCTGCACCATCCTTGAATGGTGCCGTTAATGTTGTTCGTTGTATTGTAGCTGTCGATTTGATAAATTACTAATTAATAACATTTAATGCGTTTCTTGAGACCCTTTAATACCACCCTGGTCATATTTCAGTGGAGCATATCAGCATCGTTGATGGTAAATCATATATGAGAAATGTTAATGACCGTTTGAATGTCAGTCTTAGATGAACTGCAGTCATCGATGCAAGAATGTTATAACAGGGAAATCGGATGATAAATACTCAAGGCTGGCAAACCTGACTAGCACAAAAGTTATGAGAATGGCAACATAAGCCAGGACACACAGAGCATGCAGCTTCGCTTAGGGTAAGGAGACATATGCCTATTTCATGGGTCCGATATATTGGCAGTGAAACAATTATCTATGGTTTATTTCATAAGCTGTTAGCAGACGTCACGCAAATTGCTTTGCACATAGATAATCTTTTACCAATCTAACGGCCCTTGGACGAATATTAAAGTTGGATTGTAATGCTATATTTGACTTATAATACTGAGTGTAGCAGGCTTAGCTATACTAATCGACACAAGTGTGGTTAGTTCTTCTCTGACTTTGCGGCACAACTTCAACTGTATTATTCTGTTCATCTTGTATGCAAACCAATTGCCAACTTCAATGTGTTTCAGGACGCGCTGCAACAATCCATCTAGAAAACCACACCTCATGTCCGATAATGATTTACTTAATTGGAATAATTTTTATGGATATTAATACATGGTTAAGTGTGTAGAACATAGAATTATTATTCATTACATAGGTGTAGTCTAGGAGTAAGTGTTTATGTTAAAATCGTTCACATCAGTAACGATGTTCCTTCTGTACCGATGGGACATCGTCAAAAGAGCAGTAAGCTTTTAAGTTTATTTGTAGTTTGTGAAAAATAGCAAACGGGCAGCTGGCGGAATGCTGCGCTCTTATATATTTTGCTGTAGAATAGTAGTTGAAATGTACCGTTTAAGCATATCATTGCCTGTGATGTTAAGATGTGTTCTACTATGATATGTACGAACTCCAGTTGAAATTATGATATTGAAGATGCATTGCATCTGCCCACGCGGTGTAGAGAAAACAATTTTAGACTGTTTTGTACCGGCGTTTCAAACAAAGACGTATTAATATTCTTTGAAACGTTACACCTCATCGTGGAAGGCATGGGACTCGAATGCGAAAACAACATTAATTGCCAATTTGTCTAGCAAAGCCTGGGATATGCGAGCTGCGTCAACTCACAACAGAACAGTGGCTTACGCCATAGATTATGCAGGCTTATTAATAAAATCCCGTATATATTATCCGACAGTCTCACTCTCCCTATTAAGGGTGTCTAATGAATAGAAGCAATGATGCTTAGTTATTCGCAACACAGTTATACAGATGAAATTCTATACGAACTGAAGTATAATGCTTAATGCTGCTGCATAGCCTTAGTGACTAAATTCCATACATATTATCTGACACCTCCACTTTTCCGTTAACGCAAATGGCGTAGTATTGATGACGTTGCAAAGAAGAAGGCTGCAATCAGAAGAACACAACCATCACACGTAATGCTATGCATAGACGTCGGGATGCTAGCAACCCATTTTATGCAACTTTTTTTTTGCGTGGTGGATACCAATGATTTAGATCCTTCGCTTGTAAATGAATCATGGTTTGGTCAGCCACCGCCTTTTTAAGTTCTTCAAACAAATATACGAATCCAACCAGTTATGTTGGCGTTCCGCAGCCGCATATGTGATAGATATATCACTGATTATGAAATGTGACTCCCTAAGAATAAAAACAGAAGGGGTTGTGGATGGTTTGATGCTATTTATCTGCTATTTGTCTTCATAATAAAATCACGTGAAGCTAAAGACCTGCGCTTTCCAAAGACAAGAAGCAATACTTATGCAATGCGCATATTCACATGATTGATGGGCGGTTTTAGAGGTTGAGGGATTCTTTGGCTATGCCCATAGAACATCAGAAGTGTTCACCTAGCGTTATATATTAAATATACTCCAAGCTCTGCAATTCACTTAACAATGATTAATCTCCATATCGCACTTGCTCTCTCACTATACTTAAATAGCTGTTATCGAAAAGGTTAAGAGAGGAAGCATACCACTTCTACACTATTGTTTTAAAGATTGGTTGCGCACAGCGATACATTTTCGTACGCTAAAAACATTAAACTATCATGGACCGTCGCATTTGGTGAAGCGTTATACAGCTTAACCGGCAGCTTAGTCAATTAAATCTATCACATTTACTCCCAAACTCATCTCATTGCTCTGTTCATATGACAGCAAGGCACATGCGTACATGGGAGGCCTCGTGAAATTCGTCCTTGAATTTGCTGACACTAAGGAGGTTTCTTCACCAGGCTTCTGCCATTAATACGAATTCTTAACTTCAGTCATAGAGTGTTAATGTGCTGGAGAGTAGTTAAGTATGTACGGATGATGACGTACATATTTTAGCGAGAGTCAATCCACTCAATACGTGATACAGGCGTGGTTGACCGTTTATGCTTGCCTGCAGGTAATATTACCTGCATTAACGTCTAAACGCTCAGCATCATTCATTCAGCTTTGTGGAATACCACTAACAAATGATTCTACCGCTTCATACAAATAGCGTTCAATGCCACAAGCAGCTGCAAGGCGGTTTTTCATTTATATTGACAGGATGATTCTGAAAGGTAGTGAGTAGACTAAGGCCTTCACTACCGCAGAATAATAACTAGGGGGATAACATTCGGTACTCGTCCCTTATTGATAACATAGACATCTCAATGATATCATGTCAGGATGTCAAGAGCGAAGCGCACTCAAAAAGGCAACAAGAAACATCCGAAGTAGACCAGCAAAAGTAACGCGACCGACCCTACCACAGCAGTAGGTAAGCAGGCTTGAGAAATTACTATAGTATGCACATTCAGTCACTTAACGTCAACAGCAACGACTATGATCGGAGCTAAAACAAGCACGCTCGGTGACGCATTCCAAACCGGCAGTGGCTTCTTACTATAAATCAGACTGCTTCCCTACCGAAGCACCCTAGGCTTCCAGTGTGTTTTACCCTGCATAGTACGGTAAGCTATTCAAAAACGTGATGGATGCCGGCCCGTGCGGTCAAAAGGTCGTGTCACCATAAGGATTGCTGACAAAAGTGGCACGTACGGATGTAGCATGTTCAGGAAGTACTTTTGCCTTTTTTTTTCTCGGGAGAGCTAGGTAAAGCCGTGACGATCAATAGATCTTTGCACGGTATGACAGACTCTCAATTATCAAAACAGCAAATCAAATGCTTTCTCTATGTATTTATTAGTTGATTGAGATAAAATTAGTATTCCTAAAAAGTCGCTGAAGCATAGGGATATGACGTCGTTCAGTTTATTTCACATGATTGCACTTCATGGTCAGCAAGCATTTTAAAGGTCATGCTTGGCAAGACGGGACGATGGCTTAGTGTGATGGGTGGCTATTGTTACCTGACTGGCATGCTACAACAAATCTACACCATTACGACAAATATTACCCAACTAAAGATCAGCATGTCCATGATGCGGGGTCGATGAGTTGACAATTATATGGCGTACACAACACTTCGATTGACACGTATATAACCGCTGATTGCCCTAGACGTTTTTGAATCTACGCGCTCGGGCGTTCGTACTCCGAGATGTCACCATTGCATCTACGTTTTCTGCTGAAATTGATGTATCACATGTAACATTTGTCAAATGAACCTTGCAATGTTACAATGTGTTTCGGACGTGGAACAATTATCATGTCTTGCAACTAAAGAGTTTTGTTTGCGAAGCGATTGTTCCTCAGTACGACGACCAATGAACTAGTAATTGCATATACAGTCCGCGAAGTGATACTAATGAACATTTCACGTGAAGCCGCACTGAATCTATCAAGTAATAAATTTTATACTGTGATGTAATTCCTGGATATGCGACGCGGTAACTAATACGTCGAATCACCTCAACGTATGGTTTAAAGAAATTGTTGCCAGCTCCGTTTTCGCGTATCACGCTGTACATTGTTCGTCCAGCGTTTTATTGAAATTAATGCCGCGAGCAATTCGACCAAGATGGGACCCGTGGGGTTCATAACAACACACACACACGTTCAGTGTCCTTTTCGAATGAATCAATCACTGCTGTTCATCTATATGTATGATTGATTGGAGTATGCATAACGGACGTTGTTAGCCGCAAGGTTATGTCAGGAGTTCATCCATCATCCCTGTCAGATAAGTAGCGTTGCTGGTGATTTCTCGCCGCCACCTGGCACGTTTGACCAGGTGTGTTATTCGTTTTTTCTTTGATATTTACCTGAGGTTGCAAATTGCCACTAAAATACACCAATTAGCTATAATTGATATATACTGGTTCAAATGTAATTAATTAATTATTTAATTGAGATAATGTTTGGGCCAGTGCACAAATCAAATACAGGGGCTAAGATCTATAACGACTGCGCCTGTACACATTGAGAGGCGTACATTGTCTCTTCAAATAGGCTTCGTGATCATGGTTAAAAGCAGCCTTATGTTATATGCAGTAGAGTGAAAGAGTAATCTAAGGCACGACACCAAATCATGTTTATGTATTGGATTCAACATGATATACATGTTATGCAGCCCTCAAAATACAGCAGACAAAACATTGCTTTCTTATTGGCGAGCGCGCATACAGATTTTTTCTTAATCACACGCATAATGTAACTAATTCCGTTGTTGGCATATAAAAAAGCTCCATGCGCACTGTCGATTGATCTTGTTCTGACCGCTCTTTTAAGTTAGCAGATGCTCGATTAGAAATGATGACAAGATCCTCGTACCTGAATGGTACTTGCGAAAACGCTTACGATTGGGAATGCAGAACCAAGTTTAGCAGATTAGCGACGATAAGCGAAATGTTGAGGCATGCTGTGTGTAATATGCCATTTACACACACACACACCTACTATTGTCGTCGTGATCATATTTTTTGATGTACCTCTATCAGATAAGATGTCACTTTGAAAACATGCTGTCACGTGAGGCTGCAATTATGGTAAAACATATAATCCGTTGGCAGAATTACGTGAGCAAAGCGGGTTTTACGTGACTACATATGCAATTTTTTTGGCTGTATTTGTTATCAGTCGGCGTTTGGACTGATATGCAACCGACTCAAGTGACCAGATTTGACACACAAATCACAAATTAATTTGTTCTGTTGGCGTATTCTCATCTTAAAGGTAGTAAATCAATTTCAAACTAGCTTGAATCAATTTTCATCTCAATTCCTTGATGATTATTTATTCTGATTCTCATAGGACTTGTAGCCGAGGGTATTCTTTGTGACAATATGTGAGCGATATACTAAAGAAAGATGCAGGCAAACGAGGAGCATAAAACAATGAATTGCCTCGGCGGGAAATATATTAAGAATGATTCTTGTTACGAAACAGCGCTGTACATCATTCCCTAAGGACAAGTAGATGCCATATGCCGTAAAGGTCAAATATGCTGTCCTTTGTGCGCTCTGACCATTTTATCTAAATTCTGGTATTGTGCTGGCTCTATTAGCATAATCACGTATCCGACATGGTTATACCTCACTGTTACCTGCCAGTTTCACAGAACTGCAATTTCACAATCACTATATATTGCTTTATCGGAAACAAGTCGTCTAGAAATTGATATCATTTATCGCCTGGTGTTCACAAGCGTATAAATTGCGCGCAGAACAAAGAGTGATCATAAAGGCAAGTTATATTTACTATAACGTGATTTCCGATGTTATTATATCTTTGACGGATTGGTTTCATGCCAATACCACATGCGCTAACAGACAAGAATAATTAAATTAGGACAAAATGCATGGGAATTAGGATATGTCACCTCTCAAGCAGGGCTTATGTTTGTTCGTGTGTATCTCGTGTCAAACGTCAATTAACCAAATAATATAGCCATTTCAGATCTGTCACCGTGCCATTACCTGTGGTGCTACACATGATTATCTTAATATGATTAGAAATAAAATAGGCCTCACAGCACATACACTTTCTTTCGAGCATATTACACAGGTCAACCTTAATGGTCAAGGCTGAATAAAATTAGCGCATAATTATTCGTAATTAGATTACTGCATTGCAATATATGTATGAATTGAAGATAGTAATTAAATTAGCGCCCATAGGTATAGCATGTAATTAAATTCCTACGTGAACGACGCACTACGCTCTGTTGGTAGACTTATATGCCGTCAACTTGATCGATCGTCATCCTCATGCTCTACATAACTAACATTTACGCGTATAGCCATGTTTATTGATGCATCGGTGCACAAACTGAAACAACACCTGTATGATCGGATAGTTTATATTATCCGATAGTCTATATGATCCGATACATCCACCTACGTCCGCACTCAATAGAATATATTGCTTTCCCGTGCTTGCTTAAAGAATCATTTAGCATTGGAATGTATTCATACAGTGGTATAGATTTATCGAGCTATATATACCTTTTTACTTATAATCCATTGACACACAATAAGCTAGCATGCTTTGATTGCATAAATATGCATCCACGTATCACAATTATGCACAAGTCATCGCTCAAATACAACGAGGATCCCAGGGATAGAACACAAACTGAGTAAAATCAAGCATGCCTTGTAGAGAAATCATGGTGATTCACAGTTACGCATCCCGTTCTATAAACAAGCAGGAATAGCGTCAGGTATGTAAATATCAACGTTGATATGATATTGCAACTGTTAATAAGACTAACGTCAGTGGTTCATACTCCCCCTCAAAGGGTCTGCAGCTTCTGGTAGAATGATATCTTGTTAGCAAGATGGAGCATTAACACTTCCTGATCCATGCCACTTTGCGCTTTATATCAGGGTATAAATGGCAGGAATAAGATACATTTGCAGTGTAATTCACCTAGTAAACACCCCTACGAAGTGTAACACATCAGTATATTAGACCTTTTGCAATACTCAATCTGAGGCTCGCCGCTGTGTCCCCAAAATTGTATCTAAAGATTGCTAAATGGATTAGAATACCACACAAAATTGCATTGTTTGTATTTCGGCGGCAGAAGAGCATCACAATCCAATATTGTACTTGTTCGGAGTGTATTGCTAGACTTTTGTTTGGATTATTCGTGCCGGACTCGAGACGGATGATATCAAGATGTCATACTGAGCGAAGTCCAGTGACATTGTGTTACTTAATCTTAGCCAATATTCTTTGTGTTGACATCTAAGGCTTGAAATATATCAATTTGCTTGTTGCCAATCATTACTTTCATAGTTGTATTTGTTGGAAGTTATAGTTAACAAATTAGCCAAAATGTATGACCTATGTTTGTTAAGGTTCAATAATTTGATCATGTTTGATCTTTATCTAATTCCGCTGTTGCTCCATTTTGTTTGCAATATTACGGTCACATCGGTCTATCAAAAGGCTGAAAAACTATGAAATGCGATGCATAATTTCATAAGCAATTCAATAGGCCCACGTAAGGTAAAATATGACCAAAAGCTGCTTCTTTGATAAAAAAACTGCAGCAATTAGTAAACAAGTCACACTTTGGTGATTTGATCATTGCTTGAATATTTAATTGAATCATTAACAGAGCACATAAGAAAAAAGGTGCCCATTTGCATCAAAACCGAGTAAAATATACATGCCCTATCCTAACCAATATACCGGATTGCGAGAATACTGAAGGCGTGATTGCGAAATCATCAGCTGCGTTTTTGCACAGAATGACAATTTAAATATTAACGCTCCCGTCAAACCAATATTCGTTCACCGCCTCCATTACAACAGCGAGTTATGCGTTTATTCATTAGCAGTTAATGAAAGCAATGCGGGGTGCCGACAGTTTGGTGTCTATGCCACAATCCATGGGTCCATATAAATGATTTTGTTAGCGATAATACGTATGAGGATGTGTCTCGGTAAATGTTTGGAAACATTGGGTCCTTTCGATTAGAATGTGGGAGCAGTGATGCAGACTTTGTTCGCCTAGGTAATGAACACATTCAGCTTATCATCAAATATTTCACTGTGAAGTAAAACCTGAGGGTTTGCATCATTTTCAGCAATAGGTAGCAAGACAGCATGTGCATTTCCAACAAGCAGGCAAACAACAGATTGAATAAAGGCAAATCATTCTTATGTATTGATCAGATTACGGACTCTTTTATGGCAAAACGGTTTTGGCGCGGTCATTCATAGCATAATTGTTGTCTCCAACGAATGAACAAATTTATGTACGAAAGGATTTAATTTTGATGAAGTGACTTCCTTACGTATAAAGATATTTTAGCACAGCGCCACTTTTGATGATTGAGTATACTATATGATATGTACAATAACCTTCTTGTGTTTGAGTCACTCTAGAAAGCACGGGTCACTGGTTGGCGACAATTTCCAGTCACCCAACGTCGTGTAGATGACAAGTCGACAGGTGTTCGTTAGTTGGAGGAAGTAGACGCAATAACAGTGAAGGTAAGGTGTAGGAACTTAATGGTATTTCAATGATCTATTATAATTAAAGCCTCCATCTCCCACCAAAGTGTTTGTCATAACGCCCATTTCATTAAAGACGACACTGGACAAACAACCCTTGTCCAATGGCGTCAAGTACACATTGAGGTAAATCGTGGCGTCAACAAATATACCAGGTCAACATTATTTACCCCCAAATTTCCTCATTAGTACAAAACCAGTGAAAGAATCACAATTGATTTTAAGTAGACCTGTACTCGTTATGGAAATGGTCGCAGATACACTGGCAGTATGAGGTTATTGGGTAATATTAATTTTGCCTTGCAATGACCATCGGTTTTATTATGTCACTTGGTATTTTTCCGATATGTGCATATTCATTGTCAATAAAACAAATGTAGGATATTACACAATCGCTCTGTTGATGCATCGAGGCATGAAAACAGGGCACCTGGCATCATGAACGTGTAACTGCATTAATTAGCCAAACTCACAGCAAATATACATAAAGTCTGCCGTAACATCAATCGAAAAAGCAACTCTTATTTCACCAGTAGAAATCGCAGTCTCCTATTTTCTGACGAAGATACTGTGAGCAAATATTGATACTCAAGATAGCTCTGGGGCACAAAAGGCATCAAGTATTAACACAAGTATATCCGGAAAAGGCAAGCGAAGTTGAAAACAATATACAGACAATAAGCCAGCAGTCGCTTCAACAAGAACACACACAAAAGGCAAGCGGTGTTTGCAAAAACATCCAGGAAAGCAATGACTGGGTTAAATATTGACGCAATTGTCTGGTAACAGGGATCCAGCACTGCCTGATTCGACGTCAGCATTCTTTGTCGTCTGAAACAAGGCTAACAGACAATGCAAGTTATTGCTATATAAGCAAATATTTGGGATTGTTCAGTAGCAAATCAAATTTCAACCGTATTGTGGAGCAAGATTCACAAAGGGTAGTATTACCTCTGTATGTACTGTGTATCCGCTGAAAGGAAGGGACTTCTGCAAGCAGATGTCCTTATGACAGCTCACGGCGGATGGGATTCTGTATGAACGCTTTCCTTCGGATTGCGCCAGCAAATACAAAATGTCAACAATAAAGGCAGATGGAATTAAGGATGTGTAATTCTCCTGACATCCCTCTTAGGATCAAATACATTATTAAGCAACGGGATAGTGGAGGAGAAATTACATCTGCCTTCTTTGTAGTCACCTGACTCATCGCCCAGTGACAACTTGAGGATCTAAAATACATTATTAAGCATTATAAAAGCGTCCAGATTGATAATGAGTGCTTAGCATTCCCATATTCATAATGCAAAACTATAAAGTATAAATAAGTTATTTGTTGCTTGTTAATCATATCTTGATTCTAGATTTATTTATCTGCCAATGTTTGTCAACGTACCGAAAATTCTGAGGCAATGCCTAATCCGACATATATCAGTCACAGAGTTGATATTCAACAGTGGCCTTGCATATTGTGTACGAGGTTTCCTCTGTAGGGCTAACTATACTGACACCGCCATCAGCGACACACAGAGGGTTTAGCATGGCGAGAGATGGGTCATGACGGTCTATGGACGATCACACTCTGATGGTTCGTCACTTCATTCTTATTGAAAAAATCTGGCATTTCTGTAGAATTGTCTAATGACGCTTATTGGCTGTCGCAAGGAACCCGTTCGTCAGTATTTTCCGGACATGGGAATGCTTCTGTGCACTTGATAAATGACGGCCAATCGTGGCTTTTAATATCGTGGTTATTATTCGCCATATCGTCTCCGGATATGGAGTTTTATGTAAAATTCCCGAGATTAAATTTTAGACAGAAGTTCCCCGCAGAGCTATCCATTGAATCATTTGAAGAGTATATTTTTATGATGAGAAGGGTCAAGTGCTGTCTTTTTCTATAGACTGTCGATATATTTAGGTAACAGGAAAAGCCGCATTGTATAAGTATAAGTTGACCACCATTTAATATTGAGGTCCTAAACAACCAATGTCTTCGAATTCTGATTGTCTTCTTATCAGTCCAAATATTGAAGCCTATTTGAACCCTAGGTCCTTTATTCCGAGGAAATGTGTGCCAAAATGCAAAAAATCATCAACGGACGCCTCAGACTTGATGTCACTTTTCGCTATTATCGGTCATCGAAACGATAGGCGAGGTCAAATGCTTCGGCATTTACTGAGAAAACCGATTGGGAACGGGAAATAATGCATGCACATTAATTTGGCAACGTCATGGAATCCCTTCTATTGGCCAATCGCAGTCAAAATATAACCACGGCGCCCTGACCGATATACTGGTCTCTGGTGTTGAAAGAGTTTTGGTTGGTACATGGCAAAAGCTGCCAAAACCACTCAAACGGAGTAAACAACAACAACAACATGAGAGAGTTGAGGCTGTCGAATTTGTTTAACATACTTTATTTTGCTGATGATAGCATTACTGAAGATGATATGCGATTTAAATTGATCAAGTGTCAATATATCGGTAACATTGTTAAAATGCACAGCGCTGATAGAGTTTTATCTGAACATTCTGACTTGCGATGGGCGATAATAAATTGATTGACGTGAAATATTGAGTTCGGTAACTTGACACGTTGCACTGCTGAAGTGGTCAGGCGCTGCATTAACACTACTACACTGCTCCCATCGAAGTATCCGGTCACGATCATCATCATAGTTTTCACTAGCAAATGGAAAAAAAATAGTTTTTTTTTTTGTCTTTGCAGTAAAACATTATTGCCTAGGCCTCTCTAACCTGATATTTAATTTGATGCTAAAATACCTAGCCTGGCACGTACTAGTTACTAGGTACTTGCCAGTACTCTATGATCTCCCCGTGAGCCTCATCGTTGTCAATTCGTATTTATTGGGAACAACCAATCGTTTGCATAGTATTTGACTACAAAACCTCTGATATCCTTATTCCCTGTACTTACTTTAATTACTGATAAAACATATTCATAGTCAAGTGTGCAACTGTGAGTAAATTCAATGGATGGAAAACCAGTGGTTATCATTCATGTTATTTGAAAGAGAAATAAACACCTTTTCTATAACTAAAGGGCCAAGACATTTATTGTGAAACATGCACATAATACCAAAGTATCATGCTAGTCAAAGAAAGTATACCATCATATTATCGAACTGTAAAATCCATTGCCAAAGACAATAACAATTCAAAATAAAACATATCTTAAACTACATTTTTTTGCTTTTTCTGGCTTCTCGATTCTAGTTTCCGTTACTGCGTGCTGTTACTTGAGTGTGGGCTAGCCAGAGAAATAACACGAGTCCAGGAGAAGAGTTCATAAGTTTATTCAAGTTTAATTGATTAGCATTGCCGGGATTTTCAGTCAGATGAATAACAGAAATAGATTATAGTAATGCTTTTCAAATTTCGTTCGTCATATGTATATGAATTGAATAATAATCATACAAATAACGTTATTCTAGGTTCATTGGCCTAAATGGTGACGCTGAAATTCAACCTTTTTGACATTAATTGCATTTCACAGAATTAATCCGCTCTAAAACCACATGGGAAAAAGTGATGAGTCTATACTTGAAAGTGGTGAAATGGCGAAATAACCTTTTGTAACTAATTCAGTTATTAATTTTGGAAGACGTAAACTAGTGTCATTGAAATTTATAACAGTAATGCTGCATTAATGCTGTAGAAATTTGGAAGTTCATCAGATGGGATATTCAATTTCTGAGATTAGAGATATCTGAAGAGCTGCTGTGTGATTTCGCCTTGGGGTTGAGAGGAGATATCAGTTATCTGACGCTTGTTTGAACCGCTTGGTGTCTCCACTGTATCTTAGGTCAGGAAGACATCAGTTTTGTTTGCATGGTGTTAGCGTGTGTGGTAAAGGCGCTATCTCCCTCTGGTATGGCGTGAATATACCCAAGAACAAAAGAACTTACGGCAGCGATCTGTGTGCCTTGATGGTGTGTTAGGTAAATATATTAAACAACACGAGTGTTTAATGTACGCGTGTGAATGAGCTTGTAACTAGTGTGTAATATCATTACATCAAAAGCAAAGATACATTTTGAAATGATATGAGCGGGCTGATTATATAGTGCTCCCAGGCCTGGAATCCCCCACGAGGCCCTTGAAAAGCCCACGCCTCTCATTAGCTATTAACCAAAAGGATTTGGCGCAGGCCACATCCTGCTGATAATTTAGGGAGAGGGGGGCTTATAGATGGAATAGTTTTTCATAACACACATGCTGCTGATCACATTACTATATACAACTAAGTTTTTTTGTGATGCTAACTCTCGACAGAAAATTCACCTGTCCCTAAAATTCCCGTAACATAATAAGAATGGTTCCCATGTGGTTTTGTCATACCCCCACCCACATTATTAAATAGCTCCACCCTCGTCCTCGTTTCATCCGTTTAAATATGTCTTCCACTTCATATCTCCCTTCTTTTTTTCAATACTCTCTTCAAACACCTTCAACTTTACCTGTACTGGTGTCCTCCACAGGATCTTCTGTTTCCATTACCTTATTGTGGTCGTCGAAACTTGACTCCACCTCATTCATGGAGTCATTTCCAACGTGGACCTCCACTGCATCTTCCAAGTTGTCGGTGACCACTGAAACAGCGTTTATTTAATCATAGTTAGCCATTATCAATGACAATAGCATTTCAAAATAAACATATGCTACTGATAACATTACTTAATCCAACAGAGTTGACATTAAAGATCCACATATCCAAAATAATGATTGATTATCTCTCTAAGTTTTTTATGATTTTCACACACTCAACAGAATATTCACCTGCCCCAAAATTCCCTTGACAAAGGAATATGGTTACCATGTGTTTGTATCCTTGTTTTTGTCCTTCACAGCATGTAGGCATCTATTTCCATGTCAACAGTTGGCTGGACCTCATCCATGGGAGTGGAATTATTTCCAATGTGGACCTCCACTGCATCTTGTCGGTGACCACTGAAACTGGTGATTTAATCATCAATATGTATGATGTTCTGACTGACTGGACCTCATCCATGGGAGTGGAATTATTTCCAACGTGGACCTCCACTGCATCATGTCCATGACCACTGAAACAGTGGTGATTTAATCATGAATATGTATGATGTTCTGACTGACTATGGTATGTGCTTTTTTTGTTCTCAATGATATTGGTATCAGTTACTATAGCTGCATATCTTTTCTATAATACAATATATAGAAATAGTGTGCAATCGGGAACATTGTTGTATGTACCCTCAAACTTTATGTCTTTCGTGTGGGACAGAACAGCTTCCAGTTAAATCAGGTTCTAACTGCCTGGTCACTTACAGACAACCCCAGAAGGCATTTCTAATGTTTGCACTTTGCCAGTTTCCACCTTGGTGTAAGGACATTTGTGCAGTGTCCCTATTGTTTAAGCTAAAGCACATACCGACAGAACATTCAACATAGCATATCTTAATTAAAAATCTACAATGCAGGTCAATAAAACCACATAAATACTAATGACACTCATAAGTTACTCTTGACAGTAATTTTCAAATAGGTATGGTGTTTCACTAACAATATGCCTTGTTAACTAAGTGTTTAACCTTCGTTCTTTTATCTTTGCCGTTCGTTTCAGTTCTGGTGTATGCTTCTGAACAGATATTTTAATACATGATATAAGAATATTATCAATTGAATAAGCTGGGTAAACTAGCCCATTGATTCTACTAGCACAACAATATAAAATCACACAGGACATTACCTTAGAGTCAATATTCAATCATATTTATTTTATGTTGGTGTTTTCAATTACCCTGCAGTGATTTGGGATGAAAGATACAGTGGATAAAATGCTCCGTTCACTACTGAGTAACAGCTTGGCCGGATCTTTCAACTGGGCAAGAGAAAGTCTTGTCAGCCCTGCTGTGTAGGGTTAGTAGATTCAGTTGCCATACATTATCAATAACCTGCATAAAAGGTTTAATCATATGCGACTAAAATGCTGTCAATTAAGGAGGTAGATGTTGAGGAATGCATCAACAAATGGCTGCTGGGAGCTAGTGAGAGGAATGGAGGGTGAAAAAAAGAAGAAGAAAAGTTAATTTTTGTCAGTAGATATTGAAACTGTAACCACAAATATTTCTGTTGGAGGCTTCTCATTTTGTTTTTGTGTGTGTGTGTGTTGGTGGGTGGGTGGGTGGGTAAAAGAAAACGAGCCAACATATAAGTGTCTAAGCTTCTCTCCAATATGATGATTCAATTAAAAACACATTGTTCTGTATATTTTTTCTACATTATTAAGCTCACAATTTTGTACTTCTGTTTTACAGTGAAACTTAACTCCAGAAGTCGTGGATCAGGACGACCACGAGGTCGTGGAAAAGGTCGAGGTAACCACAGTCGTTCGAGCCAAGAGCCAACAGCAAGTGTGGGCCAAACCAAGTCATTTGAATCTCAAGGGGCATGTGGCAGATGTGGTCGCAGTCACCCACAGGGACAATGTTCAGCAAAGAAAGCTAAATGTCACAACTGCCAGAAAGTAGGACATTATGCAGCATGTTGTAATTCAGGTCAGTCTCACGGTCATGGGATACGCAAAGTGGTTGTCCCCGAATGAAATACAGAGTCATCATATTTCCTTGGTTCTGTCTCATGTGACCATGATAGTAAGGATCAGCCATGGGAGGTGAAACTGAGACTTTGTGAACAATTTGTCCATTTCAAGATTGACACTGGAGCTGATGTGACAGTTATAACAGTTAAGTCATACAATGCTTTGAAGGATGCCCCGTCCTTAAGACCTGTTGGAGTTGGTCTAAGTAGTGTTGGAAGTCCATTGTCGTGTCAAGGGGTGTTCAACGCCAAAATCAAGCATAAAGGCAAGTTGTATTGCATGAAAATATACGTTGTCAAGGGAACAACTGGTAGTAACTTGTTGAGTCGGAACGCATCCAAAGCCATGGGTTTCGTACATCTCCAGTTGATCGAAACAAAAATGGATTCTTCAGTGTATGGTGATTTAGGGGTCATGAAGTGTCCACCGATCAACATTAGATTAAAAGCTGATGCAGAGCCATACAGCAATAACACAGCGCGTAGGATACCCATACCTCTAATGTCAAAGGTTAAAGAGGAACTGCGATGGATGGAGAGCCATGGTGTAATTGCTCCCGTTCAGGAACCAACAGAGTGGTGTGCTCCAATCGTTCCAGTGTTGAAAAAGGACAAGACAGTCCGATTGTTTGTGGACTTGAAAAGATTGATGAATGTCTGTGGTAAGAGAAAGGTATATCTTACCAACTCTAGATGACATTCTACCAAAATTGTCAAGAGCAAAAATATTCTCATCCCTGGATGCGGCAAGTGATTTTTGGGCCATACCATTGAACCCAGAGTGTTCCAAGTTTGACAACATTCATCACTCCATTTGGCAGATATTGCTTTCGTAGATTGCCCTTTGGAATCCGAGTGGGCCGGAGGTATTCCAGCGGGTCATGACCGACCTGTTGCAAGACACTGACGGAGTCGCCCTCTATATGGATGATATCCTAGTGTACGGTTCAACTGAGGAGGAACACAAGACAAGATTGGCGAAAGTCATTGAGCTGATAGGCAAGTCAGGACTTAAACTGAATAAATCCAAATGTAACCTACGCAAATCCAATCTAGAATTTCTGGGACATCACATTGATTGCAACGGCATAAGGCCATCCAGGAATAAGATACAGGCCATAAGTGAATTGGAAGTGCCGACAAATGTCACGGAGCTGAAGAGATGTCTGGGTATAATAAACTACCTAGGACGGTTCGTGGAGAAGTTAGCCACAGTGTTAAAACCCATGAATGACCTGCTACGCTCCAATATGGTTTGGACATGGGGATCGAGTCAAGACAGGGCCTTCGAGAGGCGAAGTTACTCATTACTTCAACGCCTGTGCTTGCATATTTTGACCCGAACCTACCGACTGTAGTGTCTGCAGGTTCAAGTAGTTTTGGACTGGGAGCATCCTGATGCAACTGAAAACTGGAAGTAATGAACTTAAGCCAATAGCTTTTGCATCTCGCTCACTAACCACAGCTGAAAGAAACTATGCGCAAATAGAAAAGGAATGTTTGGCCTCAGTGTGGGCATGTGAGAAGTTCACGCAATACCTGTCTTGGTTGGAGACATTTAAGTTGTTAACTGACCATAAACCGCTGGTACCCCTGATTATGAGCAAGGAAATTGATCAGGTGCCAATATGATGCCAGCGTCTGCTCTTCGGCTTATGAGATTCAATCCCAGAGCTGAGTATGTACCAGGGAAGGACATGGTCATGGCTGACACTTTATCAAGGAGTCTCATGCAGCACGATTCTCTTGACACCGTTAAGGCAGAAGAGGTTACGATTCATGTGGACGCATTGCAAGAGAAGTCGTTCTCCACAGCGAAGCTTGAAGATGTAAAGGTTGCGACCGACAAGGATGAGGAGTTGCAGATAGTCATCGACTATACTTTGTCTGGTTGGCCAAAGCACATAAGAGATGTACCTCTACACCTGCGTGGATACTATGAGATTAGGAATCACTTGTCAGTATCTGAGAGATTACTGCTGTATGATGACAGAATGTACATCCCAAAGAGCCTTCAAAGTGATATATTGCGCAGGATTCATGACGGCCACCGATAAACAAGTGCCGAGAGAGGGCCAGATTGTCTTTTTACTGGATTGGGATCAGCAAGCAGATACAAGAAATTGTGGAATCTTGCACCCATTGCCAGAAGTTTCAGAAAGCACACAGACATGAGCCACTCATCTCTACTCCGTTACCCTCTCGTCCATGGGAACGGGTAGCAGCCGACTTGTGTGAGTACAACAAACTGATGTACCTCATAGTGATTGACTACTACTCGAGATATATCGAAATCGTACATCTGATAACGGAGCCCAGTTCTCATCTCAAGAGTTCGCATCGTTTGGAGCTCATTATGGATTTAGTCATGTGACTACAAGTCCCCATTTCCTGCAGGTGAACGGCGAAGCTGAGAGGGCGGTACAGACAGCAAAGTCAATTCTTCGACAGGAAGATCCTATGTTAGGTCTTATGATCTATAGAGCGACACCAACGACTTCCACAGGATTCAGTCCTTCACAGCTGATGATGGGTAGACAGATTAGGACTACCTTGCCAATTCTACAAAAGAATCTGCAGCAAGGATGGCCATCTCAGAGCAAAGTGTGGGACAATGATTATGAAGCAAAGGCTTAAAAAAATATCATGATCGACATCATGCATCACGACCTCTCTCCCCTCTGAAAGAATGTCAGAAAGTATTGGTGAGGACGGACAATGAGAAGGTCTGGAACGGTGCCACAGTTATAACACAGGCGGAAACTCCAAGATCAGTTGTGGTGAGAACAGATCAGGGATCTGTCGTTCGACGAAATCGTCGACACCTGCAATCTGTACCTACAGATGTCAACATTGGAGATCATGTTTATACTCCAAGTAGTGAACAACCTACTGAAGGATCTAGTGCTATAAGCAACAGCCCTGTTACGATAATTCGCGTACTGTTACTACAAGAGCAGGCAGAACCGTAAAGCCAGTGACAAGGCTTGATTTATAGTATATTGGAGAAGGAATGTGTATATGTTTCATGTCATAATACATAATGTGTGTCTCCACTCCAGATAATGATTATGTAGTGTTCCCCTGTTATACCATTTAGTTGTGATATTCTTTAGTACGAGAAGCGCTTGTATAATGTTAAAATAGTTTGCTTAAACTGTTGTAAATCACATTGAACAGTAATAGTGACTTCTATAAATAGAGTACTAGAGAGACTAAAATTTGGTATTGTTTTATTGAAACATGTATAACTACTGTGAGTTTGTGAGTAACTTAAAAGGGGGAGATGTAACAGGATCGTAATGTAATGTTAAGTTTACGGTATTGTGTATCGCGGAAAGCGATCCAGCGCATGCGCAGTGGTTATTATTAAGCTAGAATGCAACATGGAGTCTTGTTGATATTCTTACAGTAACAACATTATGTGACTAACAGTAACGTTGGCGGAACGTTATGTGTGTTGCTGGGTATGATATAATATATATATATATATATATATATATATATATATATATATATATATATATATATATATATATATATATATATATATATATATATATATATATATATATATATTGAAATACTACTCTTATACAAATTACCACATTTAAAAAGATCATTACAATCAATGGTTTATACTAACTGAAAACAATCAGTGAATGCAGGAAATGCACCTGGCCGCAAAAAAATATCTATTATACTAAGATGTACTCTAGATTTCGGGCACCCAATTTGTATCGCTTTAACATGGGCTAAACAAGGTAATATGCTTAATGTTGACGAAACACACCACTTCTAGACAGTTGAAAGTACCCGCTTGTAGGGGTGTTCAGACGCTTCCTGTGCCGTCAACATGTCAAGTAATCCCACGTGCTGAACATACACATCTGATCCAGGCCACTGAGGTCATCCCGTCTGAATATATCAGGCTCTATGATGGCCCCGTCAATAACAGTCATATATAGGCACTTTATCCACATTTTATATCGCCACCCTGCAATACACGACATTTGATAATCCAGTGAATCAAGCCAAATACACAGAGCAAATAATCAGATCTAGGTATGTGCTGATTTCGTCGATGGACTGCAGATTATATTTGAATCTGGTAACTGTTACCATGATATTAATGGTCTACTCGTTATAGGTGGACGTAATAGATTTCAATCAAGATTGTCTCGTTTACTCATATGATAGAATACCCCAATGACGGTCAAAATATACATAGCAGGGCAATATTAGATACTATGCAATTAATCTCTGGAAAAAATACCAGCATATGATTTTACACATACCGCGTTAAAAGTCTTGTTATGCAACAGAGCCTGTCGGTCACTTTTATAATTATGCCAGAATATTCTCTATCCCCGACAAGAAATCCTAAACATTTAACTACGGTAGGTAGCTTAATCAGGGTAAGATGTAGCATGTGAGATAAATGAAGCGTTTGCAGATTAGCAGTTAAATGTTGATTTTATCAAAATCCATCCATACGATATACTCATTTCACATATAAAGTCTAGTTGTGTCGGATCTATCCTGTTAAAAACATAAATTATCATAGGCAGCTCGCATATTTAATATGGATTTAAGTTGGGATGCAGCGGCGGACTCCGAAAGTGTTGTAAAGTTATGCACTCCGTGGTTTCCCGCTCCGCCGTTGTCGCCGTTGACAGCTGATCCGTTAATGTGAGGGGTATAAACGCAACTGCTTTGATCCCAAGATAACTGATAAGAGGTGGCGTGAATCTGCTGGTTAATCGTGCATAAGCAATTGCCATTCCTCTTATGATAAAAGGGATATGAGATTCACGTCCATCAAAATTCGTCTGTGTTGCGAAGCTAGCATTGAAAAACCCTTTTAAGTTTCTTAAAAAATATAAAAGCGAAGATGAATATATGTTACAATTTACATCAAGCATATTGTCATAGACTTTGGGATAGAATTAGTAGTTAGCTATTGGCAAAAATTATAGCAACTTAACATGATCAGCTAAGCGTCTCAGTCTGGGGAAGGACTTGAGCTATGGTATCGACAATACCGGGAATCGCATATGGTTAATTTGTACAGGTTAATATTTGTCGCCACCTGGGATGTATAATTCAGTCAGGATCGTTCATCAGGTCTGTTTGCTTATCTTATCTGTTTGCAAGAGTTATATTTGGTCGCGTGTCAGGGAACAATTGATTTAATTTTCGATAAGAACCAACGTCAACGTCATATATCGGAACCGCGTCAATCTAATCATTGACTATGGTGTTCACTCGCATTTGTGCTCCTTCTGTAGCACATAGTAATGTCCGGGGGTTATTTTGAATATACTACTAGAACTATCTTTGGTTATATATCGAAGACCACGAATAGGACTGATATAAATCTTACATGTATAGGTCCCCGGTATAGGACTAAAAGGTGTGATGTCACATCGCTGATAATAACGACAGCACTATGTAGCCCCATAAAATATAGATGTCCATGTTGTTGGGTCCATTGTGGGTGTTTTCGCATATTTTCGGGGCGCAACATGGGATGATAACGGCATCACTTTGTAGCCAGATATATCCGGTGTCTAATAGCTCTGTTATCAAAGCGATGTGGACGCTCTAGCGAGTGCTCTATTGACTGTCCTCAATTTCACTATCAAATGCGACTGATTTAATTAAATAGCATATAAATTCACGTCAGAAATTAAAATTTCCCTATTCTGGCTCACTAAACGTTATATTACTCTCGTTGTTTTACTTGCAGTCCCTGCACAAATGCCAGAGCTATTCTATTCAATGTTCACATTGCTCGAGGTGGAATAATTCATCATCCCCCTATGTATTTTAGTCTATTCTGTAATGATAGTATTGATGGCACAATAAGTTCTTAAGCTTGATGGCCATGCATAAATCAACACTAAATGAGAGTGTTCATAATATCAGTTTATTTTATTTCAGACATGCTGACAAGGGTACAAAAATATGGAGATAATTGAAAAAGAATGTGCAAGATGTTATAACAGCTTGATGGTGGCTGTCGAGCCTTGTTCTGTGGACCTTGGTTGCGTAGTGAATGGAGAACAAACAACCTAGCTGTTACTTGCTAATTGCAGTCAGCTTCTTGTCAAACCTGTAATCAAAATACATATCTGACATTGCTTACAAAAAATACATATAGATATAAAACATTCAATGAGAGGTCAATATACCTTGAATCTCTTCATCTTTTTGCATGAATTTCAATTTATAGTTATGACTAGATGACAATTAATAACTATTATTGTTTGATAAAGTATTCCATGACAAACCAGGGTTGAACACTAATTCATATTTTCATATATTTTTCATAAATCACCAGATGGTTCTGTGTGTCATTTGTGCTATCAAAAGTTTACAAACAGACAGGTACTTAATGAAACTCTGCTGAACAGTAGAGTTAAAAACTGGTATGATAGTTACATACAACTTACAAGGTGAGCCTATCTGTGATCCTCAGGGTTGTGTCTGCATCATCTGAGTCTAGTAGTCCAGACTGAGGCTGTGATCTAAAAATAAACATAAAACCACCCCAAGATAGTATAGTAAAACAATGACTTACACCACAACAACACTACTGTAATCATCAGTTGATATATGAAGATAAAACATAAATACCTGATGACATAAAATTGCATGACCTTCACCACATAGGGATCCCTTGGGTGCTATTAAGAACATTTGATCATTTATACAGTAATTCCCCATTTATCTGACTGGATATTAGCTAATAGGAGTATAACAACATCGTACTACAATATTTACTAGGTTATTTTCGGGTACCAATCTTTTATGTTGGACAAGAAGTGTCTCTTCTTCCTTCCTCCATTTTTCCATGAACATCTGGTTGGGAATGGGGTCTCCTGTGGCTTCTAGTACACAAAGGAGTAAGTAAACTATGTGCTAGAAGACATTATGAAGAACAGGTAGTTATTTCATAATGTACCTGACATAAGGCCACAGTTACCATCCAAAGTAAAGTCAAGTTGCCCACTTGTCTGAAATGAGCAGCAAGACGATTCATTTATAAAGGGCAGATCATGCAGGAATTAACATATTCTTATATAGAAAAATATATGAATGCCCATATATATATATTGGGGCATCCCTAATCTCCTGCCCCAGTTGTGGATACTCATGGATCTTTTCACTGCGACTGATACTGAACAGGGTGAATTGATCACACATATCTTATCTCATTTGTTAATCAATTTTTAAGATATCACGCAAATTACCTTGCCCAACTTTGAGGATGTGTGTATATCAGTGGTAGTGACAAATGCCTGCACTTAAATATGTGCCTCATGTGATAGGCACTGCAGTTGGTCAAGCTACCTTACTATAACTCCTCGCTTGGAAGGGGTCAGTGGCCAGAAGCCATTCCTCAAAAGATTTGTGAGGTCCCTCTCTTCCATGCTGCAACACCTGAGTGGGTGCACCCTGCATAGCTGTAATATGCACAAATAGAGAGGCTTATAAGATATGATGTACATATAATTAACATTTTTAACCTAAGTTGTTGCATTACCATAATACTTATATAAAATCGATGAACAATTCACATGCATTTTTGCGGTGTCAGGTTCAATCAATGTGTGAATGAAAGAAATGGTTAGGTGCTTGGCTTATTTTGGTTAACTTACTTAAATATTAGTAAAGATGATAGTACGTCCGGGGATTCATGAGGATCCTTGATTTGCTTCGAACCTGGGAGATCAGCAGTGATAAAATGGTCGCCCTGAATAGAGTAACACAATACAAAAAGGACCATAAGTAACTGTCAGCAATAGTTATTTCTTCATTAATAATACATACAGCAGTGGAGCTATTCTTGCCACTCATGAATGGGTGTTCAATGCGAGTCTACTGCAAAGCCATAGTAGAGTCATATTGCAGACAGGCAATCAGGACAACGATAGGGTGCATCTGTACTGCCACAGCATCAGCACGGGGGGTGGTTATTATAGGGTGCTCCCTGTCTCCTATCAATCATCTATTTATGATTGCAACATTACCCTGGCGAGTAGGGTGGCAATCGGACAAGTGAAGCTGCCATCTAACTTGTCCAATGGGACGAGTCGTTTTTTCATATTCTAATTTTTTTTAAACAAATCACATTAATATCGATCAGCGATACCTGGGAACGTGCGCTTGGTTTACCGAGAAAGAAAACCTAAATTGTCTGTATGCGACATCAAGGTCTAAACTAACTGCATTACAAGACTCACCAACTCGGCGGGTGATCGGCGATTCCGGTAAATTTCTTGTTAGTCATTTTGTCATACTATGACCGGGCAACTAGATTTTTTAATCGGACTAGTAAAAATTAGCAGGACTTGCCTGGCTGGACAAGCATTTTTCAGAGTTAGTGTTTCTCCCTGAGATTGAAAAACATGAGGAGATGTTACAAAAGTGTTGTTTTAAGTCCATATCAGGAACAGTACTGGATATAACAAATTCAAGTTTAATTTCCACTTGCTGCAGTAATTTACAAGCTTAGAATTAGCACTCTGGTAGCCTCACTCCCAGGTCTCCAATTTTAACAACTATGCTAGCTTAATTATCGGTGTCATATAAAAAAGAAGCTGCAGCAATTAAACGTACAGGGCACGAAATTGGCAAATGTGTGAATTGGCCCTCCATTTTTGTTCAACTGGCCCTTCAACAAAATACAAAATGAACTGGCCCTGCAAGTATTTAACTGGTCCTCTCAACGGTCTTGTTATTCACAATGCCGAAAGTAGAAGTGAATAAGCTGAGTGAAGGTGGACTTTTTTCTAATTCATCACAGTTGCCTTCAGGTAAAGGTTTGACAAGCTTGTTCATTGTTCTTGGGAAAAATATTTTGCGTTAAGTATCAAATCAACTAAAATTTTACACTCATTTGCATTGTGCATGTGACATAGACTGATCAATAAAAACGAGTTATACGATCTCATTGATAATCGTGTGCTTTCGTCAATACACAAATAACCAAAGTACTCTGGATGCGAGTTGTCGGCCATGACACCTGGCGCCGAAGGCCCACCGGAAATCGGTGGTCTACAAAATCAAAACATTGGTGCGTAATGGCTTCTCCCCGACGGAACGTTTTTGCGCTTCGTGAGATTCAGCTCGCCAATTGCGATATATCACCCGAAAATGCCGTGCGATGTAGCTCAGAGAATACAGACAGTACTAGAGCCTCATTTAGTTCTTATACTGTGCAAGAACTGAAGCAGTATTTGGGAGAAAGGCGACTTAAAGTGGAAGGATCAAAGCAGGAGCTTGCAACTTTGGCCTTTTGGGCTTGGAAACTCAACCTTCCCAAAAACCCTACAGGTATGAATTTTGTTTTATTATATAGATATTATGTATCTGCTATTTTGTGTTTTTCTTAGACCCAATGTTATTTGTATTGATTTTGTTTTGTTATACTGCAATAGGCGCATCATAAAAACTTAATACAGGCGATTTGTTGACTCGCCACCCGGGCGACCAGTTTCGTAATTTCTACTCGCCCAATGCCATTGGCGGGCGGGCGGGCGTTAGTTTCGCTATTTAATTCAGTTAGGAAATCAATTGCTAATCAACATTTTGTACTCTTGGGTGGTGATTTATCCAAATTTATCAAATAATTGGTGTCACATTTGGTATTGCTCTTGCCCTTGAATTTTGTTGTGGTCAATGTAATTGTTTTTAAAAATTGTATTATTCTGAAGTCACATTTGTTCCAGAAATTGAAACCCAGCAGCTTGCCAAACAGCGTCTTGACTGTATTCTTCAGCTTGATGGTGAAGCCTCACTTCCCCATCCACAATGTCTAACAAACTGGTCGTCTGACCCAAAGTTGGTCCCACAATTTCAGTATGGGAACCTCTACAACTATTTGATTGACACACCAGGTAATTTTTTGTTTAGTTGCTTTTGATTTCTTATCAGTCATACTTGCTTAGAAATGTTTGTTCATATTTCAACACTACTTACTATGAACCTGTAGTATGAAGTTGCCCTTCAATTCACTTACACTGCTATTGAATTATTGCTTCAGGTATTTACAACAAGGATTCTTTGGGTGCATTCAAGGCCCTGGATGCCTACGACTATGTTTACTGTGGCTGGGTAGACCAGCTTCGTGTTCACACGACGGCAAGCAAGTTTTGTGTTTGTGGCAACAGCTGTCCGTCCATCTCAGCACACCACAATCGCCCCGTATGATGTGTGGGCCCTCGTGCACCAAGAAGGATGGGTCAAGGGAGCAAGGTGCTGCTGCATGGCTGGGCTTGGGGAAGCATGCAGTCATGTTGGCGCCTTGTTGTTCATGATGCTGGCTGTGAATGACCTTGGCCTCAACAAAGCGGACACATGCACAGATATTCCTGCCCAATGGAAAAAGGCCTTCAGGTAAGTGTATTGTTAAAAAGTACATAGTTACCACATTTGTGTGACGTGGTCATCATGCCAATGACTGTCTGAGTATATAAATTACTTATATGATTCTTAGTTATTCATTTGTTGTTTGTCCCTTTAGGACCGATCTTGTCCCCATGAAACTAAAGAATATCGACTTCTCAAGGCCCCAGTATGGGAAGCGGCATGTGCGTAAGAAGCAACCCAAAGAGGAGTCAGATGATAGTGATGAAGAATCCCTCTGGGATATTGTAGCTGAGGCTGCACCGAATGCAGTGATTCTAACTGCCATCGACCCAGTTGGACACCATCAGAATTCCATTGGTGAGTTGGTACACTTATGGTTACAGCAAATCAGATCTCGTGGAACTGTTTTATTTATGCATCTCCTTACTTGAATAATCTAATTAACTGCTATTTGTCTGTTCTTCAGCGGATGTTTCAAGTCATGTGATCATATCACAAACATCTGAGTATGTAGCCCCTGCCCCAACAATTGCTTCAGTCATTGCTGACAATGCTGATGTGGACCTCATTGGCATCAAATCCAGCATCAACTCTGCCCAGTCAGACCGGTTGTTCCAGTCAACAAAACTTCAGGGGAGATCACAGTTGTGGCACACACACGCAGAGGACGTATCACAGCCTCCGAAAATGGGAGATGTGTACAGGTAATACTACAACAGTCAATTTGCTAAATCCTAACTATCAGTCAACCATTGTTAACATTGTCACTGTCATATACATTTGGTAAGCATTACAAGTTAATGTGTAAATTAATGCAATTTACTGATGTAACTGTTGGTGTCTGTCACAGAACAGCATCGAAGTCATCCGGGGCTGTCAGTTCATCTGTTGTCCAGAACATACTTTCCGACACCTTGAAGCCAGGGCGTGCTCCAAAGCCACTTCAATGGGGTTCAGATAATGAAGAGAAGGCCAAACAGGCCTATCTGACTCATATGGGAACTATTCACCCGAAACTTACTGTGACTCCTGCTGGGCTTTATGTCAAGCCAGGAGAGGCCCATCTTGGTGCCTCTACAGATGGTGTAGTATCCTGTGAATGTTGTGAGCCCAGACTACTTGAAATCAAATGTCCATATTCTGCACGTGATACGACTCCACAGCACGCTGCCTTGGACTACCTTACTGGTGCAGACAAGAACGGCAAACAGTCCCTCATTGCAAACCACAAATACTATATCCAAGTACAGGGACAAATGGCCCTGATGGGGTTCACGTCTTGTGACTTTGTAGTATGGACTCCAAAGGGCCTTATTGTTGATCATGTTCATTTTGATGAACATTATGGGAAAGTGTGAAACCCTTCCTGGACCGTTTTTACTCAGACTATGTGTTGCCCTTGCTCAAGAACAAGGACACTTCCCCTGAAGCAGAACGGGTGTTACCAGAAAAAGCCAAAAAACGCACAACTTCCTCCCGCGGCCATCCTGGCAAAAAGAGACAGAAGCTCGACAGCCTCCCACAAAACGCCCCTCAACCCAAAAAGTCTGGGCGTACAAAGAAGGTACGCTGGCCATGTCCTGTTTGTGGTGACAGTGCATGTGAAAATAGTGTAGCCTGCGAGGGCTGTGATAGATGGTTTCACTTTTCATGTGTCAAGTTAACAGGGTCAGAGGAATTTCTAGCAGACAACGACTTTGTTTGCACAGATTGTGTAGATGTTTTGTAATAATTAATTCAGATTTTGAAGTTTGATGTGCATTGCATGGAAAATCTTTTTTGTACATGTAATTCGTACATTAGGCACATGGCTATACCTATTGTGTTACTTATTATTTGTTTGTAGTCAAGATAATGCTTTTTTATTCCATACTGTGACCGTATGCATAGAACAACTGTTTCGCTTTCATTACAAAATATTGTTTATTTTCATAAATCACCAAATTAAAATGTGTAATCATAGTGAAATATTTACATGGGGCAATTGATGTAATAAATTACATTGTTTCCATATATTGCGTACTGTTATCAAGTCAAGTTTCAAGGTCATTATCTTGTACTAAAGGAGGGAGGAGATTTGTTATGGCACAAACAATTGTCATAATATTGTCAAGCTGGCTAATCCGACTCGGGGAAAACACCTTGCAACACTCTAAAGTCCTTAATTCGCTCTATTGCCCTCTCAACGTGAATCCTGAGGCTGGACACTTTTCTGTGGCGTTCGACTTCACATTGACTAAGCTGTGTTTTTCCTTTGGTGAATGGGGGTATATTGAGCGTGACACATCTGGGGGCCAGGAGATCTGCTATGTCGAAACCCCGGTCTGCCATAATCTGGTCGTGTGGGTCCAACTGATCCAAGAATTCTGCTCCTGTAAACATTTTGAAAAGCAAATGATATAAACGGGTATATGTACATAATATACAGGCAAGCAACAAGTTAAGTTACACAAGACCAGTGATACTGCAAAGCTCCCTTACCTTACAAAAGTAGATTTTAGCTGTATGACATAGCTTTAATGATGTATTACAATAAATCAAACAGTCACCTTGTCTTAATTATCTTCGATGGGTAACCCATGTTAAGGCATGGTGTTGGATGTTGAGGTGTTGGCATACCTTCAACAAAATGCTTGGAACAAACAACAGTGTGTGGTTTGATAGCAAAGTTCTTCCTGCTAACTGCCTTGACCCATGCCCTGTACCTCTCTGGGTAGCGAATCTGACCCGGGAATTTGAAGAATTTAGGTTTGGACCCATCTTGGTTTGTAGTTCTTGAGCTTGTGATGCAATCGACAACGCAGCAATGATTCACCATTGTGATATATTTCATAATTATCGAGATTAACCTCTTTATATACCCAGTGGCGTGCATGGTTACGAGCGGTGTTGCCATTTGAGTAGATCATTATAAACCGTGAGCGAAAGGCCAGCCTCATTGCATTGACTTTCTGCATGATCAAAGGTATCGACAGCAACGAAATGCGTCCTTTAATCCTTCAAAACTGCGACGCACCCGAAATCAAAGACATCACACCTACCACACGACGACCTGTCTTCCACCTATTTCACAGCTGTCAAAATCGCGTTCCTCGACCACCGATTTCCGGTTTAGCGATCCAAGATGGCGGAACTCGCCTAGTCGGTATAGAGGCTAGGACTGAATCTTTCGAACCAACCTGCAGTCAAATCAATATGTATTGAAAGATTAAGAACTGAAGTCGTTCATTTAACTTACCTTTTAGTCTTTCTGTACATGGAAGAAAACATGGCTTAATCCTGTGCTTAGAGACACAAAATTAACTACGATACAGTAAATTTATGGCCTATTATGTCGGTAGGTAATTCCAGGGATCATCGGTTATTTCACTTCTCAAACACGCTTATAGAACACAAGGCTCGCTCCTCCAGCAAAAAATCGAACCGTACAATGGGCACTGCGCGGATAAGCCGTAGGCACGGGTAATTTTAGAAATTGCCTGCAGTGGTCACTGCGCGGACAAGCGGTCACCAGCGCAGTATATACTGGTCCCTGCGATTCGCATCGGGTGGAGTCCGACATAAGGAGCCCAGTCATTGTACAAAGGCTTCACACTTTCTGGAAACCATGGCAAAGAAATTAAAAGAGGGGTGGACAAAAGCAATTTGCTATTAAAAAGAGCTTACTAGTTGGTGAACAAAATGTGTCAATAGTTATTACCTAGCAGTGCTGCTGAAACAATGTCTTTTTCAACTCTGCTCCAGAAGTCAGGACAATCTACAGTGTCCACTGCCTCATCTAGTCCCAGTGTATCAGGTACTGCAGAAAATTATTAAATCCTCGAAATATTGCAGTTGAAAGTGTAATAGACATAACGCAGCTGATACCATATAGTAGCTAGATGGAAACATAAAGCAAGGGGCATAATTCCAGTGAATATTATCAAGCAGTTCATCATTGCGCTTTAAGAAAATATTCATAATGCAGAAATACTTACAGCTGAGTTTAAAACAGCATTTCTTGTTAACATCCAATACAATAACTGGTGGATACAAGCCACATACCACACAGCTGAATTCAAAGCTGTGATTACAACGAGCTTCATACTGAAGATAAGCTTTCATGATGACTGCTTGCTCTGGTAAGCTTTAGTCAAGGTACATTTCAATTTTCTTGAGCTCTCTTGAGATTGCAGTATGATTCTGTAACAAATATATTTTAGTTCAGCATGGTTGCTTCTAATTGCTGATCTTTTGTGTCCATTCTATTAGATGTGCAACATACAAGTAACATCCCATCAAGGCTAGTGCAGAAAGCAGCTAAAAGGTGTAAAATGGGCTAATACAGACAGAAACGTTATCCTATGAACGAAGGAGCGCGTATAAGTATAATAAGCGAGAAAATAAGTATTACAAAAACCCAGCCATTTGCAGAATCTCAGTGTCAAGAAGATGGGATTCTCAAAGTTGTAAATTCCATCTTCAATGCTGTGGTAATGTATGTAATGGTCACAACGTGGACCTACTTTGCTGTAAACCTGCATGTCTGGAGAGAGAATGCAACAACACACTTGATTGGAAAATTTGTCGTTTCTGTATCTCTCTTCAAATTTACTTTCTTACATTAATTGGTAACATTTTTGAGGCTAGTTTGTTTAGAATAAAATTCAATGAATATTTTACCAATAATTATAACAAAGAAACCACAATGACTGAAAGTTACAAGCATACCTTTTCTAACAAAATGCTGATCTAATATTACAGCATTGTCTCGTGCATGTTTGGTGAAGAGGTCTGCCTCACACCATGGACAGGTTTTCTCACTTGGTGTTGCTGGACTGAATTCCACACTATCGTGCAAATTCAAAGAAAAGGATGGATCAATTTTCTGCTTCCACAATTATTCAATCCAGTCATGCTCCAATTCAGCTGTAGACACTTCATC
>CM067342.1:11978591-12008875 GCA_034190875.2 Urechis unicinctus | reverse complement strand
GCTCTATGTTATGAATATTGATTATTTGCGAGTACATTTGCCACTTTATATCACAGGCGACTGATACTGTTTTACCCTTAATAATTAATGTTTATCTTAAAACGTTCATGCAGGTTGCGGGAGCATATTTGCAGGTACAGTTCGCTCAGATTGTAGTTGTATATTACTTTTCCACTAAAATGGTATTACTAAATGGCTGACATCAGCAAAATCGATTTTACTCGGTTTTGATGCAAATGGGCACCTTTTTTCTTATGTGCTCTGTTAATGATTCAATTAAATATTCAAGCAATGATCAAATCACCAAAGTGTGACTTGTTAACTAATTGCTGCAGTTTTTTTTATCAAAGAAGCAGCTTTTGGTCGTATTTTACCTTACGTGGGCCTATTGAATTGCTTATGAAATTATGCATCGCATTTCATTGTTTTTCAGCCTTTTGATAGACCGATTTGCCCGTCATATTGCAGACAAAATGGAGCAACAGCGGAATAAGATAAAGATCAAACATAATCAAATTATTGAACCTTAACAAACATAGGTCATACATTTTGGCTAATTTGTTAACTATAACTTCCAACAAATACAACTATGAAAGTAATGAATGGCAACAAGCAAATTGATATATTTCAAGCCTTAGATGTCAACACAAAGAATATTGGCTAAGGTAAAGCAACACCATGTCACTGGACTTCGCTCAGTATGACATCTTGATATCATCCGTCTCGAGTCCGGCACGAATAATCCAAACAAAAGTCTAGCAATACACTCCGAACAAGTACAATATTGGATTGTGATGCTCTTCTGCCGCCGAAATACAAACAATGCAATTTTTGTGTGGTATTTTAATCCAATTAGCAATCTTTAGATACAATTTTGGGGACACAGCTGCGAGCCTCGGATTGAGTATTGCAAAAGGTCTAATATACTGATGTGTTTACACTTCGTAGGGGTGTTTACTAGGTGAATTACACTGCAAATGTATCTTATTCCTGCCATTTATACCCTGATATAAAGCGCAAAGTGGCATGGATCAGGAAGTGTTAATGCTCCATCTTGCTAACAAGATATCATTCTACCAGAAGCTGCAGACCCTTTGAGGGGGAGTATGAACCACTGACGTTAGTCTTATTAACGGTTGCAATATCATATCAACGTTGATATTTACATACCTGAGGCTATTCCTGCTTGTTTATAGAACGGGATGCGTAACTGTGAATCACCATGATTTCTCTACAAGACATGCTTGATTTTACTCAGTTTGTGTTCTATCCCTGGGATCCTCGTTGTATTTGAGCGATGACTTGTGCATAATTGTGATACGTGGATGCATATTTATGCAATCAAAGCATGCTAGCTTATTGTGTGTCAATGGATTATAAGTAAAAAGGTATATATAGCTCGATAAATCTATACCACTGTATGAATACATTCCAATGCTAAATGATTCTTTAAGCAAGCACGGGAAAGCAATATATTCTATTGAGTGCGGACGTAGGGGATGTATCGGATCATATAGACTATCGGATAATATAAACTATCCGATCATACAGGTGTTGTTTCAGTTTGTGCACCGATGCATCAATAAACATGGCTATACGCGTAAATGTTAGTTATGTAGAGCATGAGGATGACGATCGATCAAGTCGACGGCATATAAGTCTACCAACAGAGCGTAGTGCGTCGTTCACGTAGGAATTTAATTACATGTTATACCTATGGGCGCTAATTTAATTACTATCTTTAATTCATACATATATTGCAATGCAGTAATTTAATTACGAATAATTATGCGCTAATTTTATTCAGCCTTGACCTGTGTGATATGCTCGAAAGAAAGTGTATGTGCTGTGAGGCCTATATTGATTCTAATCATATTAAGATAATCATGTGTAGCACCACAGGTAATGGCACGGTGACAGATCTGAAATGGCTATATTATTTGGTTAATTGACGTTTGACACGAGATACACACGAACAAACATAAGCCCTGCTTGAGAGGTGACATATCCTAATTCCCATGCATTTTGTCCTAATTTAATTATTCTTGTCTGTTAGCGCATGTGGTATTGGCATGAAACCAATCCGTCAAAGATATAATAACATCGGAAATCACGTTATAGTAAATATAACTTGCCTTTATGATCACTCTTTGTTCTGCGCGCAATTTATACGCTTGTGAACACTAGGCGATAAATGATATCAATTACTAGACGACTTGTTTCCGATAAAGCAATATATAGTGATTGTGAAATTGCAGTTCTGTGAAACTGGTAGGTAACAGTGAGGTATAACCATGTCGGATACGTGATTATGCTGATAGAGCCAGCACAATACCAGAATTTAGATAAAATGGCGAGAGCGCACAAAGGACAGTATATTTGACCTTTACGGCATATGGCATCTATTTGTCCTTAGGGAATGGTGTACAGCGCTGTTTCGTAACAAGAATCATTCTTAATATATTTCCCGCCGAGGCAATTCATTGTTTTATGCTCCTCGTTTGCCTGCATCTTTCTTTAGTATATCGCTCACATATTGTCACAAAGAATACCCTCGGTTACAAGTCCTATGAGAATCAAAATAAATAATCATCAAGGAATTGAGATGAAAATTGATTCAAGCTAGTTTGAAATTGATTTACTACCTTTAAGATGAGAATACGCCAACAGAACAAATTAATTTGTGATTTGTGTGTCAAATCTGGTCACTTGAGTCGGTTGCATATCAGTCCAAACGCCGACTGATAACAAATACAGCCAAAATTGCATATGTAGTCACGTAAAACCCGCTTTGCTCACGTAATTCTGCCAACGGATTATATGTTTTACCATAATTGCAGCCTCATGTGACAGCATGATTTCAAAGTGACATCTTATCTGATAGAGGTACATCAAAAAATATGATCACGACGACAATAGTAGGTGTGTGTGTGTGTAAATGGCATATTACACACAGCATGCCTCAACATTTCGCTTATCGTCGCTAATCTGGTAAACTTGGTTCTGCATTCCCAATCGTAAGCGTTTTCGCAAGTACCATTCAGGTACGAGGATCTTGTCATCATTTCTAATCGAGCATCTGCTAACTTAAAAGAGCGGTCAGAACAAGATCAATCGACAGTGCGCATGGAGCTTTTTTATATGCCAACAACGGAATTAGTTACATTATGCGTGTGATTAAGAAAAAATCTGTATGCGCGTTCGCCAATAAGAAAGTAATGTTTTGTCTGCTGTAATTTGAGGGCTGCATAACATGTATATCATGTTGAATCCAATACATAAACATGATTTGGTGTCGTGCCTTAGATTACTCTTTCAGTCTACTGCATATAACATAAGGCTGCTTTTAACCATGATCACGAAGCCTATTTGAAGAGACAATGTACGCCTCTCAATGTGTACAGACGCAGTCGTTATAGATCAGTCCAAACCATTCTTAGCCCCTGTATTTGATTTGTGCACTGGCCAAAACATTATCTCAATTAAATAATTAATTAATTACATTTGAACCAGTATATATCAATTATAGCTAATTGGTGTATTTTAGTGGAAATTTGCAACCTCAGGTAAATATCAAAGAAAAAACGAATAACACACCTGGTCAAACGTGCCAGGTGGCGGCGAGAAATCACCAGCAACGCTACTTATCTGACAGGGATGATGGATGAACTCCTGACATAACCTTGCCGCTAACAACGTCCGTTATGCATACTCCAATCAATCATACATATAGATGAACAGCAGTGATTGATTCATTCGAAAAGGACACTGAACGTGTGTGTGTGTTGTTATGAACCCCACGGGTCCCATCTTGGTCGAATTGCTGGCGGCATTAATTTCAATAAAACGCTGGACGAACAATGTACAGCGTGATACGCGAAAACGGAGCTGGCAACAATTTCTTTAAACCATACGTTGAGGTGATTCGACGTATTAGTTACCGCGTCGCATATCCAGGAATTACATCACAGTATAAAATTTATTACTTGATAGATTCAGTGCGGCTTCACGTGAAATGTTCATTAGTATCACTTCGCGGACTGTATATGCAATTACTAGTTCATTGGTCGTCGTACTTAGGAACAATCGCTTCGCAAACAAAACTCTTTGGTTGCAAGACATGATAATTGCTCCACGTCCGAAACATATTGTAACATTGCAAGGTTCATTTGACAAATGTTACATGTGATACATCAATTTCAGCAGAAAACGTAGATGCAATGGTGACATCTTGGAGTACGAACGCCCGAGCGCGTAGATTCAAAAACGTCTAGGGCAATCAGCGGTTATATACGTGTCAATCGAAGTGTTGTGTACGCCATATAATTGTCAACTCATCGACCCCGCATCATGGACATGCTGATCTTTAGTTGGGTAATATTTGTCGTAATGGTGTAGATTTGTTGTAGCATGCCAGTCAGGTAACAATAGCCACCCATCACACTAAGCCATCGTCCCGTTTTGCCAAGCATACTGACCTTTAAATTGCTTGCTGACCATGAAGTGCAATCATGTGAAATAAACTGAACGACGTCATATCCCTATGCTTAAGCGACTTTTTAGGAATACTAATTTTATCTCAATCAACTAATAAATACATAGAAAGCATTTGATCTGCTGTTTTGATAATTGAGAGTCTGTCATACCGTTGCAATAACAGCTATTTAAGTATAGTGAGAGAGCAAGTGCGATATGGAGATTAATCATTGTTAAGTGAATTGCAGAGCTTGGAGTATATTTAATATATAACGCCAGGTGAACACTTCTGATGTTCTATGGGCATAGCCAAAGAACCCCTCAACCTCTAAAACCGCCCATCAATCATGTGAATATGCGCATTGCACAAGTATTGCTTCTTGTCTTTGGAAAGCGCAGATCTTAAGCTTCACGTGATTTTATTATGAAGACAAATAGCAGATAAATAGCATCAAACCATCCACAACCCCTTCTGTTTTTATTCTTAGGGAGTCACATTTCATAATCAGTGATATATCTATCATATATGCGGCTGCGGAACGCCAACATAACTGGTTGGATTCGTATATTTGTTTGAAGAACGTAAAAAGGCGGTGGCTGACCAAACCATGATTCATTTACAAGCGAAGGATCTAAATCATTTGTTATCCACCACGCAAAAACGCAAAAAAAAAAGTTGCATAAAATGGGTTGCTAGCACCCCGACGTCTATGCATAGCATTACGTGTGATGGTTGTGTTCTTCTAATTGCAGCCTTCTTCTTTGCAACGTCATCAATACTACGCCATTTGCGTTAACGGAAAAGTGGAGGTGTCAGATAATATGTATGGAATTTAGTCACTAAGGCTATGCAGCAGCATTAAGCATTATACTTCAGTTCGTATAGAATTTCATCTGTATAACTGTGTTGCGAATAACTAAGCATCATTGCTTCTATTCATTAGACACCCATAATAGGGAGAGTGAGACTGTCGGATAATATATACGGGATTTTATTAATAAGCCTGCATAATCTATGGCGTAAGCCACTGTTCTGTTGTGAGTTGACGCAGCTCGCATATCCCAGACTTTGCTAGACAAATTGGCAATTAATGTTGTTTTCGCATTCGAATCCCATGCCTTCCACGAAGAGGTGTAACGTTTCAAAGAATATTAATACGTCTTTGTTTGAAAGCCGGTACAAAACAGTCTAAAATTGTTTTCACTACACCGCGTGGGCAGATGCAATGCATCTTCAATATCATAATTTCAACTGGAGTTCGTACATATCATAGTAGAACACATCTTAACATCACGGGCAATGATATGCTTAAACGGTACATTTCAACTACTATTCTACTGCAAAATATATAAGAGCGCAGCATTCCGCCAGCTGCCCGTTTGCTATTTTTCACAAACTACAAATGAAATTAAAAGCTTACTGCTCTTTTGACGATGTCCCATCGGTACAGAAGGAACATCTTTACTGATGCGGACGATTTTAATATAAACACTCACTCCTAGACTACACCTATGTAATGAATAATCATTCTATGTTCTACTCACTTAACCGTGTATTAATATCCATAGAAATTATTCCAATTAAGTAAATCATTATCGGACATGAGGTGTGGTTTTCTAGATGGATTGTTGCAGCGCGTCCTGAAACACATTGAAGTTGGCAATTGGTTTGCATACAAGATGAACAGAATAATACAGTTGAAGTTGCGCCGCAAAGTCAGAGAAGAACTAACCACACTTGTGTCGATTAGTATAGCTAAGCCTGCTGCACTCAGTATTATAAGTCAAATATAGTATTACAATCCAACTTTAATATTCGTCCAAGGGCCGTTAGATTGGTAAAAGATTATCTATGTGCAAAGCAATTTGCGTGACGTCTGCTAACAGCTTATGAAATAAACCATAGATAATTGTTTCACTGCCAATATATCGGACCCATGAAATAGGCTGCGTCTCCTTACCCTAAGCGAAGCTGCCTGCTCTGTGTGTCCTGGCTTATGTTGCCATTCTCATAACTTTTGTGCTAGTCAGGTTTGCCAGCCTTGAGTATTTATCATCCGATTTCCCGGTTACAACATTCTTGCATCGATGACTGCAGTTCATCTAAGACTGACATTCAAATGGTCATTAACATTTCTCATATATGATTTACCATTAACGATGCTGATATTGCTCCACTGAAATAAGACCAGGGTGGTATTAAAGGGTCTCAAGAAACGCATTAAGTGTTATTAATTAGTAATTGATCAAATCGACAGCTACAATACAACGAACAACATTAACGGCACCATTCAAGGATGGTGCAGCGTGCAGATCATCGACGGTCACAGGCACCAGTTCATCTTGCTCTCAAATGTTAATTTTACTTATGAAATTATACCCATGGTTGTGCCGATCATTTTTTCTCATAGTTAAGACGATTTAACCGATGTGTGCGTTTAACGGCTTCTTCGGATGAATGATGCATGTTGCTGAACTTGCTGCTCGTTGGGGAAAATCATGATCCTATGGTTTACTCGATTGCAAATCTTCTAATTACATATGCTCCCGGACTTCAAGCTATGTGATTACAGTATATCTGTTACCCTGAAACACACCAGCGTGCTGCTGTCAACGACCGAAAGACATGTTCTATCAAGTAAGTTAACGCCACAGTCGATTAAATTTAATATGACTAACAATATTTTTCGTATCCATAAATTATTGAAACTCCGACGAAAACATTTATTTTACCAATTTTTGACCTTTTGGTTCAAATGAAAAGCTTTCATGAATTAAAATGTGTTGCTTCGATTGATCTTATAAGTGTATGCACTCCAAATCAATTATAAAACAACTTGTGATATGTAGTTCTATGAAACCAATAAACGCTTAATAGCCCAATAAAATGTCGAGTAAAGCAGTAAATATTAACCATGGTGTTGTCAAAGAACTATTGCGTCGCCAATATTCTTATCTTTCGATCACTTATTCAAGAACTGTCCAGAAAATATTTGGTAATATCCGGATATATATTGGCAGCACATAACTGCAATGATATTTTCTAAAGATATACGGTCATTTATCAAGTGTATGTAAGCAATCTGATGTCTGGAATATCTGTAGGCTGGATTATCATTGGCTGCGAAAATGCGCAGTAAGGCCTTTTATTAGTATTGTGATCCATAAAAGTGTTATTTAACAAGGGTAAGTGTTCATTTGCTCGCAAAATCAAATGCTGCAAATCGCCAACAAAGACAAATGAAGGTCAGATAATTCATTAATCTTTTCGCATATAGCAGGGCGGTGGTGATTGATGCATTAGAATATAAACATCGAGTGTGTTAGCGTGCCCCATCGCTACGTTCCTGAATACAGGTTTCCCAATCGGTTGTGACCTTGTGCCATTGCAGATAATATCAGTCCACAACTTCGTTTAAATGCGTTGCTGTTTGCTTAATTCACGTGACTAAATCATTATCATTGCATTAGCCCCTTCGGTTCCTTAAATTGTAACCTTTATCTCAGCTATAACGCCATACAATGAGAATGGGAGAAAGACTGTTTCTTATTGTCTGAATTGTTCTTAACAGTCGGGAAGGTGATATATTCAATTATTTACGTATTGCAAAGGATTGGATATTTAAGGTGCCTATAAGTCGTCCTATCTATTATGAACGATAACCCGCATGCATAGCAATCAGGTGTGCTTCAGCCGCTATTATTTACGTTGATTCTGACTTCAATGCATATATTTGGAAGATATTTGCAACGAACAGGTGTGCGTTGGCAGTTTGTTTGATTTTCCTTGTGCCTAGTATCACCATGGAGTACAGAAAATACATATCCAATGACCTGGCACTCTAATGCACTGTGAAGTTGCGAACGGCCTTATTTGTTACATGTTTGCTGGGAGTAAGGAATTTCGTGCTATCTTGATGCAAAGTCAAAAATGCTACCGACAATTATTGTACCAAAGGAAAACTCACTTATATTTTAGGTAGATTAAAAGACAATTTCGGTTTATCTCTAGAAATAAAATGGCGCTGGCATCGAGGGCTATGTAAGTACTGCTGAAAACGTAGCATCCAATAGTTTTCGATTAAACAAACTGCCTTAATGCCTGTTCGCGCCAAGTTCACATCAAAGCAAATAACACATATTGGATTTCAAAACAACCAGACAATCGAATAAACACGAGCCACATTTGTATATTCACAAACATGGTTGAATTTAGGGTAATTGTTAAGATCACATCCCCTGCATAAAAAATACATTCATAACATTCCATTTTACCCATTTCTACTTAGCGGTCATTAGTTGAAAATTCTTGGAGCAATTACAAATGTAAAAAGGATGGTGCTACCTGCTTTTGTACTGAATGAATGCTTTGGATTACATGGAGTCCTTCCAAGTCTGCAGAAAAGAAAATCATTTCGCGAACAGATGTTCTGATGACAGCTCAAAGCAGATGGGATTCTACTCATTGGCGTTTTACTTGCATTATGCCAGCCCAATTGCAATGTCAACCGTGTTGCCATATCGGATTGAATTGCTCTGCTCTACCATTCATAGTAGTGGTCGATATTTACACATCGCCTAATGACAACAGCTATTAAGTCACAAGAATTCCAAATTAACCAATGAATAATGATCTTGAAGGTGAAATAAAAAAAATTTAGTTTCCTTTTCGCCGTATCCTCCAGAATATTACTGATATCAGATTTCTTCTGAACACTCTATCTTTGGACGTAATATTCCGTGATTTCGTCCCCGGATATTGCCTAACATTTGATTGACAACCCTTCGTCTACAAGGGCTCCATTTCTAAGCACTTTGGTGGAGCAATTGTTTTAGAATAATCCTTACGTTATTACTTATTGCTATATTGGTTTAATTGGCTTTTATATTAACTATTATTTCAGGACGGGATCGTTAATGCAAAGCTCGCTAGGATGAGTTGATAGCTTTGCTAAGAGGGCTCACTCACGCCTTCCACTCGAGGAAATATGTAAAGACGCCCCCTGTTAGCCGAAGCGTATTGTCATAGTGTCGTGTCATAGCGTCTTTTAAAACCACATGGAATGTTCTGTTTAATTTGGAGCTCTAGTCACTTAAGATGACTCCATATCTTTAACAGCTACCGAGTCCCAGGACGTTGGATCAACAGTCCCGTTTGCTTTTATTGATTTCATGGTATCGTCGCCTGATGACGGAGGTGTCTTTCGTGTAATGTCATAATCGTCACGCAGCTAAGCGTAGCTATGAACTCTTTGATCGAGAATTTCACATGCCAACCAATTTTAATGTTGACCCAAGGCAAGTTTTCTCGCTCCATATAGTTATTGACTGTCCAAACATACCACTCTCGAACGATCGAGAACTCTGTTAGAGACGAACTGATTTCGATAGGTGTACTCCAGACCGGGTAATTTATCAAGTTGATATTTATTCAATGGTGTACTTTTTATTTTCACTATTCATAAGCTTATTGTTTTGGCAGCGGGAAGGCTATGCGAAACGACATTTGTCCCGCTGTAATCAATTGCAGTGACGTCAGCTCAGTATTCCCATGTGCTTCGGTTTGTGTCACGGAAGCGCCACCTTACGATTCCAATGTATTATAATGAGGGAAGCGATCACAACAGAGACTTTCAAAGTGAACCCTCGTAGCATTTCATGAATGCTTGACATCTAAACCATGATGTAAATGGTATATTTGATTGAATGTACCAATTCGAAGTTCGACCTAATGCATAATTTCTACCATTATTGTTTTGATATCGGAGAACTAATTGTTACGAAATTTAATTGGCTGTAGCGCTCAATTATTTGATAGAAAATGTACAATCATTCATTCGTTGACATCAACGCTTCTTTGTGTTTGTGTTCTAGTGTAACAATTATCAATTATCAACTGTGTTTGTTTTCTAGTGTAATAATTAGCAGTTATCATTTAGCTTGACGTATTTGGGCATATAAATTTAGAAGATTCATAATCAATACGTTCTGTGTGTTGAATTATACCCCTGACAAAGCCTTTGAGTGAACACAGTAATTCAATAGGCGGAACAACGAAGAGTATAGATATCAACTTAATTAGCTACATTTTTATAATATAATTTGATAGCACAAGGAGCTTGTGGCTAACGTTACCAATAATGGTTACCTGTGACAGTCGATCATTTTTCACCGTAGGCTCATAACATGGTCTAGCGAACCGAATAAACAAAAGGTGACGTGGATGAAGCCATAAGCATAGTACATATATACAGCTGTTGTGCTTCGGTAACATACGATAATTCCATGTGTTAAAAATATTTGCATTTGGCGATAAGACAAATGGTTTCTCTCATGAGTTAAAGGTTTACCCCGTAGCTGACGTTTAACTTTAGACGTTACGCAATTTGCTCAGCGGGTAAATCACCATTTCACAGTATTACTGCACGCTAGAGAATACCGAGGCCGCATTGTAATGTAAAACTTTACATTCCATGTAAATATGAGTCAGTACTTCACGTTAATGTTAGCCGTTTTGCTCGATCGCTAGCGCAGGCGCGACAATCTCATACGGTACAGTGTCACAGAACGCAGAATAACAATCCATCTTGAAATCCTCACCTAACGTCCGATAATAAATCACGTTAATAGACTAATATTCATGTATAATAGACACTGTTGCAGCTAGCTGAACACAGGAGAAGTCGTGGAGCGAGAGTTTCTATCATAATCGTCCTTTGAGCTTCTAAGTGAGTACCAGTATTCCATGGGAAAAGATCAGAATTAGTAATACGCTGTCCGAAATTGCACAATGTCTCGTGGGCTTTTTCCACGACAAATATACAGAGGAACGATGATTAAAAATTGCCGTCTTTGCATCAACCTGTGATTAAATCATGTACACATCAACTCGACCAGGTGACAATTGTGTGGTTGTTACCAAGACAGCATTTCAGCAAGCATAAGAATGTAGCCATTAGAACAAAAACAGTTTATATCAAAGATGCATGACATCTTCCACATCAGTTAAACAAAAGCAGTAACATCAATGGATTTTGGCTATTATTTACCAAAACTTCAAACCAAGACTGAAACATATTTTTTTGTACTGTATGACAGAATTTAGCAAGACATGAGATGAGAATGTAAAAACCATTTAGTTCCTATTGTCCAGCAAAGCCTGTGACATATGCGAGGTGTCCGCTTACAAAAGAGGAGTAGGTAAATTGACTGTTCTACTTTTTCTATGGAAGATGTTTTATAGAAGAAAGCATTGGTGCATATCTATTTAAATCTTAGCTAAACTGTTGGGATGTTATTTTAACTAATTATATCAAGCTCAGTTCTAATGCACTTTCGTATACCGCATCTGACAACCGCATTTAATATCAAAATTAGAGACTAGATGGCTTTTTTGGGTATGCCAATATAACATCAGCAGTGGAAACCTAAATTATCATCATAACACATTAACTGTTTGCTTAGCATTTCACTGAACAATGTCATATATTTGCATATATATATATATATATATATATATATATATATATATATATATATATATATATATATATATATATATATATATATATATATATATATATATATATATATATATATATATATATATATATATATATATATATATGACTACTTAAACTCAGCATAAGTTAAAAGTGTAACGTCTTAAGCTCAGTGTTTTGTTATTTGTACGGATGCGTGAATAAGATACTGGTGCTTAATGGTAGCAGTAACATGACGAAAGAATACTTTATACAAAAAAATGGTGCCTCCGCTATCGATCTTTTTTGCTCGTTTCGTACACATTTTTGGTCAGCAGGCACCAAGATTATTAGCGTACTATCAAGGAAACTAGCCATGACAAATGCCCGGTTTTTGTGTCGAAAATTTTGTTCTACAGTACCTTTGATCATAACGGACAGTTTAATGGTGGTCTTAACGTGCAGTAAAATTGCAATATCCAGTTGGTATAAACGGATTGTAAAATGGCAATTGAAGCAAAACGAAAGCATTCATAAGGCAGTGCTTCTACAATGCGTATGATGCATAATTCTAGATTTTGACGAAGCTATGCTGCTGTTTATACGAAGCCGACTCTTCAATCCAAATAAGGTGACTAATATACTTAAACAGGAATTATCCTATCATTAAATATTTCCACTGATTCACGATCACTACATGTTTATTCATGGCAATGACTATGTTGCGTTATTTTAGTAAATGGTCTAACTGCCATAACCAAGCACACATAAGTTATCGATGCAAATGAGCTGCAGCTCACTTCATAGGGACAGGAGATGTGATAGTTCAAGAGCATACGGATAAATCAAACAAACATAGCGTTGACATATTGTTGAAGAATGCAGATATTTTGGGTGGAATTTCGGACGCCTCTATTGGCACAACATGCAGGCCAGATGATAACTGTAAAAGGTGGCTCGGTGAGGTTTTTCAACGCACTCATATCAATACATGTGTAAAATTGACCTTTACATTGAACACTTGCTCCATATATATATTATATGCGTTAACATTAATGCACATTTTTCTTCAAGGTTGGTATTCAGAAAGATAAGCATACCCTTCCATGTCTGTTGTAAAATATCCGCCGAATAGTTCTCATAATGGTCCCCCAAGTTGGTTGATTGATGTAAACAGAGCAAACCCAGATTGAGGAACGCCTCGTTAAAATATTGGAAGTAGTTGGTCACATACTTTGATATTGTCAGCGACACAGCATTTGTATTAAAAACTAATTCCATCCAGGGGGGTACTCTTGTAACTCCTCCACCCATTTCTCATAACTTGAATTGGAGAACATGCGAAGATATTCAGAGTGATAAATCATGCAGTAAATTTGCTTGGGAGTGATTTCTACAAACGAGTTTATACCGGCAATACATAACTTCTCTTCGTTCAACATGGTGTATGGTCACTTCCTTATGTTCAGTTGAGGGGCTTTGTCAACAAACGTACTTTCACGAAAGAAGTCCAACGCTGCGTCCTAAGCTCTGATTTAAAATATGAAAGGTCTACAGTTTTAGCTTTGTTGTGTGCAAGCAGCTTTTCATTAAGAATTTTTGTTATTGATTGGCACATACTTTGCTTACTGATGATGTTATTTTCGTACTTCTGCGGAATACAAGCTAAATATGTCAACCACTGGGTAAATACATCGCAGATTTCTTAGACATCTTGAAGAAATGAATAATATTTAGACATGCCTCTCTGGAGCGGACGAGTTCTCTCGTGGGTATTCCGCATTTGTTCCTTGTAAAAGTTATCATAGACATAGCTATCATCAGCTAAAAAGGACGAACGAGGAGCAATAAATTGAGAGATGGAATCTGCGCAGACGTCAGAGATTTGTAAGATGGAACGGAGATCCTACGGAATCATGCCCAATTCCACATAACTGGCCTATCAACGCAGCCATGTTTGACACCTGGTACCATCATCATTATCGTATTTGATTCTACAGCTTCTAAGGTTATTTTTAGTACCTAAATATATTGCACTAGTCGGTTTAATGTGACAATATGAGCCACATGATTTAGAACATGAATGGAGTGGGGCAGTTAACATATCAAACATAGGACTGTGATGGTGGCTGAAGACGCGCTGCGGCGCCTTCTTGTGATAGAAATTCTGTCGACAGGTGGCTTGGTTGAGGAGGTATTGGCTATTAGAGGCATGTCGCCCAGCGAGGGCAATCTAGACGGGTCGTGCAGCTGGACCGACTATTGATGATTGGGCGGCTCAAACTTTTGCATCTGCATCTAGCAATAAGAATTTGTAATATGACCCGTCAGAATGATCCTATCTCTAATATTCCTATATCATACAGGGCAAAGTGGTACCGTATTCGCGGTTAAAGCTAGAAACGCCAACAGCAACGGCGATGAACATTTAATTATGCTTCCGTAAATTGAGGTCAAGGCCACGGGGAGCATTTCCTATTATATCAGCAGGAAAGGAATGAAATATGTGAAACTTTAAAATCAATGAACAAAGATGTAACACGAGTATTGTCTACAGGTAGTATGATAAGACGCAAACATTTTTGCGAATATTCTTTGTTAAGAGTTAAATGTATACCTTGGGCATTTTAGCAGGCATATGATGACATATTTCAGTGACAATATAAAACTGGTCTTTCGCCCAGTTCATCTCACAACGGATCAGTTCAGCAACTCCAAGCCTATGGAATCAACCACCCAGCATGGATGCTAAAGTTATAACTCATTTTAGTCGATGTGTTGTCTTTGTACGATCGTTTATGTTTTGAAATTGGATCAGAATTGTATTCTGGGCACTTGACCCAAAATGCATCGCATCAAATAAACATAGAATATATGTGCACTATATATGCAGCTCAATCCAAAGTCGCTACATCAATTCCCTGATGTCACGAAACTTAACAATTCGGCTATCAGGCATCCATTATTCGGTGGTTGCTGCTTGCTGCTTCCATTAAGGTGACATACGGCGCTCATTACAGCCGTGCCATAAGAAGCGAAAGTGACAAAATGTCCTTCACTTGCGAGTGTCTTGTGATTTGCGACTTCATTCCTCAATTAATGTGAATAATTAGCTCTTGATTTAGGCGACTGCAATATGTGCATTTGCACTTAATAATTGCACAAACATTTGTCTTAGAGCGACCGTTTTTATTTTATGCGAAGTTTGCAATTAATTGTCGTTATGCTACATGAAGTTGTCATGCGTCATTTGGAAGCATTGAGGAGGAAGCTAATCAGATACGGCGCAGTTGTCACAGGACATGTTTCTACTAACGACTTTAATTGTCTGCCTATTAAGCGACCGAACATTTGATAGTTTTATTTAAAATGATAGCGCGAGGAGGTGCGTCTTGAGCGTGCCAGCAATATTAAGACGCCATGTGCAGCGTAAGCATATTACTTCCTATGGGCATTTAACAGACGCACCTTGTCTTGCTTCCAACCACAAACTGAGTTCATATAGCATATAGAGCTATTTAATCTGGGTTCACGTTTTCTGTGAGCGACTATTTCTGGCTCTTTCACATATTTTACTTATGCAGTATTCGTGTCTGGGTGGTATCTGGTATAGATGTCAGGCATGCTTATTTAAAGAATAACTAAGTAGATGATTCATAAGTTTAAGGCATTTAAAAAGCCCAGATGCCAGTCATCTAAAGTCGTTATCTTGTAAGGAAATGCAATAACAACCCTTTGTTGATAGGTTCATGACGGTTTTCTAGCGTGATTTTGTAGCCCTATATTTAAAAGTGTCATGTCAAAAAGACTATTGCAGTCATAATTTCTCAGTGTGTTTCCCCGCGTTTTCAGCCTCGTCTGGTAGCTCATCCAGCTTACGCTCCCGACTGGCTATATTGTTTGTCTATTTTGTAAGCCGCGCTGGATTGTTGACCAGTTCACCCTTATGGGTCTGCATATACTTGTCAAGCCCTATAAGCTCGAGGATGGGAGTTCCCCATCTGTTTGTGAACCTAGATCTTCTATGTATAATCACGGCCAAGGCTTTGTATGTGACCTTGTTCGGCTAAAACATCGTAATAGTCATCGACAGCACCTATAAAGAGTCAGACTCCCTGTAGTAATATATTGCCGTCCTCGTTTGGGAGAAGGTTGCGCGCTACAGTAGCACCAGGGCCGTTGTCATTGAAGTTAGTCTCCTTCATGTCCACCCTTCCAGTGTCCCACTCCCCAGCTCCTTCGGTGTCAAATGTTAGGTTATCACAATCCATGTTACTGTATTAAATATATATTCGCTATGATTTAAAACTCAACATGACAAGTACTAACGGACGCAAACTAAACCCATGCAGCTGGATAGGCAAGGCACCAAACTTTATGCCCGTGCATGTCTCTAAAATATCATCGCGTACATCACAGAGAAAGAATTAATTCCCGACGCCCACAATTTGATGATTTGTTTAATCTCTAACGGTGAGCTGCCATTCACAACGAAAGTATGGGTAGAAGCATACCGAGACACAATTATCATCCCAAGCGTATTGTGGTCGCATATTTAAGCTACATTAATATATAGTTGCTATAGTTAAATGTAAGTAAGAATACAACATGAGGTCAGAATGAGGTGTGACAACGGGTTGCTAATCTCGGGGGACCATTTCCAAACCAGGCATGGATTATGGGGCAACTCGAGTTTCGATACGTGCCCTCACAGTGAGTTAATCGACGCCGATCCTTAAGAAAGTTCACCTGCCAAGCCCTGTGTTTAAGACATCGAAATCCCCAACTGCAAATTCGGACCACAGCACTGAATAAGACACTCTCTGATTGGATTATCTTTTAGTAATATTACGCTGATAGAACGTAGTGCGAATGGAATATTCTACTTTTCTGTGCTAGATTCGGAAGAAAAAAATATAAATTTCCATCACGACTTGGGAATATATAAACAAAATATGCATTTCATATCGAATGACTAAATATAGAATATAATTAAAACTTTCAGGTCAGGGGTCAGATGATTGTATGTAAATGCGCCGAATGAATGACTCGCTCATTTCAAATTCAGCCGTCAGTTGGATCAGACGTAGTTGATAAGTACTTGTGGAAAACATGGACTTTCCTCGGATATTTCATGTGAGTCTAATTTATTTGTTTTAACAACGGTTGTGCTCGCCTATTGATTGTGTGATTGTATCTTATGAAATATACCGCATAGTTTGAGATAATTGACTTTCCCTTTATCTCTATTTTTCTCAAGTCCTAAGAAATGTGAATATTTTCACCTGCCTTGAAAGATTTCTTGTAATAGGTATTTCATTGAACTTTTCTACTAACGAATATCTCTTTTCTGTGTTTAAACAGTCGTTGAATGTTCCCAGTCGTATCATTTAATTGGTTTACACGATCCTTCGTTGCGCAATACACAACAACATTTCGTGTTTACTTTGAAGTCGATAATTCAATAGCTTCTCCGTTTAATAATTGGAATTTCCTTAGTGCAACTGTTATGATATTAATCTAGCTCTTTTGACTTTTGAAACGCTCCCCCTCTTTTCCATTGTCAGCGCGACATGTTTCACTAGCCCGGGTCAACCTCTACCCTTAAGACGGTGGTGTGACCCTGATAAGTAGACCTGGCTGGTACCTTTTCCCATTGGCCTATGACCCTTCGAGCCCACGCCCCATGTGAGCTGTTGGGGTTGACCTTTGTGAGGGGGGACCGGCTATACCTGGACCAATGGGAGGCCAGCTGTGGGTGTGGTTCCGAGCGTAATCCAATGCCGGAACCCCGATAAAATAGCTGGCCTCGCCGAAATTCAGGGAGAAATACCTAGCAAAGAGAACAAGATTCTGACCCGAGATTCCAGAGAAAGCTTATAAGCTAAACTCGAATAAACCTTAAAGAACTCAACTCCTGGACTCGTGTGTTTTCTCTGGCTAGTGTCCCCACTCAAGCAATTACAAGCAGCTACAATATTCCTACATACGAAGGAGCGCGCAGAAATACGAATAACCAAGAAATATAAGTATAACAAGAGTATAGCTATATAAGGAGGAAAGATAGTTGTAAGAAGTGGTGTGAGAGTCTGGATATTTGATAACTTCCACTGTTATCAGATCACAACTTCCCGGTACAAAGCGCTCTACTACATGCTCCTTCGCACAGGAAAACAGCTGACAATTGCTACGCCGAGAATTCGCACGAATCCAAATCCAACCATGTCGCAGAGTAGCAGCAGCGATAGCGGACACCGCGAGACAACAAACGCAGAGGAGAGACAGGCAAACCAAGATGCGACGGCCGTTACAGACATGGCAGCCGTCATTACCGGAGCCTTCCGCCTCCTTGCCGACAACCAGGTATCGGCACACGAAGCAACTCTGCACCAGCTTCAGTCATCCAAAAAGAGCCCCTCCCTGCCCGACCGGATGACCTACGAGGGAAAGTCAAAGGAAAGCGTGGAGGATTTTCTCCATAGATCCATGACTTATATGAAGCTAAATTAGGTACCTAGCGAGCTTCAGGGTATTGCCCTCAGCACCGGACTCACGGGAAGGGCGTACAACTGGTACCGTTCGTTATCCACCGACGTTGCAGAAGATGTGAGCCGACTGACCACGGCAATGCGCTCACATTTCGTCAAGGAGGAGCAGCGAAACCATCTCTCTTGATTGTTCGACCGCGAACAAGGCAAACGAGAATCCGTTGAGGACTATGCGAAGGACCTCACGGATGTCTTATCGCGCACCATTACGGATGAGGCTGTGCGAGTGCAGCTTTTCACAAAGGGTTTCCGCAAAGAAATCGGTACTTGGGTACACCAATTTGACCCCAAAACCCTCGTCGAGGCAGAATAAGTGGCTCGCCGCTTCGAATCATCAACCCCGTCGGAATCGGACATGCTTACGCGATTAGAGACCATCATGCGAGGCTCATCTCTTCCCCCACCACCTTCTCCACATGAACGAGATATAAACGACGTCAAAGAGCAAATGCGTCTCCTACAGCTTTCCATGGCTCCGAAACAGGTAAGTTTTGATGATAGAGGACGTTCCCCTTCAACAGACCGTTGTGACAAGAGATATCGGCGAAGCCCCTCATGCGGCAGCTATCCAGCTTATGACCGATGGGATGAGAGAGGCAGCAGACGCGCGGACGAAAGCCTCATACGGCCGCAACAACCACAGGCATCCGTCCGGAAGCCGAAATTATGTCCGGGATAACTCCCACAATCGCAACGGCAGCGGCCGACAATATTCCCGCGAAAACCGACCGATTGCCACTCAATGCTCCGTCTGCAACCGAAGAGGGCACTCCGAGAGGAACTGCCGGCAGCAAATCTGCTGCAGGTGCTATAATGTCGGACACCACAAAGAGCAATGCCGCGCTAACATCAACCTCTCCTGCTCCATATGCAGAAAGCTAGCGCATGCTAGTTCTACCTGTCGCTTCCATGGAAACTAGCATCGCCCGTTGCTTACTCTGTGAGTAACGGGCCAGACCTTCAAGATGACAACATTGGAACTACAACGGCCATTGGTAAGTACGGCACTCACATTTTACACCACAGTGAGTTGACTATAACGCTATCAAATAAGCGATAAAAAGCTAAAGTCGACTCAGGAGCTGATCTCAATTTCTTATCTGTAGACGTATTGGCCAAATTGCCACAAACATTACGGAACAGATTTAAGTCTAGAATAAGCAAATGTGTGTGTAACTACTCTAGGTAACATTACCTTACCATTCTATGTACATAACCAAAGGTTATCAGCTGATTTTGTGGTATTGAGCGACTCTCACTCCCCAATTTACTTAGGCATCCCATTTCTAAAGAAACATTCAGCAGTAATGAATTTCGGAGCCGGTACCATTTCATTCACAACCAATATTCCTGTACACTTAGCACAGAATATTACTATTGATCCCTTTTCTGAAATTATATGTGCAGGAAATCTTTTCCGTAAAACTGAAAGCAAAACAACAGGGGAATGTTCAGTTCTCCCGCATTTGAATGCCAAAGGTATTTTGTTAGTCCCGCAGCAGTAACCGTTAATGACAACTGCGTGCCAGTAAGGTTGTTTAACACTACCCCCGTTGCAAAGTTCATTACCAAGGGTGAGAGAATTGCCACATTTGATCGCTGGGACAATGATGTAGAAACCTTCCAGTACAAAATAGATGACAATATGAATGCTAGTGAAGGTGAGTATGTTAAATTGAATGCATGTCATTTACCCTCACAAGATACTAGCCTTGTACCAAATGTAGACTGGAGCCAGTCTCAGGTAAGTGAAATTGAGCGCCAACAGCTTAAAGACCTGGTAGCAGAATTCGCCGACTGTTTTGTCAATCCAATAACCAAGGAGTTAGGGTTGACCGATAAAACTTCGTGCAAGATTGAGATTCTCCCGGGCTCTACTCCTGTTCATAAGTATCCCTATAGAATGGCGACCCAGGGCAGACAGGAAATGGACAAAATCATCGATCAACAAATTCAGCAAGGACTAATCGAGGAAGCTCACGACGGAGCCTAGGCATCGCCGGTTCTTTTAGTTGAGAAAGCCGATGGTGGTCTAAGACTTGTAATTGATTACAGAGGTCTTAATGCGGTAACCATCCCTCAAGTTCTTAGGATTCCCAGGTTAGATGAAGTGTTAGATTGTGTAGGTGAGAACAAACCCAAGTATTTCTCAGTTCTTGATGCACTCAAGGGTTCCATCAAATCCCTTTAGATCCAGAGTCCAGGGATAAAACTATCGAACGATGCCCCAGGGCATACGGAACGCGCCGAGCGTGTTTCAATCCCTCATTGACTCTTTGTTGCGTAACATACAATACAAATACGTCATGGCATACATCGATGATATCTGTTGTTTTTCGCCCACATTTGACTTGCATCTTAAACATCTCCGGGAAATATTTGTACGGTTACGCAATGCAAACCTGAAGCTACACCCAAGAAAATGTTCGTTTATAAGTCCCCAGATAGTAGTTCATGTTTTAGAAAAATAACACGGATCGATGAAGTGGCCAAGCTGTGTGTGCAAAATTACCTTATTATGATTCTGGCAATAGATGCCCACGAAACGCAACCCATTGTGTCCCCCAAAAAATGAAATGCACATTTTCTGCATTTGTGTGTGCGCAAGTGGCCTGCATTCAATATTCGTGCATTGTATGATGTCATTTGATTTGAATGCCATGCGGAACCGAGCCATCTTGGCCCAGCAGTGCTAGAGGATAGCCCCCAGCCCCAGCCGAAATTATTACCATCTCTCGGCTCCATGCGCAAGGGCCTCATTTACCATAACATTTTCCATTGAGTAGTAGCAGTTGGATGTAGAATTTCTTGTTCAACTTGTGTTTTGGGTTACAAGAGTTGTACAGCAAATAGTTACGCGAATCAGTCGGCTTGTAAAAACTAATCACTTGTTTTGCATCCGCAGCATGCCTCGGATGAATGTTGCAATCATAGCTTGCCGACTCATTGTCTTTGATTTAATGTCAAATTGATACCACATGGAACAAAGGATTCCAAATGCACTGCCAGGAATGCTCAAGTGTTAACAGAACGCTACTTGCCTTTGTACATTATGGCAATTATGGGAAAGAGATAAAGAGAGAGAAATAGAGATAGAGATAAGGAAAAAGAGTAAGATAGAGAGTGGTGGATATATATATAGAGAGAGAGAGAGAGAGATAGAGAGAGATAGAGAGAGAGGGATATAATCAAGAGAGTGTTTGAAATATATATATATATATATATATATATATATATATATATATATATATATATATATATATATATATATATATATATATATATATATATATATATATATATCTATATATATATATATCTATATATATATATATATATATATATATATATATATATATAGTGAGAGATCGCTAGAGTTATAGAGAGAGAAATTTAGTGAGTGAGCAATTGAGTGAGCGCGTGAATGAGTACTTGAGTTAATAAATGCGTGATTGGAAGAGTGAGTGTGTGGGTGAGTGAGTAAGAGTGAGTGAGTGAGTGAGTGAGTGAGTGAGTGAGTGAGTGAGTGATTGAGTGAGTGAGGGAGAGAGTGAGTGAGTGAATGAGTGAGTGAGTGAGTCAGAAACCACAATCCTGTGTCTGGCGGTCCTTTATGTATGTGACTAGTACTTAATGCGTATTCAGTTTCTGTGCGTGGTGAATCTGTTCAAATTGATGCGCTATAAATACCGTTTGCGTAATATGATCCTTACGGTGCACTTTTGAAATATTACTGTCGCAAAACGGATGGTACCAAGGCATCAATGTTCAGTACGGCCCTGAGATATTGCGGATGTAAATAGCAATGATAGAAAATTAATGTTATGGTCATAAGTTGTGGCAATATGCTTATTAATGTCATACTGTGTATTCAATGCAAACCATACTATATAAAATGGTATATCCGGGAGCTAAGCATAGATATCCAACATAATCTGACGCTGTACTCGGCCTTGACGCCCGTTTGCAGGTCGTTCTGTCATATGACAGGAATAACATCCTTTAATTGATATCCTTTGTGCATTTGTCAAAGCCACCCATTTGACTTGAAGGAGATTGAGTTACAATAAAGGCCCCATGATTCAGACACACACGGGTGGATGTGTGAATGCGTTAATGATGCTAACATAACAGACAAACGGCAAAGATGGGGAGTGTGGACGTGTTTCTGTACATTCTTGTCATGGTAACGTTGGCGGGAGGGATACAACCGTGTCCCGTGGAGTGCAGCTGCTCAGCAGAATCCAATCCTGACATGGCAACGTGCCTTGTGAACGGAACCATCGACTTTCTCGCTAACTTGTCTTCAAGCATCACTCACCTTAAAATCGTTTTGCCAGGTCCCACATCGGACACCGAAGTTATCCTTAGTCCTGATTTCAACCACTTGTACAATCTTCGAGTACTTCTGTACGAAAATGAAAATTCTAGGATGTATTCGTTAGCATACCTCATGGTGATTGGAGGAAGGAGTTTGAGTAACTGCACAAGCTTGACAACAGTCGCTAGTACGGCGCATGCGCGGTATGAACCGGACGCGTTTTACAATAACAGCCAGTTGACTCATCTCCACGTTGAAAACACAGCCATGAATTGGGAAGAATTAGCCTCTCTCAGCAGCACAAGTTTGTCACGGCTCAGACAACTACGCACCCTCATTATCTCGAATCTTGGATTAAATTCCACTTTTAATGAAACGGCTTTGTTCAAGCCAAAAAAGTACTTTGGATTCCTATCAAATATTTCTATCCAGAGCTTGAGTCTATCCAATAACGCCATTCACACGTTGGATAGCGATTTTTCATCTTCATTCCCTCACCTGCAATATTTGGATATGCGGTACAATATGTTACCGTGGCCCATCGAGCGAACTGCGTATATTTTAACGCTTAGCCTCAATGCATACGTGCCAAATATTGATTACTCCAACCAAGGTAGGTGCAGATATAATACGCCAAGTCTCCGTTTTGAAGATTATTCCAAATCTCGTGAGAGCAAGATTACACCCACGACATGGCAGGAACCTTTGAGGGCGATAACAGGGCCACGAGTACCACCTGCAAATGAATGTTTTCTGGGTTTTCCCCTACCGTTAATGAATATTGAATATTTACGAATCTCTGACGTAGCGCTAAATCCTGGGGTATACAGCAGAAGGTTATTTGATCAACCTAACATCTGTTTCTCTACACCAAACAACATAACTTATTTTGACGCGTCCGCTAATACACTCTGGATGGGGAAACTCTCGAACATTACACGAAATATAATGGTGTTTGGATTAGATAAATTGCAGACATTGAATGTTCAAGACTGTGCAATCAAAAACTTTGCATATAATTTGTTTGATGCACTACCGAGTTTGAAAACTTTACTTATGGGCAGTAACAATCTTGGGAAATTAGTTGAAGCTTGGGATTTTCATCTTACCAACGCAACCCCCTTGGGAGTGCTGGACTTTTCTAACAACCGTATATCAAAGATCCCCTCTAACTCGTCTCTCCATTGGCTGACGAGCCTGACCAATCTAAACATGAGTGGTAACAATATGTCAACTTGGACGGTAAATGTATCACGACTTGTCGACCTTCAGTTGTTAAACCTCAGTGACAACCTCTTCATGACGCTATCACCGGCGGTACAAGAAGAACTTGATGCTCTTCATAAGGTACAGAAGACCAGGCTTAACTCGGGACTCATTACACTGGACCTCACAGACAACCCGCTCTCCTGTATTTGCTCGGATATTCACTTTGTAGATTGGTTTCTAAACACACAGGTTGGCTTTCATGGCCGCGAGCATTATGTGTGCACGCATCCCAGAGATGGCCCAGTATTCATGTCATCTATAGACCTGGACGAGTTAAACTCTTATTGTAGCAAAACTCGAACAACAGCCATCATTTTATCAGCGACCATGTCTGCCCTCGGAACGGCTATTATCGCCGGCTTCGTCGCTCTCTACTGCAAGCGATGGCACCTTCGTTATTGGTGGTACGTCACTCAAAAAGGCTGGCACAGGCTTCAGGGCTCACACGATCGACACGAGTATGATTTTGACGTGTTTGTTGCCCACAGCAACGAGGATGCTGACTGGGTACTAGGACCGATGCTTCATGAGCTAGAAACTAAATACGGCTTACGACTCTGTGTCTACGAACGAGACATCCTGCCAGGAGAAGTGTTAGTGGAAGCTATCTGTGACCGTGTTGAACGATCCCGCCACACACTCCTCGTCCTGTCTCCCAACTTCGTCGCCAGTAACTGGTGCATATTCGAGATGCACATAGCCATTACACAGCTGGCTGAGCACGGCAAGGATGTCATTGTGTCTGTCGTTCTGAAAACGCTGCCGGAAGTCACCAATGCATGAGACGCTCTTTAAGGTTTTGATGAAAAAAGTATATATTGAATGGACGGAAGACGAGGTCGGTCAGAAACTCTTCTGGGCGAAGTTAGCTAGCGTTCTCGGGGCCGATATCGACGAGGATCGTCAGCATGGTGTCCCATCATTACCTCGTGATGATCACAATGCTGACATCAGTAGAAGAAGTGTATATGTTTTTTAAAATGAAAGAGTATTTAGAATTGTGTTACAAATTATGTATAAATGGGGAAGTTGCTGCCTTATAGCCTGTACAAGCCTTGCAATTGTCACAACATAATAAAGGAATCTGTCATATTAACAAGGGTCATTTAGAAGAAGTATATATGTCTACAACTATTCAAGTGCAGGCATTGAATTCGTATTTTATTATATCATTACATATAATTCGAAAGTTTATTTAGAAGCGTATAACAAATTGAATATAAAAAGGGAAGTTGCTGCATGGTGGATACATAATACACTGCTAACTAACACCCGTTTAGCCTGTACCTTGCAATTGTCACAACATAATATTGAAATTGTTGGATCACAATAAAGCATTCAAAATAACAATATGAGATAATAACAATATGTACTTTAGCTATTCTAGAAATATATATTAAAAAAGTTTGAATGGATAGTGACTTAAGCATTGATAGCACATATTCTTAACCACTTTTACACCTAACGTTATGAAAACATTTCAAGCCAACACTTGACATACCATTAAACATCGAAAATCCCAGTGTCATGTAAGTCATAACTTTAGCTATTCTAGAAATATATATTTAAAAGAATCCAGTGTCATCACATTAAAAGACTCTTCGTTATGATGTGCACATATTCTTAACCACTTTTACACCTAACGTTATGAAAACATTTCAAGCCAACACTTGACATACCATTAAACATCGTCATAAAACTTTCATAATTCAAGATGATAACATCAGCACACCAAACATTGGATATCTGCTAAAATACGTATATTGAGAATCCTCAATTAACCAGATAGCCTATAGCCTTTTCAATAGCGGACATCGCCTACTGATCGGCTGATGCTGTGAAAGTTCAGCATACAATTATGCGATACATGAAAAGAAACGGATGGGGCCTAACTTTCGTTGAAACATAGCGAAAATATATTCCTTTTTTACACAAATCCAAAACGTAAAGAAATCAGTGCATCAATCAAATAGCATGGTAAATGGCATTCGTTTTGATATTTCGTGCACAGTTCCCAGAATATTCGATGATTTTGGCTAAAGAAATATGCAATCGTCTGGGAATCAGGAAATCATCATCATTTCAAAAACAAGATGAGGGATAGCGTGAATCTGAAGAGCAACAGGTACATGTAATGCAATGTAACAACTTGAATGATTCAGAGCTTAATTTAAGTCTCACTATTACCTCTTCAAAGGTTATTGATTAATAGCTAATCGTACTTTAACCACCCTGTGAGGCAGCATATTGTAAAGTTGGGCATTGACGTCCCGACCTTCCCGAATGTTCTTGTGTAACGGCGGCAATTGCGGTCCATCCTTTTGAGTACAAGGTGACAAGTTACTCAACTCTTAACGCTGACGTCAATGTCCTACTTTATCATAAATTAGTGAAAAGCGTGAGATACTCCATCGATGGCGTGTCGAGGAGTATTTGGCGAGTAATATCACGCCGAAATCTCTCTAATGTAGTCGTCCCTATATTGTTCGATTTCGCCCTGGTCGCAAAGGACAATTATTTCTAAAATCATAATTTTGTCATAAAACTTCCAGGTGCGAAACTGTGACGCATATAGGTTGGCCCCATGTCAAGTTGAAATCTTTTATAAGGAGCTCCCTTCTGGAACTCCTCACTCACTCCTCCGGACTCGCTCACTCCTCCGGACTCACTCACCCACCATCTTGAAGGAAACGTACAGAGTGCAGTCATTTGTTTAGAGCTCGGATTATATTTGGAAACGTGATACGAAACTTGAATTGGAAACCTCAACATTAATTGAAGGACTTGGAACTAATAACAATTACTCTGTGGCGAACTCTCGATTGAATTTTATTGAACATCATCAAGACGAGGAGTACAATTGCCCCGCCGGACTCGATCTAAGAATTTGTAAAGATTAACTCTCAACAAGAGGGAGACATCAATTTTACAATATGACACATTCCTGCCGTTAACCTCTTCAGCAATGGTACCTTCCAGTTAAGTCGATAAACTGCCTATAAAACGTTAGACTATGTCAGAAATTCTAATCCTCGCATATCAAGTGGCTAGCTTTGATAAGTGAATGTAGTGATTTATTAAGGGATGTTGTCCCCAAAGGGCACCCAACATAAAATGTTGGCCAGGTGGACCTGTATACAATGCAATGTGTCCCCATATACTTCTCTATTAGCACCAACGGACAATGGGTTCAATTAAGACTAGAGTACCAGCACACGAGCAAAAACCATCATTCTGGTATCATTACGTCGTACAATCATAGTGTCCAACCAAATAATACTCAAAAACACGACATCGTCATTTATTGCTGTGATGATTTGGTCATTTGCTTCTTTAGTATATTAAATAACGGGCTACAATTCAAAGGATAAAGAGTTTAGATAATAATGGACCAATAATTTAAGGTCTTTATCACTCTTGTCAGAAAGCAGTCCGTGAGTAAACATGTCAATCGAACACATAATGAATGATCGGTTCAGCTGCATGTTTATATTACTGACATTGTAGCATTTCTCATTCGACAATACGTGCTAGAATCCACGGCCTCATTTTATTACTCTGTCAACATCAGTTATTCCCTTCATCTAACCGTCGCATTATTATCTACTACACGTTTACAACGCAAACATTTTGGCGGTTTCATCACTAACAGGCAGGTCACAACCGGGAATTAAACTAGCACAACGAAACAGCGGATATTGGATGCGTTTGACAAGCTGTTGATTTTCGTATGTTTGTCAATTTTTGGGTCATGTGACTGAGAAAAAGCTTACATAAAGAGCAAATTCACTCCTGTTACTCTCCTGAGTCATTATGTTCACGCCAGGTATTTTTTGTTGTTTACTTGATTTCAAACCTGCCCTGACACGACGGATCAATGGGATGGCCCTGGACTACGTTAGTTAACGAGTGATGTCTAAGCATTTCCATCACCCACGTCCATCACCTTAGAGACCACATCGTTGTTGAAAGCAGCGTCTCACCTTAGTCATTTAGTTTACTTCTGTACCAACGGAAAATAGGAGCTGCTCGATTCAAATACAGATACAGTCGACCGATTGTTGCTGATTATTAACACTAAGACGACACATTTATTTTAGTAAGAACATAAACGAGCAACTCTTATTAATAAAATGGCACCATGGACGCACACAAAATGTAGATACGATACCATTTGAACGCTGAAAATCTAAAAATCAATGATACATCGTGTGGTAAAAATGGGTAATTATCTACGATTGATTGGCGCCAGGCGACAGGTAGTCATCAATTGATGGTTCGTTAGGTTATTCCATGCCATGATGACTATTCGCTATGCGGATATTTACAATAAGTATCAAATACATTTCAGCACATACACGCTATATTTGGCACATTTATGCAAAATCACTAATTGCAATGTAAGTCAAAGAATAATTCCGACAAAGACAACTTCTACAAAATGAGGATAAGAACAGATAAGCGCAGCTCATGTGTATTGAACCGGTTCAATTCATGACTGTGGCTTCCATCGACAGCAAACAAAATGGTATGTATTGCATGGAGTTAGGCACTGGGTGCATCATACTTGATTGTTTATTAGCCTTTCTTTCTCTTTATCACTATCGCAGAATACGACAATACATGTTTGGAGGAAACACATATCTGCATTGCATATTGATTAATTTTCTTAACCCGTCAAGTCACCTTGACATCTATCCTTAAGCGACGTACAATTTTCTCCTACAATTATTTTCAGGTTGAGAAAATAGCCCCAAACGGTCGCTAATGATATGAGGAACACTTGTATGCAGCTCGTGTTTATTGCTCAAGGACATTGACATTGATTAAACAACATCCGCTTGAGCTGGACCCTGCCATTAGGCTCGCAGATTGTAGTACTGTAGAGAAGGGACGTTAAGAAAAAAGCAATACCAAACATGATAAAACTACACGAGTTGCATCAATATCTAATAGGTTTGCTTTTTCCATAAGTTTACGCACGTTGCATAGAAGGGTGGAGTGATTCAACTAATACGTCAGATAGCGGACTGATATATCTGATGTGCGGTCAGCTTATAATCCTGTATGTACCGGACATTGGTGCCATGATAATCATTGACCCATGTGTCACATTTGTAACTTCCGACTCGAAAGTATGAATTTTATTAAAAGGTATTAAATATGAACCACGGGCAAAACTCAAAATGGAAATGTGCCTGACCTAGTACACAAAAATAACTTCCATTGCATATATAACAAAGTGCATTTGATTATTGCACTAAAACGTGCGCTTGCATGCTGCTAAGGTTGATTTATCTTGTCTTATTTGATATTTGTGGATGGCTTCAATGACTCGCATTGCTTTCGTACTGACTGCTCAGCTTATCAACTCCATGAGTATTGTCATCTGAGTTCCATGCATGTATTTAAGTGTTACAGGGTAATGTGGTGTGCAAACGTTTTCGGCAATCTGTGGACTCGTTTCATTTTTGCTATCCCGTTGTCTAAACAAATGAGCAAACATTGTGGCAATATACAGTTATATTTTTTGCGGGCTTAAGAACCGAAAGTATGTCAATACCCTCGCAGATGTCAAGCTGGCAGAGGTTTATTGAGGGTATGCCTGTCACATTGGCTCTCATCTCAATAACAATAGCAATGAAGAAAACAGGATAGTTCAGCAAAGATTTTAATTCGACAGGTGATCATGCTGAGCCGCAAAACGAGATCGAGGCATTTCAGCAAGACGATGGGAAGCATAACAATAGTAGTACCACAATGCAACAGGCAGCAACAGTGCTGATTGCTAGTAACAGCATCGTCCTACCATTGACGAGTGGCTACATTTGCTCTCGAATTGTGCATTTTTACCAACCAAGGTGACAATGACATCACAGAGAATATTGTGCATTTAACCCCTGTCTGATAAAATATTATTACAATTCAAATACCTTTGTCATGATTGTAAAATATCTCACCTTATACGCATTCGACGATGGGCTCACGGGAAGGACGTTACGTAATTACACAGCATAAGCAAGTTATAGTATTTCTAGGATGTACCTGTCGCAATATTGCAATATTCCTAAGTTTATTCGGTGCTACTCTTGTGTCAAACGTCAGCACCAACTCCTTGCGTTGCATGTAAAGGACGCCCGCGAAAGCCTCTTGTGTCATTCATACATACAGCTTGGTATTCTGATGATT
>CM067342.1:11951091-11973591 GCA_034190875.2 Urechis unicinctus | reverse complement strand
TTTGATTGAGAAGGATCAAATGTTACGCCCGATAACATTAATCAATGGAAGCCAATAATCTCCCAGAAGAGTTAAATCCCCATTTTTTTACGAAGAGTAAGATGCGTTGCTCACATACAAATGGTTTATGCCGAGTCACACACATGACAGATAGCTAGATCCAATTTCCGTACTTAAATGGCTTATCATTACTCAAGATATGCATATAGTGTGGTTGCTGAAAATCAACAGAACTTGTTCATAAGACGATCGTGAGTGGCATCCTCAGGTAATAGCCCGGTACATAGCTCATGTTATACACCTGCAAGTAGGGAATGTGCGGTAGTTTATAGACAGAACACAAGGTTTTGCCTATTCAGTTGGTTCGTCAAAGACCATAAGTTGATCGTCCATACAGAGCAGAATGCAGTTGTTGAGCAGCGTTCTGGCCATAATTGATCATGTATGTTTCTAGAGGGAGCTAAAAACCACCACAATAGCTGTATAAGCGTAAGACGTCTCTAATTGGTGTTAATTATATCAATTAATCGATTATATCGTGCTATTCATGTCAGAGATACTCCGAAGCAGAACTTAATGTCATGCCACTAATGTTGGTTGCCTCTCTAACAATTATCTGACATTCATGATGATCATCCAAAAGGGGAGTAAGTAACTGCGTAATAATCGCAACACTCGTTCATGCTTATGAACCAATCGGACACCAAGCGATCGTCAGTCACGACTTCGATATTTCCTATATGTCATTTGTTTCACTTATATGGAATGCCTCAAGCATTTGGTCGCGCGAGTTACACGATTTTACACCGTCAGCTTCAGTTCAGGGAAACATAATATTGAAGCTGATAAATATCTGCACTTTACCCGTTGTCACCTAAGTACAGCCAGAATGAAACTCAGGGAAAGTCGCTTAGAATTACACTACGAGCAACAACGATTATCAAGTAAATTATTGTTTATTCAGTCTTCATATCTGCATACAGAACGTGTCGGCCGTGATTGCATGGATTACCAACCAACAAAACTGCATATCGAGGTGCATTTCACTAAGTTCCCGAGGCAGTTGAGCAGTAAACATCATGAAGCCGTTTTATAAGGCCACAAGTCCTCTGTAGAACATAGCAACTGCTACCGAGTATTGTAGCTCACAACATAACAAATCGGTGCTGGAATATACGTCCCATGAATATATATACCTGCAGTGACGTGGGTGACCGTATGGTTGGTTTGTGCTTGCTGATTAACATATGATATAATCCACTGGCCAAGCTGTGAACTGGGCGAGGAATGATAGCTACAAGACGAGGTGTAAAGAAAATGGGCTGATTCAGAAGGTTCATTATGGACGTGGTATACGTCCTCACTAGGAAATAATATACTGGTACAAATTTAGAGAAGTACGTGGTTTTAGGGTCCGCAGTTAAGCTAGTGCACAATAAAAACTTTGTTAATCATCGCAAACCGATAATATATGAAAGTGCCATATCATAAATGCAGACCAACATTTGGTAAATAAGTAAAGATATGGTACCTCTCCAATGCCAGGCAGGATCTTCTTATATTCACCCTCTTGACCGATAATGTATGGCTGCTTCAAATCTGCAGTCACTGCTCTATCAATTTGGTCAAAGTGCTGTATACTAGTTCACAAGGCCATCGTAAGAACATAACCACTGCTAACATCTAACATAAACGAAGCTGATCAGGTATATATGGGAAGAATTTCTAATTCTGCAGTGACGTGGTTGACCCTATAGCTTGTTTGCTTGTGGTGATTTATGAATGACGTAATCCATTGGCCTTGCTATAAGCAGCGCAAGGAATATAAATAAAAACGAGCTATTGCGAAACAGGGTTTGTTTAGACGGATCATACAAGGTTTGGTATACGCCCTCACTAATGCAGTCGAACAGCGTACTTAAGTCAATGATGATAAATAAAGACATATTATGATGTGGTAACTCCAAAGTTATATTTCTGCCATTGCTATATATAATATATATGCCTAGGCAGGAATAAGAAACAAGCGAATATTACATTGATGTAAATAAAAAAACTAATATACTTAAGTACTCTACAATATTTCCTGCAATAAGGCGTCGCGGCTGTTCGGTTTCACAATACGCTCAATAACCATTTTCATCTCATTTAAATTCTACATTTAATCTCTCTGAGCAATCCAGTAATTTTATTAGCAATCAGGTTGTACGCGCTGAATTTTCAATTCGCAATATACTGTTATAAATATGGCAATCCTATAGGCGATCAGTCTACCACGTCCGGATTTCAATATGACTATAAAGCTGCCTTATTTAGCAGCATAATTGTACACTTTAGCTAATTACGTATTTATTATTGGGGTATAAATAAATTATCAAGCAGGCATTGCAGCAAACCTTATCTTTCGCAAATGAGCCGAGTACGTGATTCATAAATGCATTAAACCTATATATCACATTAGCCTCATACATTTCGCGGCATGGTGCTTGCATCTCACGATTTTGCACAAGTGCATTGATGATGTATCAACTCAGTTCAAATGGAGATTGGCCATTGTCCCAATTGCCTCAGTGCCCTTTGTCACTAAAAGCTGATGGTGCCTGAACATGGGCCAGTAAATAATATATCTTGGAGTATGCTTAAAGAAGTGTATGTAATGGCCTACTAATTCAAATAATGTATTGGGCGATAAATTCCAAGATGAATACTATATCAGCGGGCCATTGCAGAAAAAAGGCGGTGTGAAGACGCAATTATCCAACAAGTATAAAGTTACCGATGCACACACAGAACATTTTTAGTGTAGTTTGATATAACGGAACACCCAATCATTCTATCGACCGATATTTACTTACCTTTTTCTTAATTCACAATCGTTTAACCTGTTCATGGAGTAATGGATCAAGGTGAGCGGTAGTCAAATATTTTTATCGGCAATGTCGCTTTGGCCTAGATCACTGCCAGTGTACACACTGGCAGTTAGAATAACTTCCTAAGTTGCTGACCAGCAAACGACGCAAATAGATAAGCCGAGGGTTGACATTCATTTATGATTATCCTACTGAATAGGGTTAGAAACTGAAGGGCGCACACGACCCAGTGAGGTTCTGTTACAGCGAAATTATTACATGTATAATAGGATTGGGCTATAGGTACAGAATCTTACTTTTCGAAAGCTGCTTCATATGAATCATGAAATAATTGATGCACCGTTAAAAGCAACCACAATCCGGGTTTCAGCAATGACTACTAAATGCTTGTAATGGTAGGCCATGAACCCATGGCAAATTAATGATTCCAGGGAATATATATTAAATCGAATCTTCGGTTGAAAGACGATGGTGTGGTAAACTGCGAGTTCGTAACTCATCAGAGTCATGATCCCACCACTGCCGACTATAACCAGGCTGGAAAGTAGACCGAAAGTAGACACGCACCAACGAGTCATTTCTGGGCTAACGATCAATATTGTCGAGCAATCAAGGTGTAGAACTGAATGTTGTCAAACCGGATGCATAATCATCATGTCAGCAATGCTGATGTGACAGCAGCGCCAACGCAACATCTAGACGGCCAGTGCCACTTTGTTGAAATATATTTTTCAGTTTTGAACCAACAATTAGACGTATGACTGATTTGTGAACACCTCATGCGTCCAGTATATTATTATAACCGGACATGAATGAATATAGTGTAGTTGATGATCGATTATTCACCTGTATGCAATAACTTCATCACGCTGCCCTGCCGTTTGACAATACATTTAAATACCCGTCGCTCACATTAAGTTACTGATGCCATATATTGAGAGTAATAAATATCATGAAACCAGCGAGTTTGTAATAGCAATTATACAGGTAACGTAACATGAAAAATAGGGCTATTGGCATATTGTGCCTCTTGTGGTAGAGTGTCATGGCACCGCTGACTGTCTGGAGACTGAGCTTGGCAGATTCTCTCTAGAGTCGGAACGGTTAATAGCTATCATCAAACACATTGCGGTTGTCGCCAGTTCAAGGATCAGTGGAAGCCAACTCGCCTGCACATCATTTAGCGAGGCGTGAGTTCCGGAAAGGTTGATTGCTACGACACTTTGTCTGGATATATCCCACAAAAGCTATCGGGAATATTCCGGGAATTAGCTAACCACTCTTTAATTGGAGGGGAAGGCTATCCCCTTATTTATTGTTAACACAATGCAAATCGCTGCAGTTGTAACTATCTATGTGCAAATTTACATTTCTGAGGTTTTGATGAATAATTCATCTCATTTAATTGCGCCAATAAGTCATCCGCTACATTAGGATAGTCTACTAAGACGCAACCCATACCCAAGCAACCAATTTCTATCGGCTTCAAGTACACATCGCTGACCCTTTTTCTGGAAATTACTCAGATTATTGCATTCGAATCAGGTAATCCATTCTACTCCAGGAAGGGTGTTTATGAATATTATTATGATCCCCCAGTGGTATAAAAGGTAAACCGTATTTACACAAATATGCCCAGAAAAGGCAAACATAGTTTTCAACGATATGCAAACGGTCATCAAAGAAATATCAAAGCAATATGAACGCAAGGGTGAGGCTTAACGAGAATTCATGTGTTGGATAGACGGGATACAAATGCGTAATTTTGTTCGGCAAATTAAGAATACTAGTCTGATCGTCCAAGTAAGACATTACGAATTGATTGTCTGGCATAATTAATAAGGTCATATTTGCAGCCTTATGAAAATTAGTAGGTTTACCCTGAACAAGTGAATATAATACCAAATTTTACGCGACAAGTGACGTATATGGTAGCCCGAGTGTCAGGTAAGAGTGAACATTCATGTCCAAATTGCTTGCGACTATCGGTGGTTGACGAGTAGAACAGCAGGGGTTGAAGCAAGCTCTGGCAACAATCAGACGTACAAAATCAAGTTGACTGCAAAAATAAATATCATTAAACTTAGTGCACAATTCTTAACAGCTCTAATGCGTTTGGTGGTCCATCTGCCACAATATACATGCTCTTTCAAGTTAACAAGGAAAGTTGCAGCAATGGACGATCTTGTCGCATTGCTGGCCCGACATGCTTGCTGAAACATAACTTTAAGTAGAATGCGACCATAATACAGTAGTGCCTTCTTAGAACCCCATTTATCGAAGCAATTTGTTGTATGAATCCTAGCGCTGTTTAATGATTACCGTTCACCAGCCCAATGATCTTTTTATCGGCCTTGTTGCCTACGCAAATTATACGCACACGTGAGCTGCATTATTAGCATTCTTTGTAACAGATCACCAACAAATTTACTTTATTTGGAAGGAAAGTGAATATAATATGTCATTTTATATATTTGCACAATGACCCAGAGCCTAACGTTAACCCTTATATTTGTTTCCATGAATTTGTGAACGCATTTCTAAGCAATGAAGACGCTCGGGGCCAAATAGGCTGCAAAGTTTAAGTCTCTAAAATGAGTGATATGAGAGTTAGTGCAAATAAAACACTAGGCCAAACTTTACCAGTTGACACTTTCTGAACTGTCAATCACGTATGGTTTGATTAAAGGTTTACTCTCTTTTGCATAAGGTACTAAATCTTGTGAAGCCCAATAAACAATCGTTTATTATGCGAAATGGTTCACAATGAAATTTAATTTTGCATGGCTCTCGTCAGGTTGTATGTCATTCAGTTCACGGTTCTAGCTCTCTTTTAATGACTCATATCAGTGACATTACGCTTTCAGATCAATTATCTAAAGGGGACAAATGCGGACACCTAATGAAATCAAGACTCTGATGTGCTGATAAGAATGAATTCCGTGGTAAGCTCACATATCAGAAATATCCGTAGAAGTTCGGTTGGCTGCTTTGTGCTGACAAAGTATAGTAGTTGGCATTGCACGTAGCTCTATATAGTTCATATTACTGCCTTATTTACAAAAAAACATTATGACTACCCTTTGTTGCATGACGCTGTTTCCAATAGAGTCATTTAGATTAAGCCCACATGGAAGGCCTAGCACGTCGGAGAAAATACATGTCAGGTTAATGCCACGTGTGCAAAAACAATGTTTGTCTTATAACTTGCATTTTGGAATAAACCCCTTGTCTGTCTTTCGTGGGCATGCATTGAGCCAGTAGCATAGTAAGTTATTAAATCATGCATTCCAGTGTAAGATAGCTTGTGACGTTCTATGCGGAAATGTTTCCATTATCGCATTCTGCAACCGTTTCCTCAATGCATTTTATCTTCGAATATCGTATTCACTTTACAACTCGGCTTACTGTGCCTTTGTGATAGATAGATTCATCAAGTCTAAAGTTTTTGATCAACCTTATCTGCTTAGTGAGTGGCGTTATCAGCGAAGCTATCATGAAAATAAGTGTAAAACGCGAGCTTTATAATTGGTTCCATTATCTTGCCTTCGGTATACAAACTCTAGAATTTTGGCATTGATGCTTTGCCTGTTGCTTAAATATATTGCCAGTCTTAAAAGATACACGCTTAAAATGGACACCTGCTGTCAAACATTCGATCTCAGGAATTTACCATTAATATCAAGCCTATAAGTGGATGACTGTGTGGCGTATTGTCAGGTAAGACATGTAGGCATTCTTATTGCACCAAGAGAACAACTTGGATCAATTCGTGCCCACACAAGCAATCTAAGGTATAAAACGGTTAATTGACACTTGCATTACGTGAATTTGCTTTTTTGCCAAAAAGCAAGAGCGTGCTAGAACAAATGATGTTTAGCTGACGTGACTCATGTTTCCTGCTGTTTACGAAATGTAATTTGCTACTGATTAATCCCGAATATTTGCCTGTATAGCAATAACTTGCATTGTAAGTTAACCTTGTTTCAGACGATAATGAATGCTGGCGTCAGAGCAGGCAGTGCTGGATCCCTGTAGCCAGTCAATGCGTCAATATTTAACCCAGTCATCGCTTTCCTGGATGTTTTTGCAAACACCGATTGTTGTCAACTTCGTTTGCCTTTTCCGGACATATCTGTGTTAATACTTGCTGCCGTTTGTGCCTCAGTATCAATATTTGCTCGCAGTAGTTTCATCCCAAAAATAGAAGACAATGCGATTTCTACTGGTGCAATAAGAATGGCATAGCGAAGGAACTACTCAACCTCTAAAGCCGCCCATTAATCATGTGAACATGCGCTTCTTGCATTTGGATAACGCAGGTATTTAACGTCACGTGACTTTACTATGTTGACGTCAAATCATGCCATCCACGACCTCTTATGTTTCTATCCTGTTGTAATAGCATTAGGCAGTAGGACTGAAAAATTTGTCAGTTTATCTTAGTCAGTCACTTTTCGCAATTAGTGTTATATTTAAATCATATGCGGCTGTGGAGCGCCAACACGACTGGATGGATTAGTATATTTGTTTGAAGAACGTATGGGCGGTGGCTGACCAAACAAGGATTCATTAACAAAGCGAAGAATCTAAATCATTTGCTATCCGCCATAAAACAAACAGGTGCATAAAATGTGTTGCTAGCACGCCGAAGTCGATAAATAACATAGGGTGTGGTCATTGAGTTCTTCTTATGAAAGCCCTCATTATCATTCAAGGTAAGATGCCTTTTCTTTACAACGCATGTTAACGTTAACGGAAAAGTGAAGCTGTCAGATAATGTACACGGAATTTTATCACTATGCAGCAGAATTGAGCATTATAACTTCTGTTCTAATAGATTTTCATCGGTATAACTATGTTGCTAATTAACTACGCCGCATTGCGTCTATTCGTTAGACACCCTTAACAGGTAGAGTGAGACTGTCGGATAATATATACGGAATTTTATCACTAAGACTGCATAATCTATGGCGTAAGCCACTGTTCTGCTGTGAATTGACGCCGCTCGCATATCCAAAGCTTTGCTACAAAATTGGCAATAAATGTTTTTTTCGCATTCTAATACCACGCCTTCCACGATGCGGTTTCACAAATTTCAAAGATTATTACCAACCCTTCGTCTGAAACGCCGGTACAAAACAGCCTAAAAATGTTATCACTACACCGTTTTGGCAGATGCTATGCATATTCAATATTATAATTTCCCTTGCATTACCATCTGGAGTTCATACATATAATAGTAGAACGCATCTTAACATCACAGGCAATGATATGCTTAAACGGTTCCTTTCAACTACCAATCAACTTCAAAACACATATAAAGCGCAGCATTCTGCCAGCTGCGCGTTTGCTCTTTCTCACAAACTACAGATAAACTTGCTAACTGCCCTTTTGACGATGTCCCTTCTGTACAGGAGGAACATCATCGCTGATGTGGACGGTTTTAATATAAACACTCATTCCTCGACTACACCTGTGTCATGAGTAATAAGTCTTTGTTCAACTCGCTTAACCGTGGATTCATATCCATGGAAATTAGTCCAATAAAGCATATCATTATATGGAACTTGTGGTTTTTTAAGATTGATTTTTGCAGCGCGTCCTGCAACACATTGAAGTTGGAAATCGGATTGCATACCAGATGAACGAAAGATAATACATTTGAAAGCGTGCAGAAAAGTCAGACAAGAACTAACCACACTTGTATCGGTTAGTATAGCTAAGCCGGCAGCACCCGGTGGTATAAGTATCATGTAGTATTAATTAATATTACAATGCAACCTTAATGTTCTTCCAAGGGCCGTTACATTGGTACGAGGTAATCTATGTGCCGAGCATTTTGTGTGGTGTCTGCAGTCGATCGTAGGCTACGAGGCAAACAGCTTATGAAATAAACCATCGATAATTGTCTCACTGCCTGATGCCAATAAATCTGACCCATGAAATAGGCATATGTTTCATTAACCTAAGCAAAGCTGTCTGCTCTGTGTGTCCTTGATTATGTGTCATTCACATAACGTTTGTGTTGGTCAGGTTTGCTAGACTTGAATATTTATTCACCCAGGTCACGGCTACGAAGATCTTGCATCGATGAATGTAGCTCATCTAAACCTGACTTTCAAACGGTCATATACGTTACTCATATACGAATTACCATTCACTACGCTGATATACTCAACTGAAATGTGACCAGATTGGTAATACGCGTCTCAAGTGTGTTAAGTGTCGATAACTATTAACAATTAGTAATTTATCCGATCGTCAGCTACAATACAACGAACGAAATTAACGGCACCATTTAGGGATGGCACAAGGTGCCGAATATCGACGGTCACAGGCAGCAGTTCATCTTGCTCACAAATGTTAATGTAACTGATTGAATTATGACCACTCTTGCGTCGATCATTTCTTCTTATGGTTATGACGATTTGACAGCTGTGCGCGATTAACAGTTTGTTCGGGTGAATGATGCATGTTGCAGAACATGAACCTATGGTTAACTGGATTGAATATCTTATAATTTCATAAGCCCCCCGGACTTCGAGCTATATGATAAATAACGTTGTATTTGTTACCGTGAAACACACCAGCGTGCTGCTGTCAACGACCGAATAACATGTTCTGCCAAGTAAATAAACGCCACAGTCGATGAAATTTCATATTGACTAATAATAATTTTCGAACCCATAAACTATAGAAATTTGGGCGAAAACGTATTATTTTACCAATTATTGACCATTTGGTTCAAGTGAAAAGCTTTCATGAATTAAAATGTGTTGCTTCTATTTATCTTATAAGTGTATAAACTCGCAAATCAATTCTAAAATAATTTTTGATATGTAGTTCTATAAAACCAATAAACGCTTAATAGCTAAATGCATGGTCGGGTAAAACAGTAAGTATTTAACATGGTGTGGTCAAAGAATAATTGCGTCGCCAATATTCTTAGCGTTCGATCACTTATTCAAGGACTGTCGAGTGAATATTTGGCAATATCCGGATACAAATTGGCAAAACATAACTGCAATGATATATTCTGCAGATATACGGTCATTTATCAGGTGCATATAAGCAATCTGATATCTGGAATATCTGCAGGCCGGATACTCATCGGCGGCGAAATTGCGCAGTAGAGCCTTTTATTGTGATCCATACAAGTGATATATAGCAGGAGTAAGTGCTCATTTGCTCGCAAAATCAGCTGCTTCCACCCTCAAAAAAGCTCAAGCCTATTTGCAATCATTACACTCTTATATTCATGTCCCTCAAAATCCCCACCGAATATCCTTTCCTTTCCACATTTCCAGTTACATTTCTATTAACCCATCATTCGACATGCTGTATTACTATCATGCTTCCAGTGTCACACCACAATCCAACACAGCTTTATGCAACCCGCCAACAGTTCTTATGCTACTAAGGACTTTAACAATACTTATGGTCATCTGCAATTTGTGCACAGGTGAACGGTGAAATCCCGCTACATTGAGGAGTTTCTCTTCAGAACTAGACTAGTTGACCGTTTAAAAACCAAACAGGGTATAAAGGGCTTCACGAACCGTGTCGCATGTAGTTCAGCCTATATTATAAAGCACTTGTGGGCTACGGTTAATACGGAGATACGGTTTTAATAACAAGGGAACCTTACTTGACGATCATTCTAGGAGATATTAACGACTCTTCATGAATAAAATGTGTTCTTGGTCATGCGAAGCAAACATCAGCAGACTTAACTGGCACGAATAGACCTGCATATTTAAGCTGTTCGTCTACACACAATCATAAATACCTACATGCCTGACAAACCCTGTGCGGAAAACGCCTACACATATCTCATTTACAATGTTCAACAACTCCACACATTGAAAACCTCAGCTGGTAGATATGCGATCCTGCGCTTTGAGCCGTCAGGTGGAGTACTCGGTCGATATTCAGGCCCCTAGCTAGAGTCACTTGTCAACCAATTAACATATGCCTACGTGCCTTGCTTCACTCTCGAAGAAGATCTCTGCTTGGGCACAGCCTTCATTTTGATTCAACTATTTTGCTGACCGGTCAACTTTCAAAAGGTTAGTTTAGTATAATCCTTTTCCTATTCAAGAAATCTATTGCTGATAAGCAGAAGATTAAGTCGTCGCATTGAATCATCAGATAGCTGATTCCTCCTTCGTTTGGCGAGGTTTTGATGATGGGGTGAATCAAGTGAGGCGGGGGATATAGTTGCCGTTGTAATATTAAAAAATTGACGTTTGGAGTACATGTAAGTATAAGCGATAACAACCCGGGTTGCATGCTTCATCCAAAAAAGACAGAAAATTTGAAGTTGGGCTTATACAAAATACAGTCGGCACAATGCCCTATTTCACCTCTAGCTACATCATGGCTGGTAATGGATCTCGACTATGACGAGGAGGTGTGACGTCCATTTACGTCAGAGTAGTTAAAATGGTTTGAAATTGTGCAGTCCCTGTCTTGAGTATATTCGCCTCCGTTATATTCTGTGCTATTAAATGTTTCACTATCGTAACAGTCCAAGTTCATATGCTTCCGGAATCCGGGCGCAAACGTGAGTGTTGGCTGTCAGTATGTTTACTAAATCATCTGATGCATAAACGTAATTACTTCACTGCACCAAAAAATCATTAAACGATCAGTACAATATTTTTTTGCAGACAACCCAAACTATCAGAATTTTTGTTTATTCTTACATCCATTAGTATATGCATAAATTATCTTTGAAGCGTCTTGATGGTAGTTCTACTTAACGTGGCTGGTGTTTAGGATCACTACTCTGTATAATGGAAAGCCATCATGTGACAGTTGCTGTTAACAGCAGACTCTGCATATTGGCTGAGCAGCGTTTTAGAATATGCAGCGCAGCACTAATCCCTTTGCGTAGACGCCAGTCAACACTGCGCTCAATGTTTAAACCTTCAGTGTCCACGTCATAGCGTCACATGACGGCGTTCGGGCGTTCCGTCCCAGTACACTGAAAGTCGCGTGAGGCAATTTGCAGGCTCTCATAAAAGGCGGTCTGCACGCTCTCTCAGAAGGCATCCGTCGGTCTTTAAATTTCTAGTGTCTGATATTTTATGATTTTTGTTTTCTTTTTGAGGGGATATGTTGGGAAAATGTATGTATGTATGTATGTATGTATGTATGTATGTATGTATGTATGTATGTATGTATGTATGTATGTATGTATGTATGTATGTATGTATGTATGTATGTATGTATGTATGTATGTATGTGTATGTATGTATGTATGTATGTATGTATGTATGTATGTATGTATGTATGTATGTATGTATGTGTATGTATGTATGTATGTATGTATGTATGTATGTGTATGTATGTATGTATGTATGTATGTCTGTATGTATGTATGTATGTATGTATGTATGTATGTATGTATGTATGTATGTATGTATGTATGTATGTATGTATGTATGTATGTATGTATGTATGTATGTATGTCTGTGTATGTATGTGTATGTATGTATGTGTGTGTATGTATGTATGTATGTATGTATGTATGTATGTATGTATGTATGTATGTATGTATGTATGTATGTATGTATGTATGTATGTATGTATGTATGTATGTATGTATGTATGTATGTGTATGTATGTATGTATGTATGTATGTATGTATGTATGTGTATGTATGTGTATGTATGTATGTATGTATGTATGTATGTATGTATGTATGTATGTATGTATGTATGTATGTATGTATGTATGTATGTATGAATGTATATATGTATATGTATGTATGTATGCATGTATGTATATGTACGAATGCATGTATGTATGTACAAATGTGCAGATCGCATAGATTGACTAATTCATACAGGATACGATATCAGGTTTTATGGTGTTTGCTGAAGCGATCTACCCCCTTGGTGGAATATATGGAAGTATCTAAATTCTTGCGCCATAAAAAGAGCAAGATATGCAAGTGATACGACCAAGTCACAGTCCAGGACGACAATAACAAGAGGTTCCTAAAGAAGGCATACGATGTCATTCAGGAAACCTTTTACTAATAGTGGAGTGAAGAAAGAACGACGAGAATTAGTGGGGTTCAATATTGTCGTAAAATGGTAATTTATAGCTGCGCAAAAGCTGTCAACCCTTTGATGTCTCACTAAAACAGTTGTAAAACAAAATCAACATCTTTTAGTATTCAACGGGCCCTGCTTTTCAAGTATCGTACCTAACTGGAAAAGTGTTATACCACCTGCTTGAACTCTTTCCACTGTATAATATTAAGAATTAACAAGCAAGTGGTTATCTACTTTACCGAAACATTTTTCTCGTAGTGATCTATGATCTCAGGCTATATACGACCTTTGATCGCACAAGAAGATCCAGTCATTTAATATTGCTATTCCGTGGAACACACACATCGAAAGGGTCTTATGCGGCAAACAAGCGCAGTCAAAAACACCATTATGTACAGTTGGGGATCCAACAGGGTCCGGTACAATCTGCATCTGATCCGGTATCGGGTTTGCGTCGTTTTGCGGTACTTTACACAAAACAGTGTATGCCTTAAGATTTGGGATACGATATATGTTAGATATTGCAATAGTCAAAGGGACGGTATTTAGTTTGACAAGCGAGGTAGTAACGGTGGATCGTAGTTGTCACAATATGCGTGTGAATAGAGTGGAATGATTGTTGACTTGCCCCATTGATTTGTTTTATTACCATACATTTTCCTAATCATATTGCTAATTTGAGGATAACAAGAGTAACTAAGTGTTGTGGTCAGACACCTCGCATAAACCGCCTGAAGATCTGCTGTCATTCGCCATGTTACGCCACGCACCCTGTTTAGATTCCACACAATAGGTACGCTTTATATGGTATCAATGACTCTTAACAAATACAAATCTAAACGTTGTTTTGTAGAGCGCGCACATTTCCTGACGGATCTATACAGGCTTACATATTTTGGTCTGGTAATCTTCTACTTACATATGTACATTCATTTCGCAACACATAATCTATATTTGTACCTCCTCCCAAAATCCACACTGCCACTCCCTGCCAACGTGTCAGCACGGTCATACCCCAACCCTCCACCCACAGCATGCATTCGTGGCCCGATCGGTGTTGAGTACGAAGTAGTATTGATCCGTAATTGAGTATTACTAGGCACCATGTGGCTTGAGCTAAGACACTGGCTAACTCCGCGCTCCACTCCCCATGAAGATATAAGTTATTATTGCCTGATTAGGAGAACGCTCCCTCGCTCTTAAACATTGTCTGGGATCAGGTAGGAAAGAAAAACTAGCTGGCTGTTGAAGCCCCCTTGTTAACGAAATTTTAAACACCTGATCAACTATGCGGAAAACCGGAACCTGGGTACACATAGCTCATAAACAATGTTCAATAGCTCCATAAAATGCAAAACACATCAGTCTGTGTTAAGTCACAAATTCACTGAGTGCCCTGCCGCAAGATATGAAATTCTCTCCTTGGAGCCGCCAAGTGGAGGATTCAGTCGATATCCAGGCCCCTAGCTAGACTGAGCGTCACTCTTCAACCAATAATCATATGCACACGTGCCGTTTTTAACCTTTGAGGAAGATCGCTGCTAGGACGCCGTGTTAATTTTGACTCTGTCATTTGCTGCCCGGACCATTCACTAAAGGTTAGTTTAATATACTCCTCTACCTATTTATAACATGTTTCGCTGATTAGAAGAAAATGAAGTCGTCGAGGTGAAACCTCAGGTAGCTGATTCATCCTTCATATAGGGGGGGGGGGGTGGGGGTTGATGATGGGGTTAATCAAGTGAGGGAGATATAGTTGCCGTACGAGAAGTAGTAGTAAAAAGACGACGTTTGGAGTACATGTAAGTGTAAGCAACAACAGGCGGAGTCACAAGCTGCATCGAAACAAGGCTGATGTGAAGTTGGGCTTACAGAAAATTCTGATCAGCACAATGCCCTATTTCATCTACTGCTGCATCGAATGGTTAGGAGTTGCGATGGCCCGCCTGGACGCCCTCACTCTCCTGCTTAATCGCGTTCTTATACTGTACTGTCAACACTCACTGACTTAATTCGTCATTGTCACATTCTGTACTATTAAATGTTTCACAATCGTAAAAGTCCGAGCCCATATGCTTCCGGAATACTGGTTCAATAACGGGTAAGTGACAGCTCTTCATACATTCGAATCAATCTTTTCGTTGTAGCAGGCCATAGTGTCCCCACCCCCATTACGCGACTGTTTGTAACAACCAAGTCAACAGTATGAACTCGCGCATGGAATGACAAGTGGTATTTTGAATCATTTGTTGAGCACTACTAAGTGATTTTATCAAAATCAAAAGCAGGTTACTCTTCTTGCGCGAGTTCCTCGTAGTGTTATTTGCTGGAGAATTTCGTGATTGATTCATAAGCACAGTCGCAAAACGGCGAACTTTAATCCACTGACATGTAGATCCCATGCCAATGAAAATGGCGCGCATGTAAACAAACATGCAGACACGCTTACCAACCTATAACACTTAACCTGATACCGCCCAGTAGCTTGTTAGATGTTCCTGGGTGAATATCAAATAGTATCGCCTATTCAGTTCTAATGCCGAACTGATGAAGACAATGAAATTACTGGGAAGGGAAATTATATGCCTATTTTGATTGTATATCTGTGTGATATTTAATAGAGACGAGGAATATATAACCAATGTGAGGTATCTTAGCTTAACGATTACTTCTAAATAATTCCCAAACTGGTAACTATGGGATTCTGATTAGCCAAAATTGACGCATGTTTTTTAACTCAGGCCTCACTGTGTACCTCCTACAGAGTTATTAGTTCCGGGACATTAAATGACCCTGCTTGTGAGCTAACATCCTCGCATACATGTGGGCTGTACTTTACTCTATTCAAATGTCACCTTTCATGAAAGCAAAAAGAGAAACACCATGAAGCTTATTATGCTAAGCTTAGGTACTACTTAAGGAAGTTTGCCCAGCTCGTTGAAAAACACGCAAAGTGATCACGCCGTGGTAATGTATTTCTGTGTTGACAGGAGAGCAATATAAGTGAACTTGCTTTCGTACCACGATCATGGGCTTGCATGAATTACTGGTCGTTTGTGTCGGTCAAACATATGGTTTTACAATCCGTCAAATACACGATATTTAAAGCGCCCCTTTATGTCTGATGCCTCTCGGTGCTCCTGCAGGTTCTGAGTATCAAAAAACTCTTGTGTACTAAGTGTCTCGTTGAGCCCTGCTCCCAAACAATGTATAGAAAACGGTGGTTTGGGGTAAAAAGTAGATCAACACGTGAACCATACTAGCTGTCTATAACACATGCCTGACATAAAATAGGTCCACTCATCGACCCCACTCAATGAATACATCACATGGCTACCATGAAGTTAGCCCTACAAAACGTCTGAGTAGACGTCTTTCTTTCTCTAAAGCCGACGCAATGTAAAAATTTGAGATCGATTCAGACAACCACCAAACACCAAACATACCCAAGTGATGAAGTTTTAGTATGCAATGATGTTCACGGACAATTTTATCCATTTTCGGCGGGGGATTTCATCCATGGTAATTCATGTTTTCAAGTTCTAGACCACGTGCATTGCGCATGCTCAGAATGACGTAACCCATCGACGACTAATGCTAAACCCAGGGAGGGGGTGGGGCACTTAAGTGTTTAGATGAACTATACATGTGCGCGCGAAGGGGTATGTTTTTTTCGGCCTCTCGACTTGTACGACGGGTTACACATTCACATAATACCTTGTACGACGGGATATACTTTTTGCCATTCTCAACTTGTACAACGGGGTTTTCGATGTCCCGCCGCACACCCCTGCCCGAGTTAGGGCCAAGTGCCCCCCCCCCCCCCAACCTTGGAATGCTAAGGCAATGCAAATGAGGAGGCGGGAAAACAAAATGATATATCGATGGCATTTCTTGAAGAATAGCGTCGTGTGGGGGTAAGTTTTTTGAGGCGTTAGGACATTTTGTTGTATAGGCTCTTGATATATGTTATTTTCTAAATGCAGGATAGAGCACTTAACCCTAACGCGTTTTTGGCCACGCGCGGTAAATTATCGTATAAGAACGGTATATATTCATATTACAGTTCGACTGGTTCCTACCGTGAAGTAGGACCACGTAGGAGATTCGTTAGTCAAATAAAGCACACACCAAACTTGAAATAGGACCGCATAACAAACATATAGGATTAATAGAACTTATGTCTGACAAATACCACATACACGCATCGACCTCACGCAATGAATAAAACACTTGATGGGCATGTGGTTAAATGAAATCTCACGCAAAGCACAACATTTGATCAAAGAGCACAGCCAAATGCTTCCATGCCGTGTGTCAACAGTATAAAAACCCCTATCAACCCCTCATGCGTGTAATAGTGGAGGAGGGTAGAGGGAACACGGCTGTGGAACATGCAGGGCAATACAGAACAGCTTAATGTGCAGTACGACTACCCTAATAGGGCGATGTGACTCATATTGAGTTGCACTCTATGTTGTTTCTATGTTACTGTCTATAACTTCACACATAGTCGTGTTTTGCTGTCGAACTGACTTATTATCTAAAGACAATCGGTGTGGACAGTCTTGTCAAGAAATCTTATGAACGCCTGTGGTTCACATCACATTAAGATGGCTTTATTCAGATTACCTTATATAGGGAATTTTCCGGGCTATTAAGTTTTCCCAAGCACCCCAGGTTGAATAATAGTGGTATCAGTCCCAAATTATGGTTTGACCACATTTTTCAATGGCTTGTAAAATCGACAACATGTGATTGATGGTCATATACAGCTGGTCACATGCTGTACGGGGCAGCGTCAAGCAAATGGTACGTGTTTGATTGATGTTGCCATTTCTGGTTACGTGCAAAACAAATAATTCAGTAGTGCAATCGGAAGCTAACACGTCGTTTCTCCATTATTAATTGTCGTATCGTAAAAAATCGGGGAGTACAAAAGTCATCGCTGCTTTCTGCCCGCCTCCTCGGCATGCTGTCAAATATGGCACGCCGCGGTTATATGTAAAAAGAAAGCTGTTCCTTGAGTCGGTCAAATCATTGTGAATCAGTCATGGACCGGTTAGCATAAATTTGATAGCTTATATAATCACAAATATACGTGTGATGGTCGCGAAAATCGGTTGAATCGTGGTTGCCAATGATGATGAATGAAAACGCCCTTTTTTTGCGTATTAGTGAGTAAGCGATTGACGTTTTGCATGTTAGTGGACGAGTGAGTGAATGATTTTGTGCATATTAGTGAAAGAGTTAGTAAGAGAGGTTGTGCGTGGTAGTGAGTTGGTGAGTTCGTGCGTGCTAGTTTGTGAGTGAATGAGTGATTAAGTGATGTTGTTCGTGTAAGTAAGTGAGCTGTGTGTGTGTGTGTGTGTGTGTGTGTGTGTGTGTAAGTGAGTGAGCTTGCTCGTGGTAGTGAGTTAATATATGAGCTGTTGAGTATGTGATTGTTAGTGAATGAGAAAGTGAGTATGTGCGTGTTAGTGAGTTTGTGCGTGTTAGTGAGTAAGTGAAAGAGTGAATGAGTAAGTGGGTAAGTATGTGCGCTTTAGTGAGTGAGCGTGTGAGTGTGTGTATGATAGTAAATGAGTGTGTGCGTGTTATTGAGTGTGTGCGCGAGTGTGTGCAAGTAAGTGCGCGAGTGAGTTTGCATGCGTCAGTGAGTTAGTGAGGGAGTTTGTATGTTTAAGTGAGTGAATTAGTGAGTTTGTGCCTGTAGGTGAGTGAGTTTGTGCGTATTAGTAAGTGGGTGAATGAGTGGGTGAGTTAGTAAGTGAATGCGTGCTAGTGAGTAAGTGATTTTGTGCCCTTTAGTGAGTGAGTGAGTTACTTTGGGAGTGAGTGCGGGTTAGCGAGAACGTTAGTATGTGTGTGATAGTGAGTGAGTGTGTGCGTGTTATTAAATGTATGCATGAGTTGTGCGATTGAGTTAGTGCGTGAGCACGCCCGTGCTAGTGATTTTGTGCGTGTTAGTGAGTGAGAGAATGAGTGATAGTGAGTAAGTGAGTGAGTGTGTGCGTGAAATTGAGCGCATGCATGAGTGCGTGTGAGTGATTGAGTTGGTGCGTGCGTGTTAGTGGGTGATTGAGTGAGGGAGTGAGTTATTGCGTGTTAGTGAGTGAGTAGTTTGGTTTGTGCGTTATGGTGAGTAAGTGAGTAAGTGGGAGAGAGCGGGAGTAAGTGAGTGAGTGAGTGAGTGAGTGAGTGATCGAGTGAATGAGTGAATAAGTGAGTAAAAGTATTCGTGCTCAAAAGGGTGAGTGAATGAGATAATACATCAGAGGTTGATTGGCTAGTAAGTTGGTCAGTGGATTGAGGAGAGAATGAATGTCTTAAGGCAGTAGAGGGCTAGTGAAAACCGAAAAGCAGGATCTGATAACATCGTAAGGTGTGAGGGGTACAGTGAATGATATAAGGCAAGGGGATTAGTGAAAGTCATGAGGCGGGGGGACTAATGAATGTCTCAAGGCGCGGGGACTATTGAATGTCATAAGGCAGGGGGATTAATGAGTGTCTAAAGGCCGGGGGGGGGGGGGGGGGGCGGTTAATGAATTTCATAACACGGGGGCATTAGTGAATGTCATAAGGTGGGGGGGGATTTGTTAATGTCATAAGGCTGAGCAAAGAATGGAGCAAATATGTATTGACGGGAAACGACATGCGCATGCGCAGTGTTTTGTATGGAGCTTTATGCGCAACATAAGGGCTTCGTTCAGACCTTTGAATGCTTGCATAGCCGAACTATTGAGACTACAAGGAACGAATATAGTCTCTAGGTTCAATATTGTGTCAATAATGACACGCAACGGACCTTTTCAACTAGCTGAGTGTTGGAAAGGTATTGTCCGTTAAAATGATAGCCGAGGGTTTGGCTCGAGATATGAAGGGAGCCACTGTTCAAAGACTGATGACAATATTCAAGTAAATTTGCTCACCTCGTTAATAAACATGTTAGGTGTTTACCCTGTGGCTTAGACTTTTTATGATTGAGAGGAGATCATACAAGCGAATGTGGTTTCTTACCATGATTATGGACTTTGGCATACATCATCTGATTATCTTCACTATTGTGCCGCATGATTGTACATTTAATCAAATACTTTCAAGTCATGATATTTACGTTCCGCCAATAGACACCCCAAGCGCGACAGAGAGAGAGAGAGAGACAGAGGGAGAGAGAGAGAGAGAAAGAGAGAGAGAAAGAGAGGGAGAGAGAGAGGGAGAGAGAGATAGAGAGAGTGAGAGAGAGAGAGAGAGAGATAGAGAGATGAAGAGAGAGAGAGGGAGAGAGAGACAGAGGGAGAGAGATCTCTATGGGAGAGAGAGACAAAGATCTATAGAGATCTAGACAGAGAGAAAGAACGAGAGAGAGAGAGAGAGAGAGAGAGAGAGAGAGATAGAGAGAGAGATATACAGATCTACAGATAGATATGTATGTCTCCCTCTCTCTCTATATAGAGATCCCTCTCTCTAGAATATAGATATGGATATAAATATATATATATATAGATATAGATGTATATCTATATATATATATATATATATATATATATATATCTATATATATATATATATATATATATATATATATATATATATATATATATATATATATATATATATATATATACATACGAATGCGACCATTTTGGACATTTAGCAAAAAACCGACCATTTTGGGACATTGGAGGCGACAAAACATATAGTCAATGTGATGATTATTTCTTGTTTTCTGTTGGTCTGTCGGGTAACATGTTTCGGTTTCGTAAACTTATATTGGATTTTTATTGTTTTATTATACTTATATATTTTTTGTGTACCAAAATGGGTGTTCCAAAATAGTTCGGGTATAAGGGACATGTAAAAAACCAACTATTTTGGAACATAGCAAAAAACCAACTATTTTGGAACATAACAAAAAACCGACCATTTTGGAACATCACAAAAAAAACAACTATTTTGGTACATAAAAAAACAAATCATTTTGGGATATCACCACAAACCTATTATTTTGGCACATAACAGAAACCCAAACGCTCTGGGACGCAACAAAAACCAACCATTATGCGACAGTCTGGCGGGAATTAAAAGTTTGCATCTATGCCATGGGGTATGTCTTTCATCCCTGTCTGTATGACGGGTAATCTTAATTTGAAATGATAATAAGCGATAAAATCAACGTGCAGTTAAGGGGCAATGCATGTTTAATTAACGACGATTCATTTATTTCACATTGAAAGAAGTACTATCCAACGTAATTCAAACATGAAGCAGCAAAGGCTCTATATGTCTGGCGCTTTCGAGTGCGTGGTCAGGCACATGACTAAATATATCTACACCGAGATACGCACACTGTGAAACTGGAAGTCGTACAGCAACTCGTGGGATGGAACGCGCAATATGTGTCGAGAGTCAGAATATGAACTTGACAGGGGTCGGCTTTGTTATCATTGAGAAAACACGAACATAGTTCAGTATCATTCCACATCCTGTCCGAGACCTGTACGCTCCGTCGCTAAGTGATCTTCGATGTTTCAAGCGAGGTTAATCCCAATCTTGCACACACACCGCATAAGGATCATCCTCTGCTACTAATATAACAACACTGATGTAGTTATAGTAACAGACGATTTATATAAATCCCTCTGGCTCCCACTCTTTTGCTCGATATGGTTGTTTGTTTGTCCATGGAGGCGTCTCCTTGGTTCATCATAACGCTTAATCATCCAATGTAGCTCACAGACGGGCATGCTTTTTTTGCTCTAGTTCATAGAAATATACAATAATAACTTAATGATAACCGTACTACCGCTATGTTATCTGTATTATTTCTGATTATATCATCTGCTCTCGTAATACATTCATAGTTCTCCCTAGAGAACAGGTTTCATATGGATTTGAAATGCAGGTAACACAACATTAATATCACAGCTATGGAACAAGTAAGGCTACTGGTAAACATAATTTTAACATTGAGGCCATGGGTAAACAGTTTAAAAATCGTTTTTAACTGTCAAAAGCTATGATCAAATATTATTGCATCATTAACTGGACATGTGTAATACTGTCTATAAACTATATAGTGATTAAAAAGATCACTTGTATGACAATTATGCATGTTTATTAACATTTCAAGCATCATTAAGAGTTTGTGGCACATCCATTTGGAACCAGCACTGCTCATTACAATTATGCATAGTTAATGGCATTTCAAGCATAATTAAGAGGTGGTACAAGGCCCATTGAAACTTGAGCTGCTCATTCATATTTTTTTCCCAGTAGTGACCGTTCCATTGGCAGCTGTGACTTAAGAACTTCTTTCTTCCCTGAAACAATCAACATGTACACATATTAAGCAAATTACTTGGCACCACTAATCCAGAGATAACAGTTCTATTATTCAACCATATGATGTGTGGTTCAGATTGATGGGTCATCCCACAGAATGTTAGGTAGTGTTCCTTGCTGTACAGCTATAACCTACCGTTTGTCTCTGAATGAATGGTGTAGAACAACTCCAGGTGTCAAAGTGAGGTTGTGTGAGGGTAGTGTCCAATGAATAG
>CM067342.1:11928685-11943483 GCA_034190875.2 Urechis unicinctus | reverse complement strand
TTTCTCTTTAGTCTATCAGAACGACAGCGATCGCATGAAGTACATTTTTATGGAAAAATAATTAACCAGCACACTGGCAAAGCACTATCGCGATGGCATATACCGCATGTTAGGATTGGCATTAAGATAGATTCGCGTAGCACTGTCCCCCATCACAGAAAGAAACATCACGTTAAGAATGAGAGACAGGTATTTCGAATGCGTAAAGATTTATGTCGGTCGAGGTGTGGCATCAGATAAGTTCATAGCTTTCAACATCACACGGACATTTGTCATGGCTTCAGTCGTTCAAATCTCTGCGAACATGACTAAAGTCTCATCAAATGTCCTTGTGAGATGCCGTATGGCAATCAAACAAATATAAATGTCCGCCGCTGACATTGAGAATCTTGCCAGGTGTACCTCTTAACCAGTTATGACCACTACAGGGCAGACAGAGGTCCTGAGGAAAGTGGCTGCTGGCAAGCGACAGGTCTTACCCAACATTGTGTTGCAGTTTAACAATCGGCAACAGAAGTCCAACAAACGCATTGTCTCATCGCAATTAATCCTGCTGTCTTATAGGTTAACGCATTTTGTACCCGGAACTAACATCATCGTTTGAATATGATTATGCAGTTTTTGTTCACACGTATTAATATTAAATAAACAACACTCTGATGTCATACAACGAACAAGTGTAATAGGCAAAAATGATACGATTGGCTGAAGCTCGCCATGATATATGAGAGCAATTCAAGGTGGGGAGCAAGTTATGCTTGATCAGATTGAGTTGACAATTTATTTAATCTTACTCGTTTAACAGCAATCAATACAAATAATGAACAATTCAAACTTTGATATTTGAATGACGAATCAATCAATCTGCTGCTCAAAACCAAAACGGTGATGTGTTCTATGCTAGCGGATTGCACTTATCTGATAAAGTATCTGCAACAAGTAGCGGAATTGTAATCTCCATTAAATAGACGAAGCAATTGTCAACACCACCGTATAGTGCATCGTGCAGATAATTCGTTTAAGCAGTGGGTTGTAATTTTAACAAAAATGAAATAACCCATTATTGAATTGAATGTAATAAATTTTAAACAAAATGTACTGGTGCATGGCTTTTTATAATTTTTCAATAACAATTAGATGTCTAGTTTGGCAATACAAAGTTAATATATTCATCCTACGCATGATAATTGGGCCATTTGATATTAGGTCGACGTTTCATTTGCCGTCAACACCGGGTAGCTATAGTTATATTTATCAGTCCGTACGAAACATCAGTTAACCCAGCCAACAGTCGTTAATAGAGTACCCTACATACATTGCGACCAGAATATGACCCGGTTAAATTCTTCAATTACGTCTTGCTGTTCCATTAGTCCACTGTCATAATTCAGCCTGATGGCCCACACGTTCTGCAAACGCCAATGTCCACAGCAGCAGCATGACGAGCATAGCGTTACTCCTTGTTTTGGGCTTTATAACCACTGATGTCGTACTCTTCTGACAACTTAACAGGCTATTTAATCATGATATCACTAGAAATCTAAGGTTTATCTGTGTCACTGTTGCCGATATTATAGCAACATCCGAATGCAAATGACGCCAGTGGTTATGGGTAGGGTCGTGTTGTTACCAACAATCGACGACGTTATCGCCGGCCACATTGGCGATTCGCGAATCGGTATTCCTCCAAACGCCTCCCTTAAGTGCCTAATTGTTGCTGTGCGGTACAGCATGATCGCCTTTTGCAATACAATCTTTGCAAAGCGTTGATACATTTTCTTTTCATGATTGCAGTTTCTATTGAGACGAGAGCCAGTGAGGCGGACATCTGTTATTAATTCACCAGCCGCAGTACTTATTTGTGTTCATATGTCTTTCAGTAAGATGTCGCAAGGGATTCAACATTCACAACTATACACTGTGTATATCAACAACCACATTGTTTAACTACGGCTAAGTCAATCTTAATCCCATTAGCTTTTTGGTCGCATGTTTGACGAACCTCCTCGTAGATAAACTTTCTGTGAAGTATGAGTCGCCTGTAGATAGACGTTCAATCTTGGACGGAATACAAGGGATACATGCGGGAGTGGTATTACAAGCATCATATAAGCACCGTGATATAAATGCATTCGGCGTATTATCTTATGCTTATACATTTTTGTGCATGCACTAATTATGCGCATTTATGCCATCTTTTTTATGCCAACAAACTGTTGATTACAACAGCACGTGTCTGAATACCTAACAAGGGCAATATACCACAGCAGTACATGCCAGAATCGGCTAACTAATAAGGATCCGTGCTGCGTTGTGCTAGCCATGTGCAATTAAGGCTATTTAATAAAGTGTCACAAATATCATAGCATTCGCTGTGCTATTGCTGAATTGCTTACTGATTTGTTAAAAACTCTGATTTATTTGAACAAGTTATATTTACTCCATAAAATTGGAAAGAAAATTCGGGCCCGTCCGTGTTTGTTAATTTATTACAGAAATTGTAGGCAGAACTTTTTTTCAAAGCATCAACCAAAGTGTTTTTGCGATGTCGTCTATGAAAAAGGCTTTGAGCCCGCAGGCTTATTGATATTTCTCAAGCGTGTTAATTACTCGTCTCTCTCTTTTTTTGTACCATGTCCAATGATGTTTTCTTGAATTTTGACACATTCTTTTCTTGGCGAATGGTGCGCCTAGCGTAGAATCAAGCTGTTCCATTGGCATTCTGTGTAACTCTGAGGGGATTGGTTATAAACTTTACGGTTTTTACATATCTTTCCTGCATTCATCGCAAAAAGTATATCCAGGATATGGGTATATTTTGCAATATTTTGCATGAGAGACATTTTAATTACCAATATGTCTGATTTTGATAGCGTGTTGAGTAACCAAAACCGGCATTTGTCACTGTAATAACTGACCATAGATGTCTCATCTCTGACTGCTAAGAGCTGTTGTTTTTGTATGTTCACATTCGTCAGGAACATCCGAATATACAGGAAGTTATTATGATAATTCATGGCGTTGATAATGTCACGTCACAAGCACTGATAATTCTCAATAAGACGCGCTGACATTGTCCGATTGCAATCTGCTTATCCTTCTCTATTAACCTAACATCATACAGAAAATACATGGCCGGAAAGCAAATAACATCAACAGAAATGAAGCTGAACATATAACCCTATTATTCATTCGCAAATTATGGTCATTCTAGCCACTTAAGGCCAGGGAGCATTGTTGGGGGCTGTACCGCTCAGGACGTACACGTATTCTTACTTCACAGGAGATTAAATGTAAGGCATTTGCACACGTGATCGTATATACATCCAGGGTTCATTGCTAAGGTCCATCAGCGTTTTATGCATATCTGGACAGAGTGATGAGGAAGTTAGTGCAGTTAGTATGTGAGGGCTTTCCAGAGGCGTGGCCAACTGCTATTTACTGCGTGTCATAGAGTGCGTGATTCATTCCGCAGGGAAGATGCTGTTGAGTTAGTTGTAAAATCAAGGGTATGTCACGCCTTCAGAACAGTTTGAGGCTGTGTATCCCATTTAACGTCGATCTCTATATCCTGATATCTAGACACTAGGACAAATATACTGCACCCACAATCAATGCAACGGCTATTCCCATAGTAAGGGAGTACAGATAACTGAGATGTAAATTAATAGGGAGCATGGACGTGACTTTTTTGTGTGAGTTAAAACTTCATGCAGCTAAACTGATTATTCACAATGCGTAGCGTGGTCTACTGTCTGACAAACAGTTTCTAAACCATAAAAATTCGAAGCTAAACTGTTAGAGTTATTTTTTAAAATCATCATGATTGCACATTAAGATGATACCAGGGTGATGGTTTTAGCCCTTGTGCGGTTGATTGTGCGTTCTATCAAACGTTTGTCTGTGGCCCTTAACAGCATGGTATATGGGGACATTTTGCATTATATGAAGGTCAACCTAGAAATCATCTGATTTTGCCTGCTTTTGGTTTTTTTTTCAGGATTTAGTACAACGTTCAGTCATTGCCTGCAATGTGATGCCTGGTGGTAAGCCATTTAATTACAACCTTAGATGCTTTCATATTGACGTTTTATAGACAATTTGCACGTAATTGCTTTTATCAACCTTAATCCGGAGATATTGCAAAGAAAAGATGTGCATAAGTGGAAGGTACAATAGGTAAATATGCTAACAGCAAATATCATTGGCTAATTTGAATTTGATAATGACATTTGATGAGATCATGCTGAACACTGTCGATGTTCTTGAATAAGCTGTAGGATTGGCTCTTGTCTTAGAATTACCATATGGTTTATATTAGCATGACCCATACTAGTATTAAACCGAATAGCATCCTCTCCTAGACGTTTGCATACGTTATGTTTGCAAAAGATTAATTACATTTCTTCCGCTAATTATGATTTTAATGCTCGCAGCTGAACAAAAGAAGATGATGTCCGCACCTCTGTAGATTGAGCCACAGGGCCTAAAGCATCAACGTTCATCCGACCCCTTAGCCCAGCCAGTATTTTGACTAACAGCATGTTAACACAGATCCCGCTTGCACCAACGTTCCCACCTCCCGTGACGTGCTCCGTTTCTCATACAATACAAGACCATTTTTATCAGTGGTAACCCCGTGCTAATTTCTATTCTGTTGTATTTATTGCTAAAGAGTTTTGGAATAGTAATGATTTCCTGGTTCCATTTCTATCGGATACATCTAAAAGCAGACGAACGGATATCATATCCTTCGTCGTGCTATTTGATTTCTTAATTATTTGTTTCGATTTCTGGTTTGATTTAAAAAAAAGGTATATTAGTTCATACTGCTTGAGTTATTGCGAAAGTTGAATAGCACACAGAATAGCGACTAAATTACACCTCATTTGGGTGTCTAACGTTGCACTTCTTGCTTTGGTCCACTGAGCATTCTTGTCGGTTACAATATGGTGACTACCATGTTACTTTAATGGCATATGCTACCTACAGACGTCGATAGATTATAAAAGCTACTGCACCCAATATGTCACTGCCAAATTGGACCTACATTCAGCGCATTTGTTTATTGTATTTACCTCAATAGTAATGATATAATCTGCATGCATGAGAAATCTTACGAATGTTAACTGACCTCATAAATACGAACACATTGCTCCGTCTATAAAAGGTCAGCCAACTCGGGTGTTACACTAATTCCGGGCAGTGCAGCAATGAGAGCACGATTATATGATGTTAATGTTGATATATCCTGCCTTTTTTATTGCCATCGTTTGTTGGAGATGCGAGCCAGTGTGACGGACCCTCATTTACCCTTTGCTAGCTGGATATCTGTGAGCAGAACCATTGACTTATTTTAGATCCTGCGATATATCAGAGTGTATATTGCCCCAATGTTTGCTCATTTGTTTGACCACCGGCATAGCAAAAATAAAACGAAGCAACAGAAGTTAACATATTTAACAAAATTACTACCCACGAATTACAAAAACACACTACGTGCGCTAGTGTATATTCAATAAATGGTTGCATTAATAATCACTGGTTATTATTACACTTTGGAACAGGAAGTAGCCCACTTGTATGTATGCATAACCCATTTACAAAAGAAATACCCAAAATATGGAGCTAATAAACAGCGCTGTTATCTGGATGAGAATGCCAGTCATTGTTGCAATATGTCAGGCTTTTGTAATGTCAGCCGCATACAAACGCATATTTGAATGCGACAACTGAATGCCCGCTGTCGAATATCCCTTAGAAGTTACTTTTTCGCATTAGGTTACGCACATTTCTTATTCGTTTTTAGCAAAACACATACCAATACTACACATGACGCCACGCAACAGTTTACAATTTAGAGTCGACACTACAAGATACATCTCTCTTTCTGATTAAGCACACCTGACAATGTGCTATTGTTCCCAATCGGCCTTCTGATTCTTGTTTCTTCTAGTAGTACATTGTCAAAAGCTATTAACTCGACTATGTTACTATGAAACATGTTTTATTCTATTATCATCAAATATTTACCGTTTCACGCTTTCATGGTGACAGATAAATGGCCGGAAAGACCACATCTATTGTTATTCAAATTGTACGCATTTTACTTGGATTAATAATCTTTGTACCAAAATGCCATTCGTCCGCATTGGGCAAAATAAATGATTGCCTTGCTACATATACTGTTACTGTGGCCAGCATAGTCAATTAGTAGTTTCATTTGAAGCTACGCATGCCGCGTCTGAATTATCTTTTGTGCCACGACATTATATTAGTAGTTGGGACATTAGTGGAGGTATTTTATAGTTAATCACACAATATATATCATTCCAAAGCATCAGCAACAACAATTACCTCATGTTTCGTTTTCTTTATGTCAAGTAAGATGGATCACAAATGGTGTTTATAGTGGTTTTGAATCTGTCACAGGTTCCATGATTGACTAAACTTGGTAAAAACCAACAACAATCTGAAAGTTAATTGTGCTTCTATATCCAAAGCTATTCTAAAAGCACCGAACACCATGGGAACTGACTCCGCCAGCGGTGATCCTCCTTATACAGTTCTACTATGGAACTTTCTTAACATTTCGGCAACGATTGAATGAGCTCATAGGTATTGATATAATAAGTCAACACACGCTACGATTGTGCTATCTTGATTTGTCACAGTATTATGTACTACAAGTTTCATTCCTATCAGCTGCTATCCTGGTAAATGGTTGATTGTCAAATTATATATATATATATTGATGTATATTTTTGATACAAACTCAGAGGGCTGTGTAGTGACATATATGGTTGGTCAGTCCTACTCTATCAAGTCAGTAGTGTAATATCGCTTCAGATTATTTTCTTGAATCATAATCCATGATGACTTTAACTGTAAAATTATGGCACATGATGACTTCAACTGTCTCTTACCTTAAGTATGAGCCTTGCTGGTTCAACAAATACATCCATTTACCTTATTCCATAAATGGAATTACTTAAGACAGCATTCCATTATCTTACAAATCAGCCAGCTTTGAGTAGCCTGTGTAAAGTCGTTCCCGCGATTTCTCTCTGCAAATGATTGTGGTGTCGATATATCAATCCCCTACTGTTTGCTCTTTCGAGATGTTCCACAGGAGTTAAATGGAGTTTTTCCATTCGTACTATCATGCGCCAGAACAATGCATGCACATTTTGAAAGAGCTATGGACTACCAATATGTGTTTAAATCGAGCTACTCAAAGAGACATAACATTTGGCGCATGAGGAACATCCGAGCCGCCTCAAATAAAATCATGACAAGAATACACAACCCAGATCTCTTGAAATTGTTGACCACAATAAGATGCGTATGCAAAGGAAAGGACGAATTAATGCTGAGAAGGTGGTTGCCAATAATGGCTACAGTATCAATATCAAAGGCATGGTGAAGACATATCTCATTGACCTCCTTAAGACAATATTGTATTTCTGTCCGAGATGCCTATTTTTGATGTTGCAACAACATCCTCCGTAGAAGAACATTATGAGGGAATCAAGTTTGAAGATATCCTAGCGGATGTAAGTAACAAAAGACCAGGTGAATCTCATCAGGATGCACTCATTGGTGATCAGCTGACAGCAGATCAGCAACAATGCGTTAAACATATGATCAATGAGCTCACTGATATCTTCACCGACCTCCTAGGTACAGCATCACTGGTTGTCAGCAAAGTTGCCTTCACATCGGACAACCCTTTTAAGGGTGAGAGAGAAATGTTGCATGCATATTTGCAATTTAAAAAAAAAAACATGTCTAGGTCAGTCATGTCAAGGATTTAAATACATTTTTGAATATATATCGTTCCTTACTGCTAGCACAGACCGAATAATTTCTTAATGCTGTTATAGAACAGCTAGCCTCTTCTATCATCGCATTGCATGCGGTGAGTAAATCGTCGTAAATTGGTCAAGATATTAATTGCGGCTACGACTGAGGCCCTGATAAGTAACTTATATATATTCGCTGTTATTGACTGTGATGTATATCTACAACACTAATTATCATTCAATAACGATTTAAAACGATTGAGCGCTACATAGTATGCAGTGGTCTGCACTATCACAAATTGCGATGCCAACCAATAGTTCATGATTGTTACTCCCAATGCAATATGTGTTGTCCATTGCTTGGTGCTCTGTTCATAATGTCTCCTGCATCCATACGTCTGGCAAAAAAGCTAGCAAGAGTTCAGGTAAGCTATGGCGGAGGGAGTAAGTCAGGTTTGCCCTCCTGACATTATGTGAGTGTTACAGCCGTTCAGCTTCTTAGGCCGTCAATTCGTCACATTAATGGGGCATAAGGATGCAAGTTGCAAGACTTCTAATGAAAGGCATTTTGTCGTGTAGGCTTCTCATGCCATGACTGTATTGTGCCCAATATGTCATCTTAATTAAAGCAGAAAGTAATAGCCACTTCTTGTGTTGAATGATACAGCATGCCTAAATGTTGAAAAGTAAGGCCATGTGGAAATTTATGTATATCAATAATTAAGAGTAATGGTGTTTTAACGCGATGCGCATGCTAGTGTGCAGAAAGGCGCCGAAGCCATACCTATCAAGCTTCAATCCTTAACAAAATTGCTATTTGTAGTGGACTCTTAACGTGGACAATTATTATCATAAGCCATGCAGCACAACAGACGTTATTATATGAAACAATAATTCCTTACTGTTTTCGCCGATTGCAGTATATTTTTCCCATTACGCCTCTTAAAGGGTACATCTGTCCACCCATGTTTGAAGGTGACCCCTGATAGTCATTAAACCGTTCGTTCAAGTACCCTGTAAATGTTAAAGTTATGACTATACTAATGCATCTGTCGTGGCTTTTCACAAAAATAGATTTATCACGAGAATTCCTGATACATCGCGTTGATGGCCTGCGAGTGTGCTATGATAATTTAACTCTGGATGAAAAAGCATATGATGAATACCAGAGCTATTTGATTATAACCTATGGTACATTGCGAAACCACCAAATGCAAACGGAACTGTTCTGTTAACCAGTTAAAATCGCACATATCGCTAAACAGTTTCCGGATCATTTCGTTTAACTCTGCGTCACATAATAGGCGTTAGGTAGTGACCGCATTGTTGAGCATGTTTAACATGGGCTAGTACTACCTCTGTACGCAATGTATGACCGCTTTGGAGTTCATGAACTCCGACCTTATCTGCTGAGGAGAAGGACATTCCACAAGTAGATGTACTGATGACAGCTCACGGCGGATATGATTCTGTATGTAAGCTTTCACTCGGATTACTCCAGAAAATACCAAATGTCAACCATAAAGACAGATGTAAGTCAATGTAATCTGCCAGACATGCTTCGTAGGAGAAATGCATCATTAAACAGCGGGATATCGGAGGAGCAGTTACACCAGCCTTGCTTTGTAGTAATCGATACCTACTCATCGCCCAATGACAACAGATAATAAGCCACAAATAATTCAAATCAACAAACAAAAGAAAACGCTTATTGTCGCATTAAAAGAGCGACATCCCGATCGAAATTGGTTATGTGTACTCATTTTCTCACAATGACACTATAAAAGTTCTTTTGTTGCTTCACATTAAATCATATCTTCATTGGAATCCAGACCTGTTTACCTGTTTAATCAGGCATGACTTGTGAAGAATTCGTGGTGCTTTACAATAAAACTTCTTGTTCGATAAAATAAAGCAGTAATAGCAACTCGTATGTAAATATCAACGTTGATGTGAACTGGCGCGTTTATGTTTCCTTCTGTGCATACGACTAGCGTCAGTGGTTCGTACTTCCCCGCAAAGAGTCCACTGGGTTCTGGTAGGATGACATATGTTAGCAAGATTGAGCTTTAAAACATCCTGATCCATGCTTCTTTTCGTTGCTTGCCGTCGATTTATCGCGTTAATATATCAGGCACTACGGATAGCTAGATTAGCTGCGCTTTTAAAAACTAGGTTGAGCCATGGCAATTAATACATTTGTCATCAACAAGCTAGTTATAACACAATGGAGCGATTAAAGCTAATATGTTCTGTATTTTCCTATCATGAGGCAAACATATAGCTTATTCAGCATGTTTGAAGGAATTGGCTTACAGCAGGATATATGTGGATAGGAATAAATACATTTGCAGTGTAATTAACCAAGTACACACCCATACCAAGCATAGCACATCTGTATGTAAAATTGATTGCAAAATCAAATAAGAGCCGACATTATGTGGCAAATGTGCTCACAAGTAATCAATATTCATAGCACAGAGCGTTCCTCGTAAATGTAAGATGTCATATGTTGGCTCGAACGATTGAAGTATTCCATTATTCGCCAGCTGCAGCAGCAGAGACTTACCCCCGATATATATCAGACTATTTCGTACTCGTTCGCCACATGCCATCATTCCGACCTGTTGTGTAAACCATAACCAATTACATTCCACCTCAACCCCCAATGTACACATATTGCGTGAACCCTCTTATAATTGCACGTGTAAGGAGGTAATTAATTCCTACACCACCTGCGTCCCCCAGACGGGAATACTTGTATGGGTGTATAATTGCTGATGGTTGCAAACATGTTCACGATTAGACTTGACATTTTGGACATTTGGCAGATCTTAGTTGCACACTCTGTTATAAGGCTTTGAATTTAATGAAATAAGGTCACATCGAATTATACAGCTATTGAGAAGTAACCATTCATAGCGTATACAAAAGTCATTATTTGCGTAATTATATGTTGTGTGGGGTAATAAGTCTGCAATTATGATGTAATTCTCCCGTTGATCGCGCCTTATGCAATAACTTCACAGCAATGTGTAAAGGAAGACTCCAATCTCTTCAACAGTGTGATTTTGTTGTGGCATTCTCTTTCGTGATCAGCTTCGTGATTCAATCTCCCTACAAATTACAGTGCTGCCTTTATTGAACCCTCCATAAGATAATTCCGTTGATCAATTCATTAGCCAGAATGAGAGACAGGATTTTCGATAACCAAGTGATCCGAGTAATGTTATGACAATGTCGGCCAAATGATCAAACCGCCTCATAAACAGGGCCGCTTTAATAGTGTCTGATATAGAGAGGGTAAGACAATGACAAGCCCACTGCGTGACGCCTAGGCATATCACTAGTATCAGATATTGTAGTTGATTATTTTTCGACCTTTGGAAGCTAAAGAAGTTGTGTAAAAGTATTGATTTTCCTAACAATTAACATTAAACGTACATTAAGGAAGTTTTTATTTTACTAAGTACTGTATGATACACGGTCGAGATTGCATATATGTTGCTTACCTAAGAAGAGATGGGCCATTAGCATTAATACCAATATGCGCTCCATTCACTTCACAGTTGATGGGAATATACGGGCAAGCGTTGATATGCTCGCAGACGAAACTAATCGTATTGAGACTAATCACACCCTGCACGTTAAGTCTGCAGTTGCTTTATAACCCTTCGACATTGTCAACCGAATAATTACCATTGTGATGGTGAAAGTACCAGCAATATAATGTTGTAATGTAAATACCAGCCATTAAAGAAGCCTACAGAACAGGTATTTGTCAAGAAAGCAAGGGCACCTAAGAGGGGGAATATCTATTTAAGTTAGATTTAATATCATATTTATGTACATTAAATGAATTGTTGTTGTCACAAGTAATGCTACACTTTGTGCATCAAGTGCCTGAGTAGAGTTCGTGATGACTTCCGGTACCTCACATGTGCGGCTCGGTTCGAATACAATAGCTGATGTTGCTCTAGTATTGCAAAAGTACACCAATATATATATACACACTAGAGTGACATCGCGATAAGGATTAATCAACCTAGCTGATGAAGAACCAGATTGCAATATTTTCTAATTCTAATCTGGTGTGACTCACCCGGTTCGTTTTGCTTACTATTCATTATCGAATGATGTCAAAAATTACTGTGATCCCTCTGCTATTATTTCGTGTGATATATGCTCAAATGGGCAATTGTACAGGTCCTTAAAATACATGACCTATCCTAACCAAATATGGGGAATGCGAAATCATCAGCTGCGTTTATGCACAGAATAACCATCAAAATAATAACGCTCCTGCCAAACCATTATTCGTTCCCCACCTCCATTTCCACAGCGAGTCGCGCGTTTATTCATTAGCAGTTAATAAATGGAATGGTGGGATGCTATACCACATTCCATGGGTCTATATAATTGACTTTTCTTAGCGAGAATACGTATAATGATTTATGTATTTCGGTAAATGTTTGAAAATATTGGGTTGCTTTTGGTTAGAATGTGGAAGCAGTGGTGCAGACTTTGTTTGCCTAGGTAATGACCACCCCTTTATGATGAACACATTCAGCGGATGATCAAATATTTCACAGTGAAGTAAAACCTGAGGGTTTACATCCTTTTCAGCAATAAGTTGCAAAACAGCTTGTGCATTGCCAACAAGCAGGCAAACAACAGATTGAATAAAGGCAAATCATTCTTGTTTTGATCAGATTACTGACTCTTGCATGGCAAAACGGTTTTAGCGCGCTCATATATAGCATAATTGTTGTCTTCAACGAATGAACGAAACTATGTACGAAAGGATTTAATTTTGATGAAGTGACTTCATCAATGTTGATGATTTTGTATGGTGAATGATATATGTAATCACCTTCTTGTGTTTGGGACACCCTAGAAAGCACGGGTCACTGGTTGGCGATGATTTCCAGTCACCATACGTCGTGTAGACAGGTGTTTGTTGGTTAGAGGAAGTAGACTCAATGACAGTTAAGGTAAGGTGTAGATGCTTAAGGGTATTTCAATGATCTATTTATTATTAACGCCTCCGCCCCCTCCCACCAAAGTGTTTGTCATAACGCTTATTTCATTAAAGACAACAATGGAAAAACAACCCGTGTCTTATGGCTTCAAGTACACATTGAGGTAAATCATGGCGTCAACAAATACACCCGTTCAACATTATTTCCCCCCCCCCCCAATTTCCTCATTAGTTCAAAAGCAATGATGGAATCACAATCGATTTTAAGTAGACCTGTACTCGTTATGAAAATGGTCGCAGATATACTGGCAGTAGGAGCTTTTTGGGTAATATCAATTTTGCCTTGCAATGACCATTGGGTTTGTTATGTGACTTGGTATTTTTCGTTAGGTGCATATTCATTGTCAATTAAACCATTGTAGGATATAAACAATCGTTCTGTCGATACATCGAGGCAGGGGACCTGGCATCACGGATACGCAACTGCATTAATTATCCAAACTTACAGCAAATATACATAAAACCTGCCGTAACATTAATTCAAAACTTTATTCTTATTGCACCAGTAGAAATCGCATTGTCTTCTATTTTTGGGATGAAACTACTGCGAGCAAATATTGATACTGAGGCACAAACGGCAGCAAGTATTAACACAGATATGTCCGAAAAGGCAAACGAAGTTGACAACAATCTACAGAGAGTCAATAAGCGGTCGCTTCAACAACAATACACATAAGTGGCAAGCGGTGTTTGCAAAAACATCCACGAAAGCGATGACTGGATTAAATATTGACGCATTGACTGGCTACAGGGATCCAGCACTGCCTGCTCCGACGCCAGCATTCATTATCGTCTGAAACAAGGCTAACTTACAATGCAAGTTATTGCTATATAGGCAAATATTAGGGATTAATCAGTAGCAAATTACGTTTCGTAAACAGCAGGAAATATGAGTCACGTCAACTTAACATCATTTGTTCTAGCACGCTCTTGCTTTTTGTCAAAAAAGCAAATTCACATTATGCAAGTGTCAACCGTTTTATATCTTAGATTGCTTACGATAAGAAGCGTTCATCAAGCAGAAATTGTGTGGGCACGAATTGATCCAAGTTGTTCTCTTGGTGCAATAAGAATGCCTACATGTCTTACCTGACAATACGCCACACAGGCATCCACTTATAGGCTTGATATTAATGTTAAATTCCTGAGATCGAATGTTTGACAGCAGGTGTCCATGGGCAATATATTTAAGCAACAGGCAAAGCATCAATGCCAAAATTCTAGAGTTTGTATACCGAAGGCAAGATAATGGAACCAATTATAAAGCTCGCGTCTTACACTTATTTTCATGATAGCTTCGCTGATAACGCCACTCACTAAGCAGATAAGGTTGATCAAAAACTTTAGACTTGATGAATCTATCTATCACAAAGGCACAGTAAGCCGAGTTGTAAATTGAATACGATATTCGAAGATAAAATGCATTGAGGAAACGGTTGCAGAATGCGATAATGGAAACATTTCCGCATAGAACGTCACAAGCTATCTTACACTGGAATGCATGATTTAATAACTTACTATGCTTCTGGCTCAATGCATGCCCACGAAAGACAGACAAGGGGTTTATTCCAAAATGCAAGTTGTAAGACAAACATTGTTTTTGCACACGTGGCATTAACCTGACATGTATTTCCTCCGACGTGCTAGGCCTTCCACGTGGGCTTAATCTAAATGACCAAGTTCTGACCCTATTGGAAACAGCGTCATGCAACAAAGGGTAGTCATAATGTTTTTGTGTAAATAAGGCAGTAAAATGAATCATATAGAGCTACGTGCAATGCCAACTACTATACTTTGTCAGCAATGTGTTTGATGATAGCTATTAGCCGTTCCGACTCTAGAGAGAATCTGCCAAGCTCAGTCTCCAGACAGTCAGCGGTGCCATGACACTCCGCCACAAGAGGCACAATATGCCAATAGCCCTATTTTTCATGTTACGTAACCTGTATAAT